>JARKHS020026777.1:210000-460000 GCA_030143305.2 Amblyomma americanum
CAGACCGCGTAGGAGCAGCCAATGAGGTGGCCTGCGTCTGCTAGCGTCGCCGCTGACCTTCCCGTCGGAGGAAAAAGTCGGTCGCGAGGGAGCGCTCCAGACGCCCGCCCTGAGGAGCGGCCGCACGCCGCTAGCAGCGCGGTGGTGCGGAGCGGCGCTAGGCCTTAATCACGTGCTGGTGTTGTCTGACATGTGGTAATACTAGCGGCCACATTTTATCTTGTTCTCCACAAATGCTGAATTTCATTTTTTTGTGCTTTACTGGACTAATACAAGCTTCGTTTCATTTTTTTTGTGTTGTCATTAAAATGCCGCAATCAATCGATACAGGTCCTCAGTGTCCCTTTAATCGATTAATTTAGTGTCCGCTTTGTCTGGCTCAAGGTAAAAAAAAGATTGTTTTGCTCTCTTTAACGTCAAGCGCACTTCAAGTTTGATAGTAGCAATTAAGCCGAAGGGTAATTAACGTCGGCGACAAAGAGATGTAGCACTCTAGGCTATTAACGCCGGAACCGGCTTGAGAGTGGCGCGGTTTAATGATGGGTGTCATACCAGTGGTAGAAGACTAAAATAAGTCTGCTACACGCAATAAATTCGGAGTCATTTGACTCACAATGCAAATTCTGCGGGAAGAAGGCGGACCTGTACCATATGGTATGGGCCTGCCAACGAAATCAGGCGGTCACTATTCATAACCAGCCAACGCAGGACGGGTGGGAGGCAGCTCTGTCCAGCTCTACGAAACGAGTCAGAAAGAGCTCATCGAAAGAGCCCGCCAATGGGATTCCGGACTGAGAGCTCCAACCACTGCTACAACCTCCTGAACAATTTCATTAAAATATTTTCACCGCCAACTGCTATGTTTGCCTGAAGCTGGTTGTAGGCTGTTGTCATCAACCAGCGTGTATTCTTTATATCATTTACAGGTTCCGCTATGCAAACAATAACTTAGGAAATGCCACATAAGTCTGTATTTTAGTAAATTGATGAAAGACCCAAAAACCTAACTAACAACAGCGCATTCTTTAAGAACTTATTTGACAGGAGTTCAGCTGCTCAAAAAACGAAGCAAACATTCAAAGAGCGCAGTACAGCGGGCGAAATTCAAATATTTTGGAAAATAACGACAAAAACAATAACACGCGACGGTAGAGACTGTCACCACTCACAAATAGGTTCATCATGGTTGTGCAATCGAAAGCAGGCCACTTCTAAAAGCTACGAATGATGGTATAGAAAGAATCTGACATACACGTTGTCTTGGAGATGGTACTTATGGTAAGAGCTCTCGTACAGCGTATACCAGCTATTGTGCTCGCATGAAGCAAGCGTCTGAATGCCTGGGAGGTAGATTGCCATCTGAAGTCTTCGTTCAAGAGCGTCTCCTTTCTACTACGGTGAGACGCATGCTCAACCTTGACACTTCCTTGCCCCCAGATGCGCATCGAGCGCACAGAATTGAAATATTCGAGGCAACGAACAGGCATGCGGCAGTGCTACCACAATGAATCGCATCAAGTGCGCTCCTCTGAAACTGTCTATACAGTACGACATTAAGTAAGTTAATAGAATCTAAATACATGTGTAAAGTATCGGCTGTCCGTGAATGTACACACAAAATCTGACAGCCGTAGGTGACACATTTCTCTCATGAGTTTTTCCCGTGATCTCTGCAACCGGCTTCTGGGCCTACATAAACACGTAACATCGTTTTATGGTGCATACTTAGCTAAATAAATGCACGACAGAATGCTTACTTAAATCAAAATACAAGAAATCTCACAGAAAAGCGCGAGCCACTTGGGAGGTGTTGGGGCCTCTGGGGGCAGAAATCTGGTTCAGACATATCCACCAACTTTGGAAGCTGCTTGCAGAGCGCCCCTATCGTTTCACAATTTTTGAAGAGCTGACTACGTAGGAACACAGGCAGTGCTTCCTGATTCCAATGCCACTTCGGCTGCACGAATTATGTGTCTCTTCCCAATTCCGTAGAACAAAAGCATGCATTATAATGTACGTCGGGTCTGACCAGGATATATCACCTGTGGCTCGAGGTGCTCATCCTGAGACTGTTCACAGACTTTGTAATCGTGATCTTTGTGCCTAGAGATTAATTTAGTTGACTGATTTTTTGCATTTAGAAAAATTTCTGATACCTGCTTTCGCTGGAAGCAAGGAAAAAATGTTCAGTATTCACCAACTACGCTAACTACACACTGTTATAATGCTATGATGGTTGTGCTGTGCTTACGAATGACAGTTTTGGCACACACATTATGTGCGAACAGACTTGAGTCGAGCATAAGGTAACTGCGTTTAATTGTTGCAAACTATCTTGCGTCACAGGGCATCGGTAGTAGTAGTGATTTAATTAAAAATAGTTATAAAAAGGAAGGAAAAGATTTTTGCCAGTCCCGGCGCCTGCGTACAATAGAGGTACAATATACAAGTATTCTATTCACACAATAACATATGTACAGGTCGGGCGCGTGTGATATACAGGGCATGGTCAAAATCCATTATCATCTATTATACCTCATCCTTTTATAATCGGTGTTGTGACTGCTTCCATGAATAAGAAAACATTTGGAACTGCAACAAAAGTGCTAAATGTCTATTTAAACCTTCTTGAGACCGTCTAACATAGATTCTAGAAAACGTAGCTGCTTCTTCTCTATAATCAACTCGGTCTGAAAAACCATAATGTCTGTCAACTGTTTCTTGTTTGTAAGATCAATTGGACAGTCATGTTTTTTGCCATATGTGTGCAAGCACACCTCCAACGCTATATGCCAACAGCTATATTAAGCTGTCAAATCAACAAGACCCACTATCTTACTAGGAGTAGTATGAAGTTCGAAACCGAAACCCACTGGGGATATCTGAGTAATGACGACTATATTGGCAATTTATACAAACAGAATATTACATCACGAATGAAAATGTTCGTACAGCTACAGGAAATTTTATTCTGATAAAGGTGTACATATTTATTTATGACAAATTGCAAGAACATTGTTAAAGCTGTGCTTATTACGGGCAACCCGAGACACCTATATATATAGGAGAAATTTAAAAAAAATTGCTTTCAAACAATATTTTGTACACCTTTTTACTACGCGTTTCATCGATTTTGCCACGACCGACTGCAAAGAACTCATCATTTATTCGTTAATCTGTGCTCTAGAGCGTATAAGGTAGTGAAAACCACAAAGAATGCTATAAGTGCAAATTTATTTTTATAGCCAATAGTATGTGCTATACACTTTCTAAGGCTTTTTGTGCAGGCTGGGATTTGTGCGATTCTTAAATCATATCAAGTTTATGGGCTCAGTTGTGTAGCTACCCCATGTCAAACGCGTTCACAGCGGATGACTACCTGGTAGTCTGTCCTCAAAGTCAACGACTCAACAAGGCAGATCAGGCAAAAGAAGGGGTTGATGTGGCAGGATTCCGGAGGAACACGCCAAAACAAATATTCGCAAGAATCATCCTCACTGACGCAGTATGCAGATCGGTTCGTTCGCCGGAAATGAAACCACGCGCTTTGGAGACCACCGCGCTTGCTCGCAAAAAAATAAAAAAAATCAATGGCGAGGTCTTTGAACACGTGGTAATAGAAGGCAAGAGACAGAGTACTCGCGACTGACTGTAAACTCACGTAGGACGGCGAAACGTCGATCTGGTTGGCGAACGACTTGAGCAGCACAAAGCCGCGGACGGTGGCCGGCGATGACAGGGAACAACGGGCGACCATGTGCTTCGGCGTTGTCATTGTGCGCGAGCTATACTGAACGACTGGCCTCAGCCGGCACACACGAGACACTCACGTACGCTACAAGATGGCGGGCGAAAACGTTAACCTAACCCAACCAAACCTCCTCACTCGCGGAGGCCCCCGCAGACGGCGGGAAAGAACCGAGCAGCGCCTTGACGAAATCTCGGAGCCGCCAGCGTTGGCGTGCAGGCGCGGGCCCATTGGTATTTACAAACAAAATGAGTGCGTCACTCTTGCGTCACCGCTGATGGTGTACCACGTGACTGTCGGGCGCCGCGAAGAGGGACCAGCCACAGCCGCTGCCGCCAACGCCCCCTATGTCGTCGGCGGGAAAGAAAACTGGGGAGCAAAGGGAAAGGGTCCGAAAGGCGGAGGCTGAAGGGATAGGGAAAAAAAAAGAGGGGAGAACGAAGTGGTTACCAGAACGAAGCTGTGGCGAGTGCGATGCTCGGGGTGAGATGTAGCTGGCGCTGTGGCGACAGCGTGGAGAGTACGTATCGACCTGATTGATCTTGAAAGGAGAAACGAACCGGGCGTGATAAAGAAACAATCCATGGGTTCGTCGGGATAGACGGAGAGGGTGGTGGAACGAACGAGAGAACGGAAAGAAATGCAAAAGGTCGATGCTTACGCCTACTCAGTTCTCTGCGTGGCTCGTTCCGTTAGAATGACGGGCGTGATACGAAGGACATGGATGAATGTATACGTGCGAGGGGCTTGAAGTAGTAGGGCATGCGAGCAAATGTGTAAAGAAGGAGCCTGCCGACAAAGAAAACGTGACCAAAACAAGTTATAGCAAGCTTGGAATGAATGAAAACCGTCGACCAGTGAGGAGAAAGTCCCCAGACATCGTGGCGATCGATGACGTAAATGAAATGGCAAATGTGAGCGCAGAGTCAAGAGTCTGGTGCTTGCGTCTGAGAGGACGTTAGTCTGGTTCGAAAGAGCATGAAGAAAAGACAAACTGTCGAACATCTACCTTCACGGCTCGTCCACTTCTCTGCATTCTCTAAGGCGCTGTTAGGTTGATTACGTATCAGTAAGGCGCGCCAATGCACGTGGGCAGAAAAAGCAAAAAAATGAGTGACGTTTTCTAATGATGAACACATGTGTCGGGCGCAAAATAAATTTTTTTTTTGCTTCGCTCCGTGTTCAGTTTTCATTATCAGTGATATGACACGCGCTGATGATGAAGCAAGCGTGTGCACTTTTATGGTAGCTTGACTGTTCAGTAGAGCCACGAGCGTATAGGAAAGTAGAGCATTCAGAAAAGCCGTGAGTGTTCACGAATCCAGAGAGCGCAGGAAATGCGAGCATTCTGGAAAGCCTGATCACATTTTCAATCACTAGTTTCGCTTGAAACGAACAGAGCTCATCAGGTTAGAAGCGGTAAGTTAATCAGGTGACGATTTCGTTGCGACCATTAACGAGCGCCGGATGTCAGGCGATCATGAATCTTTACTGCGGGCAAAGCGCTCGGTGAATATAATTAATCTAATTCGCGATATAAATTTAAATGTATTTTTTTTCTCATGTACTAATTCCTCCTGTGTACCGTGTTTGATTTTGCGGCCTGTCAAACGCGGCCGCTCATGGCCCCAATGGGTTTGGCAAGCCTCAACATATGTACTGTTTTCGTTAGTCGTAATAAAAGTATTATTATAACATTATGTTGCTGACGCTGCATTTTCTTCATACCGCTACAGTTTTAAACCTGGTACCTGCGAAAGAAATCACACTCCCAAGCATTTTTAGGTGCGTGAAGTGAAAGGAAAAGGTGGAAGTGAGGCTGCTCAAAGCTCGCGCCGGAGTACAATCGATGATTTAGTCACCACTGCGAACAGTGCCGCGCAAGTAATGCTCGAACACCGTAGTTTTCAAACATACCGCGAGATTCTGGACAAGAGCATTTTTATAACGAACAGTTATTTATGAACGCAACTTCCTGCATCAAGTAAGATTCGGCTATAGCAATCGATATATTTGCACACCCCACCTCGGGACGCTGCTAGTTTTCTGTTATTTACCGTCAAAAAACGCATCTCACTGGCATTTTATGGCAGTCTTAACTACTCTGTGCGAGCGCAAGACACACTTTGAAAGCGAGCTTTTGTTATGCATCGGAAGTTTAGACTATTCTTGTTATTTTTCTGCTAACAGCGTGTTAAAAGATTCAATCAATCAATCAATCAATCAATCAATCAATCAATCAATCAATCAATCAATCAATCAATCAATCAATCAATTTCTTTCCTTAGAAAAGGAGGAGTACCGGACTAAAAGCTTGGACAGCTTGACAAGGCCCCGGCCCCTTGCAAGTTGGCATGACAGCAAGATGACGGCCAGTCATACACAATAAATAAAAAAAGGATCACAAAGCAACGGGTAATACAGAGTGAAACAAGACGGCGTGAATACAGAGTGAAACAAGACAAAAAAAGGTAATACAAATATTCAACACACATAGGCAACAGTGGTGAACAGGAGAATAAAAAGGCATGGTCTAGTCTTGCAAATAATTAAGTTGACAAAAACGTTTAATGCGAGAGTTTCGGTTCCTGAGGGATCAAAATTTTGTCGCTCTAATAAGTTTAACAGCGAAGGTAATGTATAAGATAAAGATTGTTCATCATAGGAGGTTCTCGGGGTGGGTACGAACCACATTTGCTTATGTCGGGTCTGACGAATATTTGTATTCTCTCGGAGTTTTGCCAGATGACTTGTATCATCAATGCCAAATTTTACGAAACTTTTGTAGCACAACATCAACCTATAATTGTAAAAACAAAACACAGGAAGAATTTCATATTAAGAAAAAAGTGGTTCTGTGGAGTACGTATAATGGACATCAGCTATGTAACGCACAGCTCTTTTTTGTAGCAAATGTAGTTTTTGAAAGTTTGTCACACCAGTTGTGCCCCACAACATGATGCAGTACTGCATGACCGATACCACCAGAGCATTGTACAACATTATTTCTACCTTGGTCGGGAGAATGCGGCGCAGGCGAGCAATGACACCAATGGCAGATGACAGTTTTGATTGGAGGTGATCAACATGCTCATTCCAGGTAAGGTGCTTTGAAAAACGCACCCCAGGGACATTAACGGAATCGACTATCTCTAAACTGATTCCCTGCCCAGACACAAATTCATATTAGTTGTCACCTTTCCCCTAGGCGTGTACAAGATTACTTTCGTTTTCTTAGGGTTGGTGTCTAAGATGTCTAAGGTGCCCAAGAAAGCTGGACTTTTAGGATTGTTTGTCGTGTCGTATATCAACTCATGCCCGTGCTACGTGGTAAATCTAGTGTCGCGTTCAGTGGACGCATTTAGATTCACAATGCTTCATTCGTTGCCTCTCTGCAATGTCACTGCATGGGCACTGCTCACTGGCGAAATGCAGCCACTTCAGCAAATGGTACCACTAACGATGGGAATAATCTAGTGAGAAATGTTCGCCCAGCGAGCCCAATTTCGGACAGTTACCTTTATTGCGAATGTTTTAACGCAGGGATTTGTTCGAACTTATGCAATAAAAGATTTCATCGAATATCAGTAACACGCGAAGCTCACACCGGAATCAAACCTAGGCACACTATCATATCTTGCCGCCTCATAAAGTTAGCGATGACTGGAAACTGCAAAATAAAAAATTAACTTCCCACATGCACTACCTGTATACTTCCCACTTGGAACCATCATATTCATCAAAATCTGCAATAAAGAACTCAGTAGAGAAAGATCTAGATTGCCCAAGAAATTGCTGCATACGTCAGGAACTCAACACAATTTCAAGGAGTGCAAAAAAGATTTTTTAGTTTTCCTATTGACTCAATAATATAGGCCAAAACAGACAATTGCAATAGCTCTCGAGTTTTCAGCTCTCATCAAGTGGGTTGCTGAACACGCTACAGTAAACTAGTCGTCCGCCAGCATGATGGTAAAAAAAGGCAAAGCACTAAAGGTATATAAGAAAATTCAAGTTCACAGGTACCATAGTGAAATCCAATATTTCGCAAGCATAACAAAATGCTTTCCACTGTATCATTGCAGTTGGAACACACCAACTTTACATTCTCGAATATGTGGCATTCCGAGTATGTAGTACAGCATGTACTACTCTTCTATAAAGAAGAGTAGTTTGATGCTTTATGTTTGATGCAATCAAGCGTATTAAATAAAAACGTGGCAATAAAGTTTTAATTACTCACATTGTGGCACATCCCAAAGCAACACACATGATTTTTTAAAACTTATACACCACACCCAAGATATACCAAAAATAAATAAGAACGAACACATTTAACTTAAATAAAACCTCCACTCTCGTATCCCACTTTTGAGCACATTGCAATGTACAAACTTTTGTGGGCTGTCAAACTGTAATACAGAGAAAAATATGTACAGTTTGCGGGAAAGAAAATTATTACCCATGGCCGATTATGTTCGGGTGATTCGTACATCCGATCGAACTTAAAGATTAGTTTAGCCTTAGCTGTTTATTATTGATAAACATAAATATCGAACTCATTCTCTTTCGGAATTTTTATCCGCACCTTGTTGAATAAGCAAGCTCTTGTCTTGTTCAATTTGAGCAATTTTGCAGAAGTTGTAATTGTTTCATTACCACCCCTTTACATTTGTACGATCATAAGACGCTGAAGGCATTTGCGTTTGTGCGTGACACATGATGCACTAACAATACGCATGATGTGGCCCTTCTCAGCAAAACAATTTATCATTACTGTTTCCTTTTCCTGCTTCAGACATCTTGCTAAACTGCTATCGATAAAGTTTATTTATTCAGTCACCCTGCAAGTGCGAAACAAGGTCACACTTGGTGGTGAATGGCGGGTTGTAAAGGGGCAAAAACATTTCTTTCTTTGTAAAGAAGCGGTCCTCTACCTATAATATAGATCGAAGCATCGCTATAGGGCGATGCATAGAAACGCCGCGTAGTGGGAAATAGGGTGCTGTTCTTCAAAAGAAATGACAATATTAAGACACCAGCAAATATATCGAAGTACATGAAATCTCGCCTCAGATAGAGCTCTTGCGACCTGTAATTACAATAGTTTGAGACGTGTTAAATAGGCAATATACGTGGTCTTTCCCATGATCAAGGTTGAAAGTATTCCATTCAAATGTTTCAAGACATCCATAATTTGTGTTTTACTGCTGCTTAGTCCGGACAACAGCTTGATGTAAAGCAACTGACTTATTATGTAATTTGAAGACTGCTGCTTTTGTGTTCTTTTCATTGATCACTATTGAATTCTCTGTCGAACAACTGTTATATGTTTTGTTTGCGTATTAAAGACACCAGTCAGTTCTTGAATAATAAACACGAAAAGGCCACATCGAACAGATTGACATTTTATTTCGCTGCAGCACCAAAGTAATATTATTCAAATACTTTAAATGAAGAGTAACACCGCTTTTTTTTTATAAATTTTACGGCGCTGTCAAGCACAGTCTCGACCGCCTTTCAAATTATGAGACCAAGGCATGCCGTAATCACCTCTATGAATTACATTTGATACCCACGGATTTTATAAGAGAGGATTTCGCGAAGAACTCTCACAGGTAATTTTACTTTCACGTCGTTGCGATTTCCTTATGCAGCTCCCGCCATAGGGTGCTAGAAATATACAGCCTTAGTTAAAAGTCCTCAGGCCACTTGATTTACTTTCGTGCTCTAGAGTAGAGTTCTTACACGCCACAAAAGGCACAGAAGCCTTTATCCTCACGGTAGAAAGGTTTATGGCTTCAGATGAGTCATAAGCATTCCAATACGTGACTGAGATGTAACCCATGTGCCTGAAGAATATTGGCCGATGCTGCGCCTGTTTGGAATGTTGTAGTGAATATTCGAGCTCAAAGCTGTGCAAAGTAACCTAGACCTTTTCAGTGACTAAACAGTGTTATATTAATCTCACCGCAACGTAGCAAGTAAAATGAATAAGTGTGGAACGCTATTTTTCAAAAGTGCGCATCCAGCTGAAAAAAACAAACAAAAAAAACGACGGAACCGTGTCAAAAATTACGACAGAAATCTTGTCGCTGCGTCCTACCGGCATGTTTTTCTGTTGTTTTGTAGTACTTTTCTGCAGCACTAGTTTCAGCCTACGGTACTTTTCTGTAGTAAGTACAAAAAAGTTTTCTGGTTAATACAAAATTTCTGTTGTTACTACAAGCTCACGAGGAAAATTATTACAGAAAATCTGTTGTAACGACAGTAATTTTTCTTATGTTTTTCGACTAGACATGAAGTTACATTATGTGCCATCTCACGAAGCAGGTGCCGAATTCTTGCCCAGCAACTAACGCGACAAGCTGCGCGAGCGATGTTTTTTAGAACCTCGGTTAGGTTGAAGAGCCCTGTGCTGCGGGAAATCTTCTTGCAATGAACCGTCCGATATCGATCATGCAATCATCTCTTTCTAAAAACAAAAAAATTCCTGAAAAAAATTAAAGAAATAAAAAAAGCATTTGTGTGTGGCAATGCACAAGAATGCGGCGTGAGAAGTCCGCAGATTTTCATAGCCTACGCGATAGGCAATGGTATGGTCTCCCTGTTCGAATTCCTCACTTCCTATACGTCACATGAAAGCCATCATCTCTCTTTTCTTCTTTTTATCAACCTCACCCCACCGGGACCCCCCGCCCATCACACCTTCCTGTGCTTTCCGCCCAGGACTAGGCAGCAAACACGTACATTTCGCTGGTTAACCTCTCCAACTTAGCCCTCCCTCCCTGTATGCAAAAACGAACTAATAGCCATTCAGAACGGTTTGAAATCCGTGAGACTTTTTATCTTCTCGCGCATTTTATTTGATCTCTTTGTTTTAGAATCGGAGGCACTGTTCGTAGATTCAGGACGAGACGCTTCTTAGGCACAGGAAGAGAAGAACTCAGCATCCTCAGTGGTGACATCCCACGAACCAACACGCGCGAAGAAACACTTGATTCTGGTTTCCCGAATTAAGCCAACGTTCTTGGCTAGAGCTTGGATAGTTTGAGCTTGAGTGATGGAGTCACTTTGTGAAGCAAACAACGGTGACGGCAGCTTGCGAGACTAGAACGGTTTGCGACCCTTATGCCCTGCAACCAAACCAGCAAAATCATCGTTAACAACAAAAGTAAATCAGGCACCATGCACAGGCCTGACGATGACTGAAACAGTGCTGACAGAGGCTTGAGAAGGGAGGAAGGGGAAGAGGGGCGTGAGGGGTGGCGGAGCTCCAAATAACGGATGAAAGCTTTAGCGACCCTTCTTATTTGTAGCTCGGGATCTGAATATAGTAACATAGTCTTTTCAAGCAGGAGGCACTGGACCCATTAGGGATTGAAAAGTCGCAGCGACTGGCTTAATTTTAGCAGCCGATGTTTTCTTTCCAAGTTTGCCGTGCGCAGAGTGCTCTCGACCGAGCCGATATCGAGCCGGACGGACTGCAAGCACAGCGTCAACCAAATATCCATCCCTGATTCGACCGGCGGCCATCCTAATTTTACCTCTCCGACAGGCAAGCTATTAGACAGACGCCGTCAAGAGGAAAAAAATAAAACATGGAGCAATCGGGCAGGAACGCACAAAACAAAACTGTTCTGCCTGGAAGACGAGAAGAGGTTGAGTAATCTCGGGTTTGGATAAACATACACTCGTAACACAGGTCTGAAGGCACGGCGTCTAACCTAGGTCGGCGGCTGCAATCGAAGAATGATTGCACAAAGTGGCAGCATTTACTTCTTCCATAATAAATCGGCGGCGGCGGCGGCGGATACAAAAAAAAAAGGTAGCGTCACAAAAGGCAGTTCGTTCAAGCACGCGCTGAGAAACGTGTATTGGTCGTACGTCAAGAATAGAACTGCATGATGTCTGCCAAAGATGGAAGCATTTAACGAACGGGTAGGAGACAGTCAGCTCCCTACCCTCCCCATCTACCTCTGTTTTTCTGTCTTTGTGTTTCCCATCATGTGATGAAACACTTTCTATTCAGGACAAAAACCTGTCAAAAATTTTTTCAGAAGATGGAAATGTTGAATGCCAGCTTGTACGCATTCCAAATGCCATCACTGTGATGGCAGCATGTGTAAAAGCACATCTGCGAATCTGCAATCACCTTACAAAATGTTACCTCAGGGTGATTTTCATATTTACGTGTGTCGGGAGGAGAGCGACCAACTTGAGTAGTATAGTGCTGCCTAAGCCGCTACGCCTATGTAATCGGCCTTTTACCGACCGGCTTCCTTGGGTGTGACTTCGAAGTGTGTCAAGAGCTTAGCGTTCTCGCCTGTGCCGCATGAAATGACTCACACACATCAAACATAAATTTTAGGTCGCATCTGCTGAGCCAAGTGGCAATATTTTTTCAATATTCTTTGATGTCGGTTGTTCGTCTTACATAAAATATAAGAATGAAGTCGAAGAGATCGATGGTGCTAAGTTTCTATTATCCGGTGATTCTTCTTGATCGTTACAATAATTACCCGAAATTTACCCGTGATATTACCGGTGATTGTACCCGTTAAACTTACTTCCTCTAAATGTTCGCAGAATAAGTGTGACGGTACTCGGAAAATGATTTCTTAAACTATACTTCTGGTTCAAACGCAAGGAATCGAAACTTCGGCAACGAGGCAAGCCAACATCGGATAGGTAGTTTTCGGCGCTTGCGAGAGATGGCGCCACCCATGCGGACGATCTAAAAGGCCTCCTCCTCAAAGCATGAAAACCGTCCTACCACAATTTGTATGATTTTCGTTACAAATACGCCAGAGTTGACTGATGCTATTTTTCTAATAAAAAGCATAATCGAAATTATGCGCTTAGTAGCATTTCAAGTTCCTGCTTTCACAGGTGCATAACTGAAAGGAAAAAAAAATCGAGAGACGCTGAGCTGCCGGTCCACCCCAGAATGCGCTAGCATAGAATGCACACGAATGAGAATTTAATTTGTTGATTCACACGTGTCGCATATCCTTGATGCTTGACTTGGTGAGCCCATATTACATAAGATCCAAGCGTGCCCACACAAATATTTTCCGGAACTGTGTTTTGTACATATAAATGTCTAGAATTTGATTTAGTAAAAAATTCTGAAGGCACTTAAGTCTGCTTACGTGGAGGAATGCGAAAGCTTGGTAATTTTTAGAATGCGGGTTTTTACACGACACCGGTACGCGATCTATTATTTCATTATTGTTATTTTTTCAATTATTTTTGTTTTGTATTTTTATTAGTTTATTTTGAACCACAGCGGTGGCCTAGTGGTTGAGCATCCACCTCGCTTGCGGGAGGTGCGGGGTTCGATCCCCAATGCCGCCGGGTACCCACCGGTGAAACAACGGGTACAACCTTACCCTGGCCTCGTGCTCGGCTTATTCAGGGTTGAATGCTTGGGAAATGGGTCTTTGACCCCACCTTGAGAAATCGAAAATACCTTGTGCCATGGAGCTCTTTGGCCGCAGATGCCCTTGCGCCATAAAAAAATCAACATCATAACTTTTTAAACTTCCATTATTTCCAATTTTTCTTGTTTTATTAAGTTTTTTACTTAATCTATTTTACTTTTCGCGTCCAGGTGCTATGTCGACATCCGTGGCTGTTTTGACATACACGTGCTATATGGACGTCCGTGGCTATTGTGTCGTCGAAGTGTAGTTAATTCAGTAATTGCAATTCATCAACCACACGTTTTCCGCAGCAAGATCTCATCACGCACTATCTAACGCAATCAAACTTTTGCGCATTTATCTTCACAAAACGACGTAATTGTTCGGAGAAGTTTTTGCCTACACGAAACGCTCGACATAAACACGGGCCTATTCTGTCGTCAAAGTGTAATTTTCCTGTTTAATTAATTAACAAACCATAATTAATCAACCACATTTTTTCCACAGAAAGATCTGAGCACGTACTATCTAACACAATCAAACTTTTGCACATGCATTTTTATAGAACGTCACAACCGTGCGGAGAAGCTATGTCGACGTATGTGGCTATTGTGACGTTGAAGTGTAGTTTTCGCGTTTAATTAATAAACTAATTCCACCACATCGACTAAATTTTTCCCACAACGGGGTCTCATCATGAACTATCTAAATCAATCAAGCTTTTTTACATTTATCGTTACAGAACGACACAATCACGCGGAGAAAGTTTTGCTGACACGAAACTCGGGACATAGCCATCTAATGCTTTCGCATTGATATTCTGTGGATCTCCAATCTGAGGCAACAGAACACCGATTAGGCGTGCAGGGGACAAAATATCGACGGCACAGACATCCTTTGTATATAAAGTGTACAAAGGATTTTGTATGTAAAATAAACACCCTGTATAACTTATGCTTCGGGCATGTCAAAAGAACTAATACGTCTCAGAAAACTCAATGCTAGAGCAGTGGAGGGGAACCTGACTAGCTCGGAACTCGCGAACCATTAATGGTTGGTCAGTAAGGCACTGCTGGAGACAAGTACAATTGGGTCCTAGACGGAGGGACACCATCCAGAAATATTTTGTTATCAATAAATTATTACGTTCTGCTTCGCCTGCCTCGTGTATCGGTGACCTTTCATCGTGGGCGCCTGTTCAGATTTACTGTTGAATACTGTGTATTTACTGCTGAATGC
This sequence comes from Amblyomma americanum, assembly GCA_030143305.2. Lineage (NCBI taxonomy): Eukaryota > Metazoa > Arthropoda > Arachnida > Ixodida > Ixodidae > Amblyomma > Amblyomma americanum. Next base: position 224,416 of record JARKHS020026777.1, read on the forward strand.
TGTTGATTTACTGTTGATTACTGCTGAATACTGTTGATTTACTGTTGGTTACTGTTGAGTACTGTTGATTTACTGTTGAATAGATTTGACCTATTTGAGCTGAATTTGAAGCCTAGAACGTCACATTCGCCCCACCAATATTCACGAGGGACTGTAAATCTGTTCGGTTATCTGCTAAAGTACAAAATTGTTTCCGCAAATTAAACCCGTGAGCTGCTGTTTCAAAGACGTCCTATTTATGACAGATTTTCTCCTACATAGAGACCAGAATCTAACTTACTTTCCAACTGTCTCCTTTTCATTTCTGTCGCATAAATCATGAACAGCAGTGGTGATCAAAGGAAACCCTGTCATAACGTTTTGTGATCATACGGACGGCCGCCGCGTTTCTGCCGCCCCGTTTCTAAGTTGTTCCCACTCAATTTCAATTTATTAACCCGGCATGTTTTCTGCTAGAAGATCTGTTACCTTATTCCCATTCATTAGTATGCTCAATAAGTGGCCTTTGTTATGAGATAGCATAAGAAACTCACTGGAGGGGAAAGCCGGCGTCGACAGGTGGCCGGTATCCCAACTGGGGAAGAAACTAAACGGATTGAAACTTCACAGCCGGGTGAGCGAATTCGGACACACGGTAGCGCGAACTGGTCAGTTCCGATGGCCGGTGCTTCAGACAACTACGCCACCGTGACTGCTTAACATTTTGCGTGTTAAAGTGCCAGTCTATTGCGCTGTGGTTTGAAAGCCGCCATCTTCACCATCTTCCGCAGGGTTGGCAAGCAGTGCCGGCAATGCGGGTGCTTTCCCGTTTTTTGGGTGACACGGACCTCGACACGCGGTTGTGATGCCATCAAATGTGTGTGCACAGACTCTCATCTCACTTTTCACCACGCAGTCACCCATCATGACCCTCTTTCTTCGCCTCCTCCCATTCTCCAGTGCAGAGCAGCAGGCCAGATATCAATATTCCTGGCCAACCTCTTTGCCTTCGTTTCATTAAATTGATCAATCTATCTATCATCATCTCCCATACGTGCGCGTGGAAGCGCCATGAAATGAATATTCAACAGGAGACAGAAAACAGCGGGAAAGTAGAATAAGTGAAATTCAGTTAAAAAGACACTAGTGTTATCGCATTATCATAGGGTAATGTCCTGCTGTGGCCAAGCAGTGGCCTGCAGTATTCTGAAAATAAATAAATAAATAAATAATAGAATTTAAGGGAACTGCACATCTTTTAACGTTATCCAAAGCATCGCTGACGCTCGCGGGTGCCTCGGTGCCCGCCAGACGCGAATGCCCTTTCGCGATGCGTCTACTACGCATGCTAAATGGCTGTTGCGCGCTCTGAGCTGTCGCTTGCATCTGTTGTGAACACGAACTGCGCATGCGTGCGACAAGCTGGTTGTTTGTTTTCAGTAAGTGGAGCGCGGGAGAGGGTAGAGGGTAAGAGGCATTCGTGCTCAGAGAGTCCTTGTGAAAAAAAAAAAAAGAGGAATAATGCGTAGATATGCGTTCGAAAAACTCGACGGAAAACTACAAGAATAAGTGAAGGAAAAACTAACTGGTTATTAGGAAAGAACAAGCGAAACAACTCCGGAGATAACTGCCATGTGGTCGCCATTGTCGGAGTATAAAAATGCAAAAAAAAAATAAAAACTGGCCCATTGGCAGCGCTTATGCGCACGCGCTTTATGACCAGATGCAGTTGGCGGCATATCGTGCTAATACTTTCTGAATTCCGACATGCCTCCAACCGTTTCAAGCCAAAGCCACTGTACACTCCCGTGCGAGTCAGCGTTGAAAGTAAAAACGGAGGCGAGCACTGCATAGAAGAGCAGCGCCATCTAGGAGGCGCACTGGCAATCGACCGCCTTACGTCGCTCATAGCTCGCTATCCCCGCCTACCGAGGTCGCTGTCGTGGGCAGGAGTGGGCCTGGGGGAATGTAGTGCGGCACAGGAAATTACAGCTAAAAGAACTTGTTTGCCAGCATGAAGCATTCTAGATGCACCCGAGCGTTGCCTTTCATGCATATTGCTTGAATGTGGTGCTGTACCTGGCGTATTTCCGGTTCGACCATATCGGCACACGTCGCGGTGAGCAATGCGTTACAGTCTAAAGCATTACAGGTGACCGGAAGCCGCATAACTGACAAAAGAAGGCAAGGAACAGGCCTTGCTATGGATGTCCAATAATTGTCCTGGATGGTCAAAAGCTGTTTCATTATGCGGTGGAAAATTGCACAATCTTGAAAAATTGTTAATTCCGATCGCGAAGAACTTGCAAGATGAAGTAGCGACAGGCTTGGGGTTTCATAAGCCATTGTTGGCTGGAGTATAACTTCAAAAAAAGAGTTTTTTCATTCACCTAAGCACAGTGATCTAATATCTTCAAGTCAGTAATATGAGATAATCAACTGCATAAGACATAATCACGGTGAATTAAATTATGTAAGCGCGTTAGAAAAATACAAAGGTGTTAATAATAGCCTAGAAGCATGCAGAACATTCCTTGCGGATGCTGATCGTTGTTTTTTTTAAGAGAGGGGGGCGGCAGGGGGAAGAATTTTACGTCGCAAATGAGTCGCGAGTTTGCTGCTTGTATAAACCCCTGCTAAAAGAAAATGCTTACTTGAACCTTTCTTTCGGCAGGATAAGAGCATACGTGATGAAGACAAGGGCGAACGAGTTCAGAAAACCCGGAGAAAGCTCACTTCATCCAACCTCTGAGTACAGCAATGTAAGTTGAGTCGCGCGTCTACTGGGCATATTTTCTACGGGGCGGAAAGCTAGCAGAGTTTTTGCAGCAACAGTCTTGACCAGAAGCAACTTATCAGAGGAATGGGAAGCTCAGAAAAAATGCACCCATGGTGTACGAAGTAAGTGGAAAGGAAAACAGTCGTCTGATCACGCATCAGGTTCGTCCTTCTCAGGCCTACTTCCTTTCCTTGCGGCGCTGTTATACATTTATATGAAGTTGAATCTTGTTATAACTTTTACAAGGGGCAACACGATTTATGTTTTTTTTTTATTTTAGGTTTAACGTCTCGAAGCGAGACATGGGCGGCAATTTCTTCGTTATAGCCGTTTATTCGTTGTACAGGTACGCGATGTAGGTGACAACGGTCACATGCCAATGGGTTTACCTGCTGCAGTGTATACGGAAGATGCCACAACTGGAGTTCAGTGTGAAACTGATATGTGTTGCAGGGGGAGGAGGAGGAGGAGGAGGTGGAGCTACTTTAATGGATACAGAAGAGGTCTGCCTGGTTTTTAGCCTAGCATCAACCAGGAGCAATCAACCAGTGCTACTAGTGACCACCGTACCGCTGAATGTTACGTACACCAGCCAAATATGTCAGGTCAGCCCTGCCAACGCGCGCCCATTTTTTCCGCGGTCGGCATGGGCTTCAGCGCCCTGAAAACGGATCTTAGAGGAAGGTCGGAGAATGCAGGGAAAGACCTATTAAGAATATATGGCTCCGTTTCCTAGCTTCTAAAGCCGATACAGGCCGCTCTAAAAGAAGGTGTTCTCCTTAAGACGGCGTTCTATGAAGAGCTCTTTAAAGAACAACTTAGAGACAAGTATACCTGTTTTGGTTGGCTTTGCCGCACCACTCGATTACGCGGTACACAGCAGTTCGCCGCACGACAGGATTGTCTCGTGGCGAATTATACGCCAGATCGAAGGCTTTGATAACGGCCACCTTGTCACAAACAGAAATTGTTCTGCGCTTTTGTTTTGAGCCGCTCGGTTTCGTAAAACTAGCTGGGCTCGGTACTGTCAAGTACTCGAAGCACACTGCCAAACGGTTTTAACTATGAGACCGTGGTGCGAAAATAAAAGTTAAAATGCGCGCGAAGCCGGAGAAGAAGAGTGCGCTTGCAGTGGGCTATGCGCAGCAAAGAGGTCCGGGAAAGGGGAATCTCCACTGACCTTAGAAACTATCCAGGCGCGGCGTGGCGTGGCGTTGATCTGCGGGCCACGTGAACGATATTCAGCTAAGAAATGGGGGGGGGGGGGGGGGGGTCATGCATGAGCCCACGTTGACGAATTGCACAGACCAACACTCCATTGAGGGCTGTCTTTAGGTGACATAAGTTTTCCTAGTATTTTGTTCGGTGCTCGACAGAATAGGTTATGCACGGTGACTTCAGTTTGACACATTGAAGTGGTACGGAAGTGTTGGGTAGCGTTACAAATCTACGTAATGAGCACGAAATGGCCGGTGGAGGTTCGTTATATCCCGTTGTAGGAAACTTTTACTTCGTAAAAACAAGATACAAAATACACTGTTTTTTAAGAAAACTATACCAAGAGGAATGGCGATTCCCTCGTTATATCCATCGTTTCGTTATAGTGAGGTTTGAATGAGACATTTGATTGTGCGCATTAGAAAAAAAAAAGATGTGTCGTTAACTTCAGCGTCTTATTTTCTGAATTCCTTCCGCCACCAAGACAAGAAAAGAACTGTGCCACGTGTTGACTGGAACAAACAAAACAGCAAAACTAGGGAAAACTGACACCGTACCGAAACTACTTTCAAGTTATTTTGGCGCAAAAAGGCAACAAAGAGTGAGTGTAGCTGCAGAGAAACATGTGGAATAAATTCGCTAATAGATTTTTTTTTCGTTAGAAGTCGAAAAGGACAATTCCCGCGGTAAGTAGAGACGGCATAACTCGAGACACTATATATAATTTGTCAAAAATGAAACAAGAAAATCTGGAGCCAATGATGGAAGGAGGGGATGCACTTGATTTCCTACGCAGCCTTTTAAGGAGCTCAACTCACTCACCCACGCATTTTGTTTCCGCACGTCAAAAATGGCGGCGATACGAATCAGGAGCTGCAAAGCAAATGAAGTATCGAATAAACCACCGTAAACAGATAGTTCTGCAAGATGCCAACTTTATTTTTTTTTCTTTTGCAGCCTCCTAACTGGGAAAGTTTTCAGCCAAGATGGAATGACGATGCTTTCACGGAACACTGTCGCATTGTGCCACTTCTTCCGCCCGCAGCTCGACATGTATTCTGCACCGACTATTCCCAGTGGCCGAGCTCCCCTGTTTTGTTTAGCACATTCATTCAATACCGCGTTTCCCCGAAAATCGTATCGGCAGTGGTCGTCTGCGGAGTTTCGAGCATCTCGCAGAGACCAGAGGCAACATATGCCGCGCAAAAATGCCGGACCCCACAAGAGAGGCCTATCGCCTCGCGCTGCAGGCCGCACCGAATCAGCCGCCCGTATCAGCTCCCCCGCAAACAAGCACTTGCGCCAGGAGCTGCCTGTCGACACGGAGGCCAGTGCGCTTGAGCACAGGCGTGAGCGACATGTAATGGCCGCGTCATTCACTCTAGATGGAGGCATAAGCGTCGATAACTACACGAGAAAGCAAAAGAAAATGAAAAAAAAACGAGAGAAATGAACCCGCGCGCACATACGCGCAGAGAAAAAGAATGATGCTCAGATCGTGGGTTCACCTTGCTTCCTCTTCGGGTTCTTTGCCGTCGCATTACCGCGCTACTATTATGCGCGGATAGAACGACGCGAGTTGTCCTCCCCCCCCCCCCCCCCTCCTGCCCCTTGCCTACCCACGCCCTCTCCCCCATCTTCCGTTTCCACTGCCGGACTTCCAGCGTCAGCAGGCTTCCTGTTCGTCGGAACCTCCTCCTCCTCCTCCGCGCTTTCTCCCCATCTCGAGCGCGACGGGACCCACAAGTAAAGCGAGTTTGAAAATTGTATTTCGCCGCCGTCGGCGCCGCCGCTAGGGCAGCGACAGACGTTCGGGAAGGGCGAAGGGAGAAGCTGTGGCGGAGCCGCAGTGCCAGGAGAGGGGGCGAGGAAGAGGGAGCGGGGCAGAAGAGGCGGTCGCCATGGCAACGGTTCTCGCTCCGGAGGAGGGGCAGGGATGCGGGACACGTGACACCGTGGAATTTTTCCCTCAAGGCCGGGCCTCGAACGAAGAGCGGGACGCCCGGGGGCTCCGGCTCTTCCACTGTTCGAGGGAGGATGCGGAGGAAGCGGGAAGAGCGAGGCCACCGTGGTGCTCGCGCGCGCAGCACGGAAAGAAGAAAACGCGAAAAAAAAAAAAGAAACGCTACAGGCCGGAGAAGGCGAAATCCGACGAAGGAAAAGGAAGCAAAAAATGGCGGCGGTGGCAGCAGCAGCAGGGGACAAATAGGAAGAAAATACACTTTTTTATTTCTATCTCCCCTCCCTGTTCACAAACGCCGCTCTTTCTTTCGGCGTTGGTTTTCTTTCTATCGCTCCGGCTCCATAGCGAAGCCGGCCGGACTCCGCCACGTCTGGTCGGTTTGATGTCGTTCCTCCCCAGAGCCCGGCTGCTGCTCCCGTTGATGAAAGACACTCGACCCCGAAGCGACGGCGGTGGCGGACACTTACTTCGCGGCGTTCGCGTCTTCTCCTTTCTTTTATCCTTCCTTCATTCTTTCCTTGTCCTCTTTTTACAGTATTCTCTATGTTTCTGCGCGCGCGCAAGGGAGAAAGCTGCTCCTTTCATTTAGAGCAGCCTTCATGGCGTCCACATCTAGCTCTCTCATCTGTGTCTTTTTAGCGCAGGTAGTGTGTCTCGCCGCATTACAAGCTCCCTCTTTCGTCTCGGGATCATTTTAAAACGCGGTCGGCGTAAGAAGTAAGGGGAGAAAAAAGCGGAAATACCTAGCGGTTTGTTCTTTCCGGCACTTACGAAGTCGCGGCCAGGAGGAAACAATCTGTGGTGACTGCCTTCCTCTGCTCATCCCCCTCCATTCATTTCTTTGCGTATGAAAACGTGGTCTTCTCTGGAAGAGCTCTATGCGAATTATAAAAGCGGATGTGCGCCGATTTTCTACCTGAAGGATGAAATACGTAGAAGTGGCCCTTATAAAAACGGTCTATAGACAGTCTAAATACTTCTGATTGGCTCTATTGCCTTCCTATAGATATATCTTTTTGTCTATTCATAGTCTATAGACTGTCTATAGACAAATTTCTACCAAAAGTGTATGGCCATAAATCTATAGATTGTCTATAGAATGTCTATAGGATTTTTATTGCCTATAGACTATTCTTTAGGGTTTGTCTATAGAGAGTTTATAGACCTTATAGAAGAAGTCTATGGACAGTCTATAGACTGTCTAAATAAATTTTTTAAGGGGGTTTCCATGCGCTCGCTGAGGACTCGGTGCCTTCCCAGAAAACTCGGCATGTAAATAGGGCCTCTAAGCTGTGAAAAGCTCATTGTCCATACTTCTAAGAAGCATTCTGTTTGTGGCCTCCACATTCACCCTTCGGAACGCATCTCTCGTTTGTGTAAACCCAAGTTGCGCTGAAATGAGTGCGTGGACCAGCCAGAGTCACATTGCGGCTGTTTTATTGAAGCCTAAAAAAATTTGTGTTGAAGAAAAACGTTGAAAAGACTCCTTTCTTTACAAGCTTGGGGGGGGGGGGGGGGTAGTTTCAGCTCATAACTGGTACTGGCTATCATGAATAATCATTCTCGCAGCAGAGTGGAAAAGCATGCCTCAGATCATATACGCGGAGTACAGCATCACGAGAACACATGCAATGAACAGAGGGAAAATACAAAAAAAATGCAAGCGCCTTTTTTCAGAAGCAGAAGCTGGGTATACAAATACGCCTTGTCACTGAACCTGCTCTCGGCGTCGCCTCCTAAAATTGATTAGAGTCGGAGATGGGCACTAACTGCCCGTGCACAATGGCAGGTCAGCGCCTCCATCTGGCCTTTCGTGGCAGCTTAGCGGCATAATGGCAACAAGTCGCTGTCCGGCCATCCGGTAGTGCTAAAGCTCACTGGTAGCAAACCCTTGCTCGGCTTGACTAGGTGCCGCAGGTGCAAAACAGGAAACGCCACTCCGTCTCCAAAGTGACGAAGCCCTCTTCTCAAGCCAGTCCGAGTTAGGCTTCTTTAAATAGACGCTCGTACTATGATTCGTCTTCCAGCCAAATTCACTGTCAAGGTCAGAAGGTACAAAACAAAAAGGAAGCTGTGACGCGGGGGGTAGACAAAGCGTGCTTGCTTCACAAAGCGTGTGTCGTACGTGAGACAAAGAAAACGTGCTGGACCAGAGCGCTTAACCGCAGGGAGATCAGCCAGATCAGAACCGGTTGCCAGAAACGCTGGTCCCGGGTTTAAGCTCCGAGCACGAAGAAAAAAAAACATAACGAACATTAAAGCGCATTCCTCGGGTAATAAGCGCACAGGTAAAAAAGAATAAAGCCACCGGCAGAATTTAGAATTAGAAACATGGCCGGGCGCCAGGCGACGAATTGGCGACAGGGGAAGAAGAAAGGGGCGTGGTGCTAAATTAGGTACGGCCCGGTGCATCACACCGCCGGTGCAAAGAATCAAGGTTGCAGCACGCACGAGAGTGTCGCGTCAGTTGGCAGCGGGTGCTGATTTTCCATCCGGCACAAATGACGAAGTCGCGCGCTGGAAAGAAATGATCGACAAACACAAGTCACGCGCTGGGATCCCCAGCATGAAGCGACGTGTGCTCGGTTCGATCGAAGCGCCTTGTCAAGCGCGGCTGGAAAAGCCCAATGCGTGGTGGCGATCTCCCTGAGGGGGAAGCTCAATTCTTCGGCTCCGCTGGTAGACACTTTTTACGACCTACGCTAGCTGAGTCCTCTTTAAGATGTTCATTCTTATTTCTGGAGTGTTTCCTTGACCTTTAAGCTTCGCTGCGAGAAACTGTGCCGATCTCCAGAAGCGTCATTTTGAAGCAGACTCACGGAGAGGATGCCCTTCTACCTCTTACAGAACTTCCAAATGATAAATACACATCATCAGTGAAAGAGAAAACAATCTAGGGTGGTCTCTTAAACGACTACCCACGCGCTTACAGCAGCTGTGAGGGCATATGGCTGCATCGATGTCACTTAGTATTGTGTGCACATAAAAGTAGTTTTCTTTGCAGACTTTGCCTTGACCAACGTCCATCTGTGAATAACATCGCTCGAGCTGTCTTATAGGCGAACATTGTGAGCTTAGTCTAGAGAATGAAAACGATTGAGAAGAAGTCCTAAGCGATGTCCATACATTGTGAGGCTTAATAACGCCCGGCACATCTGCGACTTCAAGCATGAAGGCTTGAATTTATGCTCTGTGGCAGGAATTACAAATCTGTTAATTGCGCTGAGCATTTTTCAAGCGGAGAACACCCTTCCATGCCGATCGCACGGAAATATAATAGTCAGGTGCTTAACTATTGAACTGCAGTAGAGAAGGCGATTGCACGGGGTTTGAGATCGAAGTTCTTTCACCAAATAACTCTAGCAGAATAGAAGCAAGAAGGAACAAAAGCGTTCATTGCGCATGAAAAATGGCTGAAAGGGATGAATATGCGAGCTTACTGCAGTAACGTAAAAGAAGAAGCAACGCATTGCTAATACTCTTGGGGGCCATGATAATATCACCATGGCTGCACACAGATATGTAGTTAATAATTTTAAGAATTACTACAGTATTTACACGAGCATTTCCCCAAAATAGAAGGTTTAAAAGTAGACTTCTTTTACTTCAGCGAGGCGTGAGTAGTATAAATTTAGAAGTAGCATTCTGTACTCTGCGTGCTCCTGCCTTACTAGAATTGTTTGAACGGGAACAGAAACAAATATAGCGGCACAAGGCTAACGTCCGTAGGTTTTTGCATCCAAAATTTAGCAGCTAGCGTGCAGAATAGTATGTGCTACTTGCACTGGATTTAGTTTACAGCTTACCAGTAGCTACCGTGAATTGCATTATGGTGGCTGTAACTACGGTTGGTAGAACAGTGACGGGGCTAGTCTAGTGACTGGCGCTTAGCTACAAAGTGGCGATTGAGGAAATGTCGCGGAGGCCACTGAATTTGCTTTCTTTCGGTGCATGACCTCTACGAAGAACACTGCTTGCAGTGTTCAATAAAAAAACAATGCAAACAGTGCAAACAAAAACAATGAAGATTACCCTATCCGCTGCACAAGACAAACAAATTTAAAGAAAATGCAAGACCACGCTCGTACATAACTTTTCTTGATGATGCTGATGAATTTTTGTTGCGCAGGGGCGTCTGTGGCCAAAAAGCGCCATGGCACAAGGTTTTTTTCTTCTACTCAAGGTGGGGTCAAAGACCCTTTTTCCAAGCATTTCACCCTGAACAAATCGAGCACCAGACACTGGCGGGTACCCGGTGGGTATCACTGGTGGGTACCCGGTGGTACTGGGAATGGAACTCCGAACCTCCCGCATGCGAGGCCGATGCATGCCAGGCCGAGACTAAGCCATAAATAAATTCTTTTAGATGCGTGTCAAGGACAAATTTTTCTGACGCTTACGGTATTGCATGCCACTGTTCATCGTTATTTTGTTTATGTCACTTGCAGAAATTTCATTGCTATGTTATCCTACCGGCACTATGAAGAGTGGTCGCGATGCAATGACGTCCCTATGAGACCTATTTCTGTACGTTCGTGTCAGCACGATGTATTTATGCGACGTAAGTAAACGAAGTGAAAGCTACTTGGCCGGGCTCTCGTGCCATATCCAAAGAAAAGACTCGAACCAGATTGCAGTGCCGCTATTTTCACTCACGCTACCAAGCGACGGCTTGCTTTTCTCCACCATTCTTTTTTTTTTTTTTAGCGGGGGAGGCGTTGCAGTGTATGATAATTGTGTATGTTGTGTCTCGGTGTTGTCGTTGCCAGGTGTTTTGGAGAACGTCGTATAATCACAAAAACTGTTGCAAAAATGCTCCAGTGACACAAAGTGGCCTGGTATACGGGTTCTCATGAGTCGGCCATGCGATTGCTAGCTTTTCTAGTAGACATGGGGCGCTCGTCGGAACTGCCCAAGTGACTGCATGACGGAAGCCAACAATCAGAGAAACCCAAGAGCAGAGCAAGGGGACGCGTTTTTTAATTTGTAGTGTTGATTTGTTGAAAATTATGTGTGATTATTTTACGCCCTCAAGATAACTGATAAAAATTCAGAAGCAAAGCAAGCACATGCCGCCGATGAGATTCGAACCAACGGCCACCAGGAGAAAAAGAAGAATACCCTATGCTCGCTCCTTGGCTTCGGTTACTGTTGGCTCCCATCATGTATGTCATAACGAGCATCTCTTTTAAAGCGAAAGCTTTACTACTCCCTTCCTTAGCTTGTTCGGCGTGTGTTTCATAACCACGTGATGTCGCCTATCCGCAGCTGTGCCGAAACCAAAAAAGAGCGGGAGCTTCGAAAGCAAAGGAAGGGCGCATAACTGACCCCTGGGACAGTGGACGCCTGCATCGGGCTTTGAGGTGCGTTGCGGTGGTGAGAGAGAAATGTGGGCTGGCTTGCATTAGCGCGGACAACGTTGGGGCAGACACGCGGCACTGCATGAATAGGTCGAAGTGTTCACTGGGTGACCAACCACTCCCTGTCAGCCATTAATTTAACTGCCACCTGCCAGGGTGGCAGGGTGGGTGCGCTGCCTATCCAGTGTGCGGAACGCACTCAACGTTACAGACGCCAAGTCGCGTCTAGTTGCCCAATACACCACAGCTTTCGCTCTATTACCAGGTTCAGCCGTAGTTAAAGCGCAGAAAATTTCTTCCCCTTCCCTTGCCTATTCAAGTGATTGCAAGGACATTTATTCTTTCCACGCGTCCTTTCAAATAAAGCGAACAGTACTGTCAGAAAATTTAAGTTCTTTCCTTCTTCTGGTGACTTTACTGATGCGCTACAACTTTTTAAAGAACCTTAGAAGAACTTCAACTTGGGCTAGATAGGTGCACAGTACCTGAGACAGAAAATAACAGCGCCTACAAAGACAAACACAACAGAAGAACGACACAGGACAAGAGCTTGTCCTACGTCCAGCTATAGTAGAGAAAGTTCAAGAGGTAAAACTGTTCCCGAGTAGGCAACGCAAACTGCATTGCTTTAACGTCAACGGCACACACAAGAAAATGATAAAATTTGGTGCTATTTAAAGAATCTGTTTTCACGCAACAGATGAAATGCGATAAAAGAAAAAATAAACCTCGAGAGCATCAAAACACGACGTGGGATGTATATATCTTCTTTAATGCGAGCGTACAAGCGGCGGAGAGACATTTAGGCAATGTAAACCGCAAAGATATTCAACCAAATGCCTCCAGGGGAATACAGAGTGCCTGCCAGTTTTCTTTTACGAAACGTTTGTTTCCGCTATTCATTTCAGGTGACCGGTTGGATGAACTAGTATTGCCTATAAATTCAGAAGATTGTCTACATAAGTGCAGCGTGTGGCTATCATAGTCGGTAGGGAGCCAGCCAATCATAAAAAGACTTTTTCAGACGGCTGACATTTCTTACTCTGGCCTGTGCTGCCTAAAAGTACGGGGCTTGAATTAATATTAATTGCGAATGCTCATAGCTTTTACAATATATCCAATTATTTTGAGCAAACGGAGTTACACTAAATATTGACATGCAGTTGTATAGCTTTGGCAGTGTGCAGAGAATGCAGAAAAATAGGTTATGATTGGGGTTAGTTTTTCTTCCGTCCTGTTGAAGCAGACATTCGAGGAAATGAGGGGCACTTTTGACACGCACACTTTGCCGCAGCAGAAGTATCACTGATGGCAATGTGGAAGGAATGGAACGGTTTCACTACTGTAGCGGGTTGCCACTATAGTGAAGTTGCAATACCCAGGATAAAAGAACCACTATATGCAGCTATAACGTAGGATTAATACTTATATATAAAAACCAGCACCGAAAACTTCGATATCACGGGCATAATTTTCTGTAAAAAGCTTCCCGCACAACTGCTACAATAAACATCACAATTTTTTTAAAAGAATAATGCGACAAATTTACACATCGTACAATGTAGACATTGTACATCTTAGACGTATATGTCGATTGTAGGAGCTCTTAATGACAATTGATTTTATTTATTTATTTGAAGAAAACATTTGATAAGTTCATATTTAATGAAATAGAATTATCAAGCACACATATGACGACAGCCACATTATAAAAGCTATTATTTAAAGTAAATCAGGTGTTCTTAAGTTCTTTGGGCTTGCAATTATTAGATATTCTGCTGCAACAAAAAATGGTGGCGTCGTCCATGCTGCGCCAATTGACGCACTAAAGCGAAATAAATAATTCCTCTTGGGAAAGTCCGAAAGAAAGTTATTGTAGCCAAAAGAGGCTCCAACACCAAAATAAAAGCCTTAGGTGGCTGGCATAGCGGAACCATATGATGAAATCATCAAGAAAATAGAAATGCAAGCGAAGAACAAAAATGTGGTAATAGAATCAGCAGACGATAAGATCATTAAGGATTGATATACCAGAATAATTAAGAACGACACGAAGGATCGTTGAATAAAAGTCTGAAGCCAGCAGAAAGTTATAATGCATATTGTGATGATCACAATGCAAAGGCATATGTCAGGTACCATAGGAAGGTATATATCATTTAACGCAAGGGCTAGCACTCGCATGTTTTGTCATTGGCCGGTTATCATGCACAAAATAAAACCATCACTAACGACCTTTGAAGTATTTCGAAAACCGCAACATCGCAAATCTTTGTTCTACATTCACATACTAGGGAATGAGGCTCGCATGGACACAGCAACCTCTCCACTTTTATGAGCAAGAAGAAAGATTGCGTGCGTTACGATTGCCCTTTTTCGGTTTAATCCTGATCAATTTAGCACTGGACTAAAATCCCAAAACTGTAGACTAATTTCATGGAACGGGATTGCTTGACCACAGAACTGGTGCCATGGCCAGAAGGCTTGGGTTCATAGAACGATTATGCCATTTTACAATAAAATGGAGTATTTAATATACCGGTAGGAAGAAAAGCAATCTCTTGAAATTGAATTGCCACAGCAAATAACGGAGCCAAATTTTTTTTTTCATCGCACTAGAGATTTCATAGTTGAGAACAGTCAAGCTGCTTGTGGTAAAAAATTGAGGTTACCTACATTTGATGATAAAATAGAAAACAGACGCAGTGGAAATAAACAGAGACAGAATGGTGCCCAGGACATGGCACAGCAGCTCGGGCGACTCACCGTGGGCACGCCAGCGGACAAGATGTAGACGCTGCTGCTGGCAGATACGCTTCTCGGGAATTGTTGCTTGTGCGGCTTGAGCTGTGACGGCAGGGTTACCTTCTTAGCCATGGTGGTTGTCGATGGCCCGGAGCCGTCGGCTCCTCTGACAGAGTTGCGCAGAGTAGTCAAGACTTGAGCAATTTCCTGATGCCTCCGGCAAGTACGAACTTCCAGACGATACCCAGCCGAGAAGAAAGGGCAAAACTCGCGCCAAGGAGCAGTACGCAGAATTCAAAAAGAGTCAGCAAGAGCCACAATACCAACAGTACAAGACGACGAGGTAACAGTTAGAGAGCATCAAGTATATGCTTACCCGGAGAACGAACCGCCTGTGCTATCCAATATGTAAATATTCGAGAGTGTACTTCACTGATACACAAGACTACGGCGACCTATAGAAATAATTCCAGCGAAACACGCACCGACGATATTGATAAGACGACGATGACGAGTAGTTTGCTGTCACTGTACACAATTATCGTCTACAATACACGTGACTACAGAAAACCCACTGGTAATTAATACGAGCGATTATGAGAAGATGTGGCTTCTAAGCCAGTGCTGTCACGTGATTGGAAGACCCGTTCGAGAGAGAAGGTCCAGCCTTCGGTGGGGAACGCGCCCGACTAGTGACGAGCTTTACGAATGATGAGTGATTACACAACTCTGCCAGCAGACAAAGATGGGGAGATGACGGAGAAGAATAAAACGTGCCCCGCTACAGGACTCGCGCGACAATGTACAAGATATATCGACCCTGATGACACCGAGCGGGCAAAGGTTAGATGCTAAGACTTATGCAAGAGCGGCGAGCGCTTAGCCGAGCATCAACTTAGATGGGACGCCAGGTGGATTGGCATTAAAGTGACCTCACTCTTGCGTAACATCTCCAGAGTCGGGTTGCGCGCGGGCGTACCTATCACGACGCGCCTGTGGGACCACCCGGGAAATCTGCACGAGCTGTCCCAACCGGGGCTGTTGAAGCCGAGGTCGACGACTAGCTGAGGACTCAAACAGGTGGCGCCGGTCTGTGACACCCAGACGCAGGAGCCATCGCCGAGGGACACATTGTCGGCGAGAGACAGCGCGTGCCGGCTCCTTCCCTCGACGGTGCGGCGGAAGCGGCTCGCGCGCGCTGACTGCTCGACACCGGGAAGAATGGGATTTAACTCTGGCGCCAGACCACGCCGTGAGAACTTCGACGACGACGTCGACAACGACGAACGGGCGGCGACGGAGTCCAGACGCTGTGCGGAACACGGTGAGCGGTTTTTCTTTCGGTGTTTACACGCAGCGGGCTACCGGCGGCACTGAAACCTCCCGCGTGGCGGCGCGCTCGTCGGAGCGGAGCTCTTCGCGCCGGGCAACCTTGGCGGCGCTTGCGTCGGCCACCCTCCGCCATCTTCTCCTCCTCTCCTGCTCTTGGCGATCTTTTCCTCTCACGCGCCACATACTTGGCGCCACGCGGCCTCTCCCGCTTACCCCTCCGACTCTCCCCCATCCTCCTACCCCACCCCCACTCGATTCTCATCTCTCCATCTCTTTTGCCCTCATGTATTCGAGGATCAGCGGTGAGGCGGAGTTGGCAGAGGGAGAACCCCAAGTACACAAGAAATAAATGCACTCCAAAGAAAAAAAAAACAGAGCAGACGGGAGAGGGAGAAGTTGGATCCTCGTGATTCGGGATGCTGGCTCGGGAAAGCGAGGGTGCCCCTAGGAGAGGGAGGGGAGGAAACTGGGGCGCGAGTGTGCTGGCCACAGCAGAACGGAGGATGTAGATGGTGGGGCTAGCGAGTGCGTCGTCATCGCAGGTGTGATCTTGGCCCGCTTTCAATTTATGCCGTAGCTCCAGGGATGGGACGAAGAGTAAAATAAGCGATGTGCGTCGCTCCCGCCCAGGAACAAGAGTGCGAGAGAACTTCAGTTGATATTTGCTGAGCGCGTTGTCCAGAAAGGAAATCGCAGAAGTGCCCATCAGGCAGCGCGCTGTGAGAAGAGTACCAGTAGGAAGCAATGATTTTCTACTATTACGTGACAAATGCAACGGGAGTGCACGAAATCAAAAACAACCGGTGGGCGAACCCAGAATGAACAGAAGGTAAACAAATAAACAATGGTGATTCATGACTTACATTCCCGCACTGCCGTCCCTGGTGACCATTGATGATACGCGAAAGCATGAAGCGACCGTGACGGAATCTCTCTGATCGAGGCTTTGTATAGAGTTGCTGCCTTGTAAGATATCGCGGAATGGAACGAAGTGAAGCGATTCTTGAATGTTTACGCAATTTGCAATGCGGCCACTCCTGAAGGAAATTGCGTCAGAAGATGCTGATTAGCGGAACTTTGCGGCATGATCCCTAATACAAACAGCAAAAATATTCTATGTGAAGCAAAATCCTAAACTGTTGATACATTTGCTGGGTGTCGAGAAGCAGCAAGTAATAATAATATAATAACGACGAAAAGCATTATTATACACTAGACCATGTACTTATGTTTAGAGAGCAAATACGGATGTTTAGTTTTAGCAAAGTTAAAAGAAATGCATTTGCACGCATCGCATTCTAATTGCACAGTTATTAGATGAATACGCCAGTGAAAAGGTAGAAATTACCAAACAATGCTTCTTCATATGGCCGCTGTTGAAGTAAACCCCGTGAAAAATAGAAGGCTACTTTCCTGTCTTCCTTTTGTATTTCCTCGTCGTTCCATATTCCTCAATCAAGAAAAAAAAAAAGAAAGACTGAGATGGTGTGTTCCCGATGCCGTCCGAGAGGTGTAAACGTAAAAAAAAATAATAGCAAACCTAGGATAGCGAGCAGCCAACTAGGATTCTGAAGCAATGCAGAGGATGCGAAGATCACGCTGCACCGCACACCTGTGGTTTTCGCCGACGTGCTCAGCACATGAGATTTGTTGACGAACGTCGGAGCCACACAGACGACGCTTTCCGAGGCGAGCCTGTGCTACCTAGATATGTGACGCTACCCGTAGATTTTCCTTACTATCCTCCCTCTCCTTCTTTTTTTTTACAAAGATAAATATTGGGCAAGGGGCTTTGCACTCAGATAAAAAAGGCAAATTAAACAACGAGATCTTTTTATTCTTGTTTACTGATCCTCACCGCGACACACTTCTCTCTCTGTATCCTTTCAGCTGCACTGCTCCCGCCTGCCTCATCGCCTCGGAGACATGTTGTACTCTGCGCGCGTCTATAATCTTCGTCGCTTTTGTTCGTGTATTTAATTAAATTAACTTACTGCTCCAAGACGGCTAGCGAAACCGGACATTCTTTCAGACGAACCACAAGGGCGGCTCCTGTAAAGCTGTCTCTGTTACAAGCAGAGAACGTGTGTGAGGAAGCCTACCGCAAAAAACAAAAAGAAATAAAATTAGACGAAACGACAGTCTTTCTTTCTGTAAAGCTGTCTCCATTGCAAACATATAGTTCATGTGAGGAAAACCTGTAGTAGGAGAACAGAAGACTGTCCAGAAAACGTCGAAAAGGAGAGAAAGCGAGCAGAATCTTCAAGGCTGTAAATTCCATCCCAGCATGTCATGCCTGCTTACAACAGTGAATATTATCAAGATGATAACCATTTAAACGAAGATAAATAAAATAAATTACAGGATTGATTGCACGCATAAATGGTGCTCACTGTACGTTCCTGAAGACGATCTGAGTGTTTTGACAACACCTTTTAAAGGAATGCGAAATTAGTGAAGTTGAAATATTGTGGGCTCCAACCAGGTGCTAAGTTCTAAGGGAACTTGACCTTTGCACAACATTTGGCTGGGTGCAGCCGAAATAGGAGAATGATGAAACTGCGTTTTATAAAAGATTTCAAATTGCACTCTTGTTTCCTATTAAAAGGACTTAAAAAAGAGAACGCCGAAGTAGCGGATAAAACGAAAGCTGTCCCAAATAATCGAGCAAAAGAACAAAGATGATACCAATGAGCAAAACACTGAAGCTTCACAGGCAGTAATTGACAGCGCAGAGTGTTTTTCTGTGCACTTTACTTGATGACTCCTTTTCAATAATAAACACCAGAACGCCTTCCAGAGATTTACGCGTCGTGCAACACACACATGTCACAGCAAAAAACCATACCCAACGCGAAAATCGAGTGCAGTTAAACATATTAACATATGACGAAACATGTTTTCTATAATGAAGAATTCATGTGCACTCTTTTGTCAAAAGTTCAGAGCGGGGAAGGTTTTGCTTCGGGCCCACGCGGTGCGGCTAGTTAAGCATTTCTGGTGTTCCCAATGTACTGAAGATAACAGGACCTCTGGTTCATCGCCCTCTGGATTTTCGGATTTTGCGAGCACTACAAGAGCGCCACTACACGGATTAGAAGCAAACCGTCTGTGCTGTGCGCTTTGACGAAGGCTGTACGTTTCCCGTAATTGCGTTAAGATGGCACTCATTGTTCACGCGACGATGGTTTGAGCATATGGCAGGGCAAAAAAAAATAAAAAAATGAACGAAACTCGCATCAGTGGATGCCCACTTGAAGAATACAATATATAGTGCAATCGTCTCGGGATTTCGTTTCAAATAAGTGTTTGTAACCATGCCATTTAAATATTTGCACCGCCATTATGTGATGCTAACCAGAAAAGAAACAGAAAGCTTAGCGGAATGATGGTTTAGGTGTCGTGCATTGATTATAACGGGATTCATAACGGTTGCCGTACACATTACGGCACGGCGTTTGGAAGAAACTGCTACGATTACATTCTACTCAATTTGTCCAAACACGTGACGTGATCTCTCAACCGAGCTCCTAGAACACCTTTCTCTGTGAAGAAATAGAAAATGAGAGGGGATGTTTTGTAATCTGTAACTGCATCTAATTTCCTACAACAGTGGCTCCGGATCTGTCTGCTTCATGCCGAGACCGGCGGAAAACCTGCGGTAGCTCCGATCATCACGACGGCTTTATTGCAGGATCATATTCAAGGAGCGCTATTCGCAAATCCGGTAGTGATAGGGCTAGAGAGAGCAGTTAATAAAAAACGAAAAAGAATTAAAATTTCCAATGAACGTAGGGAGGAAGCAGAAAACAATGGGTCGGGAAAGGAACCAAGGAGGCCCCGGATGACCTCTGGGCCAAGAGCTACCCCGTGACCCAGCACAGGCGACCTAGTTTCGCGGAAATACTCTCTGCTCCTACATGCGACCTGCACCGCAGACGATGGCTGGGAGGCAGTAGCTCTCCATCTTCTCCCAAAGCGAGGCTCCCTCTCCCCCATCATCTTCCCTTTCTGTTGGTCGCCTTTCAAATTTTTATTTCCCCAAAATCCCTCTCATCCTCTTACCACTCTCCCCTCTTCCAGGCGTCTTCCCTCTCCCCCAGCTAGCGCTTGTATTCACTGCGCGTGCGCGGAAGAGGAGACGGGCGTTGAGAGAAAGGAGGGGGCCAGAGGCCGGGGAAAGACCTGGTTCGTAAAAAGCGAGCCGCCAATCGATCGATACTGTGGCGGGATGAGAGTGGGAAAAGTGCGACATCGCACCGACAGTGGCCGCAGCTATCGCGGAGTCCCAGCACGTGCCAGACGCCAAGAACCGCTGTTCAGCACGCCGGGATGACATCACGGGGCCACAGACGCGCGTCTCCCTGCACGCGCCTCGCGGAAACAAAACATGTGCGACAACCGCTAGGGATCATCACGCAAGAGTTTTCTTTAGTGTAATCAGATCGGGTGCATTGCTTGGAGATGTTGCGCGTCACGAGTAGACCGGTGGCCTGTGCTCGTGCAGCGAACTGAAAAGCTTTTACGAAGGTTAGCCCCGTGCGTGTAAGATCACGAGCCGTGTCACCTGAATGTTTCGTAATATTGAACTCTTTCACAATTCAGCAGCGAAGCAGCATCTCTGCAGCTTTTCGCTTAGTTTGTCGCGTGGAGCTGTCAGCCATGACCTTTGAAATGAGAATCAGTTATGCGAGCTCTGTAAGGTTGCACCACGTCCCTGTGATAAGGGCAGTGCCGTTTCCCGAAGTGCGGAAAACAATGCGGAAAACAACTGAATGGTGACCTTGTGGTAGAGCATTCGGAAGTTGCTGGGTTCGATCCCCGGTGCCGCCGGGTACCCACCAGTTTGCTAATGGGTACAAGGTTTTCCCAGACCAGGTGCTCGGCTCATCTGGGTTGAGATGCTTGAGAAAAAGTTCTTGTACGAAACCGTTGCCATGATTTATCTTTTCGCCCGAGACAACGTTTTAACGAAAATAATGTCTCTACTGGCAGGGCTATGCTGCGCGAAAGGCAGCCCTGGCTGCCTGATGACGTTATTAAGGATACACTATGCTGTTCTTGCCCAGCTGAATCTCAAGATTGCCGTGGTCTACAAGGTACTGGGACGTCTCCCAATCAATCCGACGGCACTCCTGTGGACACGGGGCAGTGCGCGCATCCGCGAAAGAACACTGGCGAGCCTCGGAGCATACACTGAGCAGGCGGGCGAGATGCATCGTGCTTCTTAAGCGGTAGCCCCGCAGTTACAAGGCGCTCTTGGTGTGCAAGCTGAAGGTCAGAAAGCAGTGGGGCGCCCCACCCGTCTTCAGTGTTACAGTGAGCCGCACGAGCTATACACCGTGACGCGACTTACGCGTGGCCTGCGTAGAATGTGCACTCAAGTGTATGCGGTATAGGTTACAGGGGCCGCTCGCGTACGGCAAGAAACAGTACCAGGACTCGTGTGCGCGAGCTGTTTAACCTTTTGATTACAATTGTGAATGTGTGTATGCAACGGCAGGCTACTAAAACTTTTGGTCCATAATACCCTCGACGAGCTAATTGAGGCACATAACACCGCGCGAAGAGAGCGCCTTTCGAAAACGGACGCAGGGCGATACATCCTGGGCGAGCTTGGCCTTCGGCTCGTTGACACGGCAACTGAGCTCACAGCCCTTCCCGAAGGCAGTCGCCTGAAGCTCAAGGTCAAATCTTTAGCCAAAAACATGCTACCGGGATGACATGATGACAGACAAATACCCCCGGGCGGAGGCCACAGACAAACAGTATGCGGGTGACCTCTGTGCCGTGTATGTGGACGCGGCCAAGCAAGGCCCTGGCAGGTACACGGTCTGTGTGACAACGCCTCATTTCAAAATTATCAACGTAGCGACAATTCTTGCGCCCTCCATCAAAGACGCACAGGAGGAAGCCATAGCACTGGCCAATTAGGATCACCGCAGTCATTAGTGACTCAAAATACGCGATCATCGGCTATCATAGGGGCAGAGTGGGTAAACTTACTGCGTGCCTACTCAACAATTACACACTTCCATCCACCATCAACTTGTATAGATGCCGGCACACTTTGGCTGCTCAGGAAACGAGAAGGCGGACGAATATGCCCAAAGGCTAACCAACCGGGCCGTCTGCACGAATGAGCTGCCGGCGGAGCCACCTACCACACACAACGAGCTTACAATCATATATGAAAAAAAAATTGCAAAAAAAGTACTAGTCTGGCCTAGTCGGTACATTTCGCAGGAAAAGGTACAGAGCAAAAAGGACATGACTAAAGGTGCGGAAAGACACAGGCACTGACTTACGACTGATAATATTATTGCTATGATAGCGCAATAAATATGAAACCCTAAGCACAATCAACGTGTGGCATTGCATCGCTGATTGAGTACATCAACAAACACAAAGAAAGAAGGAAAGAGGTAAAACCAGCACTAGTAACTTAGCCGCTAAGACAATCAATTCTTTTTTTGAGTGAGTGCAAAAGATGGCTTGCTCACGCACTTTTCTTGCCTTTCATGAATCAGGAACGCTTCAACTATTTTCCGCGTGCGCTGGTCTCTAAGCCTGTACAAAACTGTTGTCGTGCAGAAAGCTGGGGTGCATTTTCAATCAAGCCAATGTAAGGCAAGATTAGTTTTTTTTTTTTGAGGTGGGGGGGGGGGGGGGGAGGGGGGTGCCAAGGAGCATTTATGTTCTTTTCAGCGGGCATTAAAGCATCTCCCAGTCTGTTCGATGTAGCATAGTCCACAAAATAGCTCAATTTTGTACACGATATTTTTTCGGCATAGCACATAACGAAATTCATGGTTCTTCTCACAATCGGCAAGTGGCGGTCTTTCACAGTTGACTTTCTTGCAAATACGCTGCAATTTGTTAGGAGCGGAAAAGACGACTCGCACACCGGTTTTCCCGGCTATCCTTTTCAAGTTGTGCGATATCTTATGCACATAAGGTATTACCGCAAAATATACGGCTGTGCACATATTTACAGGAGGAAATTTTTGTTCTTGGTTGGAAGTCGGCAAGCATCTTTTCCGCCACTGCGCGCATGATGTGTTCCGGAAAACCAGCCGTAACCAGCCTCATTATCTGGTTTTTGAAGCTGGATTGCATTTGATAGAAGCATGATCTAGATATGACATTTTTCAAGGCGGCTGTCACGATGCCTCGTTTAACTAGCTTGGAGTGCGAGGATGAGTAGGATAAAAACCCTTTTTGCGCTCGGGGTGCGTAACGCCGGCATAGCTCTTCGTTGCTCGTTAGTATTTCTGCAGACCCAGAAAACTAAAACAGTCTTGATCAGGAACTTCCATCGTTAGTTCAAACGAATGCAGACCGGACTTGAACAGGGGGAAAATATCGTTGGCTTGATTTGCATCGCTACATCGGACAAACTGGGAGATGCGTGAATGACCGCTTAAGAGAATATGCACGCTCCTTGGCCCCAGTCTCGAAAACTATTCTTGCCTTACATTGACTTGAGTGCAAATGCACCGCCGCTTTCTGTACGACAACAATTTTGTACAGGCATAGAGACCAGCGCACGCGGGAAATAGCTTAAGCGTTCCTGATTCATGAAAAGCAAGAAAGGTGCGTGAGCAAGCCATCTCTTGCACTCACTCAAAAAGAAATTGATTGTCTTAGCAACTAAGTAACTAGTGCTGGTTTTACCTCTTTCCTTTTTTCTTTGTGTTTGTTGACGTACTCAAGTAGTAATGCAAGGCCACACGTTGATTGTGCTTAGGTTCTCATATTTATTGCGCTATCATAGCAATAAAATCATCAGTCGGAAGTCAGCGCCTGTGTCTGTCGGCTCTTTTAGTCCTGTCTTTTTAGCGCTGTACCTTTTCCTGCGATATATAGAGAAAAGAGACGCCTTTACCCACGCCTACACCCAGAGCTTACCAGGGCACAAGTCTTATTAGGCCATGTCGATCGGCCTTAATTACAAAAAGTGAAGTTAATCCTATTTGCCACATTTGTGAGAAAACCCTGAACGCAGATGATGACCGTATTCTCTGGAGATGCGAGGGAAATCCACCCACCGGAAAGCTCCTGCCATAACCCCCAGCTGACAGCTGGGAAAAGATCATACGCAGTGAAGACACAAGTACAAGCCAACATCGCAGATTGGATGCTCGAGGTCGCCCGTTCATGGAGGCCATCTGGGGCGAAAGTAGCTAACGACGACAAAAAAAGCCTAATAAAGTTCATTCCTCCTTCTCCTGCATTTGGATCCGTTTATTGTGTACATTTCCTCCCCCGCCTCATCTCCTCTTGCTATCAATCCTACCTGTGTTTCGCATATTTTATTTATGCCGGCAGCGGATCAGGTGCCTGAGATGGCAGCAGTTTGCGTAGCCGGCACCCATTTTAAGGCAAAACGCTTCGTCGGTCATAAAATTTGTCCATTTGCTGGATGGTAGTGACGTCACCACACCGGAGCATTCCCATCGGTGGAGGAAAGTGACATCACCAGATTGAAAGAGACATCACTTCCGGTAGAGGCTTCAGCAGCTGCTCATGGTATGGCTTTGTCAACACACAATGAAATTAGCTAGCTATTCCTGCAAATTTTATTCTTCCGTTTTGATTAAATTTTTTATTTTATATTGAAGAACCACCACTACTACTGCTACTGCGACTACTACTACCACTGCCTGTCACCGTTGCTACAGGCTTGTGATGAAATTTCCTGGGGGCCATACTGCGGACCCTTGCGAATTGCTGACACGAGCCCGCCCGATAGTTTCTATCGGGAGAAGGTTCGAAGAGTGCATACGGTGTTATATCCGTAGTAAAGAGAGTGAATGTTTTGAAGCGTCATTCTCGACGCTCGATTCATAGCACACGCGCCTTTTTGCCGTTCTCAGAAGCAGTGTTACTGGAACTCTTGTACAAGTTACCGAGTTCACTGTTCGTCTTCGGAGGCAACCCTCTATTGCAGGTTAAATTTGCAAATGAGATTTAATGTAGACGAGTTTACTCCTTATTGACGTTAAAGTAACGGCCCTTGAACTTCTTAGATCAGTTCTAAGGCTACGCAAAATGCAATAGACAGGCGATATTGCAATGCTGCATTCATATTGCGTCCGTCTTCGTATGGTTATGAGTAATGTGGCTTTTTAATTCATGTTTGATATAAGCTCACATCGCGTTGAAGGTCACTCAGCGGCAAAGGTTGAAGCCAAATACATCATCAAGCATCGTGTCTTGAATGAACTTGCGGCGAAAGAGGGAACAGCACGAGCAAACTTTGACGAAGAAGAATGTGTATGGGGATCTTGCACCATCGTATGCGACTTTCAAATGGTCCGTAGCAAAGCTGAGGCATGTGACAGGCAGCGTCTGCCGGATGCTCCGTGGGCAGGTCGAGTAGTTGAAGTCATAGCAGAAGAAATGAGCCGAAACGTGGAAGACGTGGTTATGCCCCAATGAACGCACGGCGTTTCTTTTAAACGATATTTATTGCCCCAGGGCATCAATGGGCGAAGGTGCGATGAAGGATGCAGTAGTGATTAAAGTAATGGGAAAATGTTAGCTGATTTTATGAAGTCATGTAGTGAGCGATAGCATGATCCCTGCGTCCAGGCAATATATGAAGCAGGGTTGCGGGGAGTAAGACCTGCTACCATCAGGTGCAGGATATTTGTCGGCAGTCCTACAGTAAGTAGTGAATGCCGGCTTCAATGTCCCCGCGTTTACATACCGGACACAGAGGCCGAGGAAAGAAATCTCGGTACTGAGTCCACTTCTGAATGACGGCAGGTGTGAGGGCAATCTCCTCTGCACGTGCAAGGCCGCGGGGGAGGGTTACCGCACACGGAGGGATGACAGCACGTGTGCGGCGCAGGAGGGGTTCTTTTCTTGATTAAAAAAGTGTAAAGCTGTCCAAATGCAGCAGTCGAGGCAATGATGAGCCTGGAGTCAAGAGGTGGGTCGCTAAACCTGGTTGGTTTTAGGAGGTCAGCAGGTCCCATGGGACACACGTTTTTCCTGACTGCATAAGAACTGGACCCACGTATTCAGATCCGGATTCACCGAATGTCGATTAATATGAGGAAAAGCGACAGCAGAAAAAAATGAAAAAAAGAATGAAATAAAATGAATAAAACAGCCGCTTTAATTTTAAAGAGATGGTAATAAGATCTATTTAACTGCAGCCGTATTTTTTTCTGGTAAGGAAACTGCACGGCGGGATGAATGCTCGCTCTCGGAATCACTTTGTCTGTTCTATGTGAATCTGCGCCACTCGAATACGGCGTGATGTATCCATGTGTGCGTGTGTACGCATTGGGTTAGAGCTATGCAGCGTCAGGTAGGGTAAATGTGTTCTGAAGATGTCTAGTTTTGGACAATTTTCATATTAGTTTGCTTACTGTTAAAGGACCGGTCGCTGTGCTATTTGAAGCAGATGAAAAAAAAGCAATTGGCGCAGTAGATAATTCAGAAATTGTTTTTTTTTGTCACGAAACGGGCTCTGACTTTTCGTAGCTTCCATACACGTCCATTGTCTATAACATGAATAGGCTTGAGAGAAACGTCACGTGAAGCATGGAGAAGCCGCTGCGTTTGACGTGTGGGGGAAATCACCTACACCATAAACACTTTGGAAAAACGCAGTCCGTTATATGTAAGGATTAATCGCATAAAAAAAAAAAACGCGACTTCTCCCATTGAAAGCCGAGCAAAGCGAAATGCAAACAATGGTTTGAAATAGTCGACTTCGTCTATTTAAAATAGATGCAGTTCTTTCACTATTGTTGTTGGTAATTGCAGCAGGCAACTCTTGTGCCGATTTCCCGAAAGCTAACGAACGTCAGCGCCGGTGACGACCAACGCTATAAACTGTCGACGGTGTACTATAACTATTTAGCAGCTCTGAGCAGCCCTTTTATGTGCCAAACGTAGCGCTATAGTTCACAACTCTCCAAATTACGGACCAGTCGGCGCGTCCGATTTTGAACCTTAGTCTGGATATGTGGCGTTTACTCAACTGCTAATACGCAGAGCAGTTATGACGAGTGCAGAAAATTGCTTCTGCGATTGAGAGAACCGATCTTATGATGTTTGTGAAACCATTTGAGACTACTTGGGTGGACGGGACTGGAGTCCTTGAAATAAATTTGACATAAAGTGGGAACAGTAACACAGTATATTTATTACTTTCAATGTTTTAAGCATATACCTTCTTACTTTAATTTGCGCTTTTGCAAGAAACGAGCTTACCTTACCGTGGGAGGGGACAGAAATTCCTTGATATCGGGACATCTACCGAAGTCTTGAAGCAATATACAGAATGTTTCCTTTTGTATGGAAGGACGAACATGTAGTATGTTTTCTGTTATGCAATGTATTTCATTTCAAAGGAATTCGTAAAATCACTGAATTTTCAGATCCGTCATTATATTTTGCGTAAAGATTGGGGATAGTGACAAATGGTGGTGAACAATTGTTTCTTCACAGCTTGAGAAAGCTTCCACTTCTGGTTAATATTATTTTCCATTCAAAAACAGACTTATTTATTGCTGCATTGTGAAGTGTACAATTTTTGCTTAGTT
This sequence comes from Amblyomma americanum, assembly GCA_030143305.2. Lineage (NCBI taxonomy): Eukaryota > Metazoa > Arthropoda > Arachnida > Ixodida > Ixodidae > Amblyomma > Amblyomma americanum. The sequence continues at coordinate 251,359 of JARKHS020026777.1, forward strand.
GTTCTTTACTGTAGTGTTTTATTTTCATTTAATAAACTTTAACACAAAAATTTGCTGAGGTTCAACTGCTGCTGAACCTGGTTAGAGAGCGAAAGCTGAGTTGTACCAGGCAAGTAGACGCGGCTTAGCGTCTGTAACGTTGAGCGCGCCCACCGCGGCAAGTGGAAGTTAAATTAATGGTTGATCGCGAGAGGTTAGTTACTCAATGAACGCTGGTGACCAACCTCTCGCGATTTGTAACAACGTTGTCAGCGCTAATGCATGCAGTCCACATCTCTTTCTCCCTCACCACCGCCACATACCGCAAAGCGCGATTGAGGCTTCCACTGACTGAATGCCCCGCCGCGGTGGCTCAGTGGTTAGGGCGCTCGACTACTGATCCGGAGTTCCCGGGTTCGAACCCGACCGCGGCGGCTGCGTTTTTATGGAGGAAAAACGCTAAGGCGCCCGTGTTCTGTGCGATGTCAGTGCACGTTAAAGATCCCCAGGTGGTCGAAATTATTCCGGAGCCCTCCACTACGGCACCTCTTCTTCCTTTCTTCTTTCACTCCCTCCTTTATCCCTTCCCTTACGGCGCGGTTCAGGTGTCCAACGATATATGAGACAGATACTGCGCCATTTCCTTTCCCCCCAAAACCAATTATTATTATATTCCACTGACCCAGGGAGCCACTAATGCGCCTTTCCTTTTCTCAAAATCATCGCAGTCTAGAACGTTGTCAACGCCAACGCCAATGGACACAACGAACGCCGACGGCCTTTCCAGAGGAGAGCACTCGGTTTCGGCAGCGGCAGCGGCTGAGTGACGTCATAGCTGTCATGTGGTTTCTCCTCGGTTCAAGGTCAAACTAGCGCACACGGCGAAGAAGATACGGAGGAAAGTAGCAAAGCTTTCGCTTTAAAAGTGTCAGGTAATCTTTAGTACATTAGAATCAGAGCAAAAGCACGGATTTGTGCCACGTAGAAGACGACGACATGAGCGAGCAGTACCAGTGGACAGAGCGCCCGCGTTTCTCGGACATACAATCGGGGGAAGAGACGGTTTTGCTAGACTCTGAACGTCCGGATTAGCGCTTTCGGCCTTTAATGCTGCATCTTTTAATTAATGTCTGACAGCAAACTACTGCGCGGAAGCGTCTAGTTAATGAACTTGCATGGGTTCTTTTCAAGGTGTCGACCGAGATGAAACAAAATAGCGAGTAACTGCGACATGAGGACGCGCGATAGAACAATTTTACTCGTTCACATGTACGAACGCTGTTTGTACAACACGTGTGTACGCACTGTTACAAGTGGACACAAAGGCCTCCATGAGAGTCGAAAAAAAAGCGCGCGCTACTAGCGTCGAATACAGGCCCGTGTCGCCATCTGTCGCTGCCAGAACACAACTGGCACGCGCGCCGCTCTTTGTCTCTTAATTTGGTGCTCATAGTCACTCGAACGTGAAGTAGAGGGAGCTCGTAACTGCTAGTCAGTAGAGTGTCTCGATGCAGCGTTCCTACTGCTGAATGGAACAAAAACCACACTCGGCACCGGTATAATAAATGGACAAGGCAAATCACGAAAGAATCGTTATATGAAAATTCAAGAGGCAAAATGCTGTACTGTTCAGCGAGGTCAAGGTGCTTAAATCGCGAAGCTACAAAAAGAAAGTTAGCCAAGACCATGACACATGTGCGCCGTAAATCTGTAGACAGAGTTCAAAATACTTTGCTAGAATGTGGCAACATCGATCCAGATGTCGACGCAGGCAGTGTAACTATCCCCGATATCCTGAGGTTCAGAGATAGCGAAGCTAATGTGAATGCATCAGCGGTAGAGGTTAAGAAAACGCTTAGAGGGTTGGTGGCCTAAAACCAGAGCAGTAGCCAAGAGATACAATTGCAGGATTAAGTACTGGCATAGCATAGAAGTCAGTAGTAGTTGTATCTAAAACGAGAGAATTTTTATGTAGTATCTCTAACGTATTGTTTGGGTATATATACTTAAACCTTATATGCCGGGTCCCGCCATGCTCCGACGTTCCAAAGGAGGACGTTCCTAACATCTGTCCGCCCATCTACGTAACGACTGAACGAAAAGGCTAACGACGATGCAACAAACTAGCGGCTGCACACCATGCATGGACGAAAAATAAACACTGTAATAACTCGTCGGAGAACTCCTGGGTGCATGAAAAGAGCAAAGGCGATCGACTTTATGACGCCAATTGTGGGTGGTACCATAGGCAAAAATTATGCGATGAAGACGATCTGTTGCTGCATACAAGGCTTGAAAACGGTCAGGCGCACTTCAACCGCGCCTAGGCAAAGAAAATCGAGGCACCGCACAAATTATGGACGCTTCGGAGTTTAGAAAACGTGCATATATGGTTATGGTTTACGGAGTCGTTGATGACGCCGCAAGGTCTCTGGGATTTTTCGCTCACGGTCAACGACGCCGACGACGACACCGGATTTTCTGCGACACGATCTCGCGTTACCGCGTTACCATCTCGCGTTACCATCTGCACCGGTGCTTGGGAATAATCGACAGGTTGGAGATTTGTCTCCTCTATGTATGAGTGAGAGTAGGAACAGGGATGGCAAATGGCGGTTTGTAGTCGACGCCATACCACTTTTTTTGTTTTTAGTCAGGGAAGGGTGAGGAGGGGGTAGATTTGGCAGCAGTTTCTATTGTGGAGAGTAAAGACGTGACAGGCGAAGATGTGGCCCCTTGCACGGCGGATCGAGGGCAGGCAGTGCACTGCCGGTTGACGAGAGTGTGGGCTTGTTCGTGGGCGCCACATGGGGTCTTTTGCGTAGTCTTTTGCTGAAACAGATGGGCGAACTTTTTGTCCTTCATCGGCAGCAAAAAGGTGAAGAAGTTGAAGGAATGTGTTAGCAATAGCTTCACAAGGTAGCTCAAAGGGAGAGGTACTGAATACTTGCACAGGGCACATTTCTTCTGCGTGTGTTCTTCGCGGCAACTTGTCCAGCTGGGCTGGACAAGGGCAAAGACCGAGCTCACTTAAATAACAGGAAAGACCACCCATGTCTTTAATGTCGTGCACTGCATGCACGCGGCAACGTTGGGTGGATATACAACCTTTGTCCGTAATGTTCCGAGACTGAGTCCATTTAAAAAAAATACGTTTAACATTGAAAGTACTTGCGCAGCACCACTCCGAAATAGTCTCCCTTGTAGTCTGTACACAGCTTCCAACGCTTCTTGAGGTCTTGGAAACAGTTGGAAAACGCTTCTTTTGGCAGGGCTGTCAGCTCTTTTGTCGTGGCGTCTTGAATGGGCTCCACGCTCCCCATCCAGCGAACTTTTAGGGCTCTCTTCACACGAGGAAACAGGAAAAAATCGCGTGGGGAGAGGTCAGGCGAGTATGGCGGGTGGGGAAGTACAGTAATGCCGTGCTTGGCGAGAAATTTTGTCACGCTGGGAGCAGTGTGCGGCCTTGCGTTATCGTGGAGAAGGCTCCATTGTCCAGATGCCCATAAGTCAGTGCGATGGCTTCGCAGTGCATCGCGCATGTGTTGGAGCACGCGGATATAAAACCCCTGATTCACCGTCTGCCCTTGTGGGACGAACTCGTGAGTGTATGACACCTCTGGCATCGAAAAGAACTATCAGCATCATCTTTGTTTTGGTCTTCTGTCGCCGCACCTTTCTCGACGCCGGAGAGCTTGTGGACCGCCATTCGGCGCTCTGCCTCTTTGTTTGAGGATCGTATTGAAAACACCATGTTTCGTCTTCAGCAATGATTCTGTCGACGGATGCAGCATCCTTATCTGCGTCGAAGAGCAAATAAGCGCTAACTGATGTCCGCGTGTCCTTCTGGTCCTGTGTGAGGGAGTGCGGCACAAATCTGGCATTCAGCTTTCGTTTCCCCAAGTTCTCACGCAAAATTTGGTGGCATGTTGTATTACTAATGTCGAGAGCACCTAATAGCATGCGGACTGTAATGGTGCGGTCTTGCTGTACGATTTCTCTGATCCGAGCTACGTTGTTTGCATTCTGTGACGTTGAAGGGCGCTACTGCCTTGTGTCGTCTTCCCCGACGCTCTCCCCGAAACAAACTTCTTGTGCCACTCGAAAACTCTCGTCCGCGATGATGTCTCGTTGCCGTAAGCGTCACGAAGGAGCTCATACGTCTGTGTGGCTGGCTTGCCAAGCTTCACACAAAATTTTATGTTTACATGCTGTTCGAGGTGGACGTCCATCTCTCCACATTCACTAACAGTAGAATGCGCAAACGACTAGTGAACCAGTTTTTTTATATGTAGTGCCATCTAGCGGCTCTCACAGCAACTAACATAAATAGCTCAGGTTAGCTCGAAAAGATGGCGCTACACATACGCTCCTACGTTTGTTTTGGGGAATCATTTCTAGAGAATAAAATTAATTAGTCTCGAAACTTTGCAGACAAAGGTTCTAGGTCATTAATGTTATCCAAGTAGCCTTGGAAGATGAAGAAGAGGATAAATAATAGTAGACAAAGAATTAAGAAGATATGTGGTGATGGAGCACATGGGTTTCTGTGGGCGATCGGGTGGAAGGGGGGGGGGGGTGCATTTCTGTTGCAATTGTACACAGAGCTTTGAGTCTGTACCCTGCAAAGTTTAATAGAGAAAAAAGTCAAGAATTCTTTTTATTCTCTCAGATTGCCTGTCTCAGAGACGCTTTATTCTAACGGATGGCACAAGGATAGACTAAATGAGATAGCGCTTACAGGAAATGGGAAGAAGGGATCACGGGACGTAGTTTTCCATCCGTCAATATCGTGAACTTTGGATGCAGGCTCTGGGAGGATTTTTCCTTTTCTTCTCCCCAATGCACGCCATGCGATGCCTCGCAAGCAAGTCTTTTCTTTGTTCCTTTTACTCTTTCCCGCGCCGTAATGGCTTGTAGCACGCGAGAGCGGCTCCATCGAGTATAGGCCACCTCTGCTCATGGCGTGAGTAGTGGCCATCGGCTCCTCTTGGCGACATGACGATATTGTGCAGAGCCACTTACACGAGCTGTGCTCATTGCACTCTCGTCTGGCAGTAGCCACAGTGCTCTGCGAGCGATTATCTAAGCTGGCGGTTGGAAATCCTAACACGGTTAGTAATCTTAGATTTGGCGCGCATAAAATTGTTCACCTGTCATTCTGTGTGCAACAGAAACGAAAGCTGGGCGGAAGCACTTTGCAGTTGCGCTTGAGAATTTGTTAAAGGGGCTGTGAAACGCCCTCCGAGGAGAGCATATTAACTCACTTAATCACTGCACTGCGTTGCCATGAAAACTCAGAGCCAAATAATACTCTTCTACACGCGGCAGACGACCCACAATCACGCGTCAAAGTTGGCGAGCCCTTCCCGGCGACTTTTTCATGCTCGCACCCTCCTCCGTACCCCGCATCTGCGTAGACAAGGTGAGAGGTGGCCATTGGTTAGAGTCTTGCAGACGTCAGGCCGCTACCGTGGCCGCGGCCAATAAACCGCTTAGCTCCGGCGGGTCGGGAAGCTCCGCTCCCAGAGGGGGATCGGCGAAGGAGCGCCTACCTTCCAGCGTGCAAAAAGTGACGAGAGGAGAGGGAAAGGCGCGAAGACGCTGAAATTCAAATTTTAACTGCAGATAACTCAGCTTCTACAAAGCGCATTTAAAGAATCCTTGCCGGAGACTATTCGTGAAGCAGCGTGCTTCAATATCCCAGGCAAGCTGCAACTTTATTACAGCCCCCTTCACAGCCCCTTTAATGTACGACTATAAGTTGCTTCTTGCTTTCAAAATTCGAGGGGACACTTAAGCTCCGCCTTTAGAGTATAACGTGATAGAGTTAATGTCTTATTGCCCATATATGCAGGACTTATCATTCTCGACTTTATATTCACAGATCCCTGGGAGTCCTGATACCACTCCCGGCGCAGTGGTGCAGCGGTTAAGCGAAGCGCCACTGCCCTGTGATGGCAGGTGCTGCCACCGGTTGCTACCCAGGTTGCTCTTCCATAGCAAACTTTGGCGACCAAAGATTGATTTAACTGCCACCTGCCACGGTGGGCAGTTTACTCACAGTCCAAAGGGCAATAACCTTGTGGCGCCATTGCGATGACGCCACAAGGTGCCGTGACCTAGGCGGCCCACCTTGGTTGCTTCTCCGGTAAATTTTCGCTCACAGCTCTGATGACGCCGATGACGCCCGATTTTCTACAGATCGAAAGCCTCAACGCAATTGCTTAAATCTTGTTTGCTTGTTCGAGCGTCGTGGTATAAAAACTATGACATGACAACAAGGAAACCACATCAGCAAATAAAGTGGTAAAAGTTAGGAATTCCTAACATTATTTGCGAATAAAAATGCTGCCGAAAACTGTTCTGACGTTTTTGATGTCAAATACAAAATTGTGCCTACTGTGCGCGTATGAATCTCTCTTAACACTCACTGAAAAGCATTTTTCATTGTGGAACTAGGCAGCTTCGGTAATGCATGCGTCTTTGTTTTTCTTCTTTCCTACCATTACCACTCCGCAATCGAGCTAGAAAGTTCGGGTGCTGCCGCGCCTTCTCTCCCCCACAAGGAAGCCATTTCGAGGCTTCGGATGACAACCGACTGTCCCGGTCTAGCTGAATCCTATATAACTAACTCCTTCTCGGCAGTGGAAGATTACACCATGTGTATCAGCCCCGTCCAAGACGACAAAAATCGGTAGTCAGGGTGTCAGAAGAACAATGAGCGTCGTGCTTTATTAAGCGCTGATATTGAAGCGAGAAGGTTCGCTACGCTTGGTAAATCAGTCGTCGCGTAGGCTGGAAAATGACCTTGAACGACCTTCAGCCCAACCACGTTAGCTGTGTATAACCGCATGTTGCACAGTTATGGTGCGAACCCTTGACCCCTGACTTTGACCTTTGACTTCTGACCTTGAGTTGAACATTGAACTTCGACCTTTCACATTGGGTGACCTTTGGGTTCACTTTTGACCTTAAGAACATCTGATCGGGTTATGTGAAGACACGTGATGACATCCGATGGGGGTGTCGTAAGACCATGTGATACCACGTCATAGCCACGTGGTCGTGTGGGTATATATAGAACGGCTGTCGAGAGCGTGTAGCGGAGCTGCCATGGACGAGCCTCAGAAGCTTAGCACGCGTGCTTATTTTTCGCTGAATTCCAAGGTTAGCCAAGAAAGCCACTACCAATTTTTTGATAGCTGAAGGTAGAACGAGATTAGTGTTAGAGAAGCGATGTATACTAGACAGATAAATGGCGCGCCTTAATCCGATATGATACACCATGCGCATAGGATCCTTCAATCACTGTCGGTTAACAGCCGATTTTACCCGATTGTGTTCCTCGGCCACCTGCTTCTTTGTTTCTACTATCATTCCCTACTTTCTCCCTTCCCTTACTGCGCGGTTGAGGTCTACACCAAAAATTGAGACAATTACTGCGCCACTTCCTTCCCTCAAAAACCACTAATAGCTCCCACAAGGCATGACTTAGTTACCACCACCACCCCACCCTCAAATTATTGCTCCACAGTCACACGTACTCCCCAAAATTCAAACCAATGCTCTAGTTACCGATTTATATTTGTGTTTGAGCTAGATGGTTCATACTTGAATCATAATCTCGTTACCGATACGAAGCTGTACCTTCACGGATTCCACACCAATCCCTCTTTCCACAACTGCCCTCCCTGTATGCCAATCTGGCACTTGGTTTTGTTTGTGTGGGGCTTAACGTCCCAAAGTGACTCAGGCTATGAGGGACGCCGTAGTGAAGGGCTCCGAAAAGTTTCAGCCACTTGGGGTTCTTTGACGTACTGTACTGACATCGCACAGTACACGGGCCTCTAGAATTTCGCCTCCATCGAAATCCGACCGCCGCGGCCAGGATCGAACCCGCATCTTTTGGGTCAGCAGCTGTGCGCCATAACCACTGAGCCACCGCGGCGGCATTGCCCCCGCCACTGCCGTGTCGCTCTCACATCCCCACTATTCTCCGACTCTCTTCCTTCACACTGACGTGCCTGTCTGGGCTTTCACCAACAAGAAGAACAATTCTTTGGTGCGTCTGGCTTTAGACGTTCATAATTTTCCTCCGAAATTACGCGGTTCCTTACCCTCCTCACTCTCGGTAAACACTGAACAGCTACACCAAGAAAAACGAAGAAAGTAAAAGGAGGACGCCTGCAGGCTAATTTAGATCACCTGGAATTTTAAACTGATTACCATTCACTGACATCCCCACACGGGCGCTTCCGCAGTTTGCTTGCAGTGAAATATGGCCGCTGCTAGCAGGATTTGATCCCAGCAACCTTGTGCTCACTCGCCGAACGCCGCGATCACTGACCCATCTCGACGAGTAGCGGCGAGAGGCCTGCGCCTCATTTCAGTGCGACAGCATTTGAGTTGTCTTCCTACCAAAACCCCGCCGATGTCAGGGACGAAATTCGCTGATTGGTCTAGAGAGGTCACCTGACTTTGTGACGCCATCACTACCTGCCCACCATGGCAGGTGGCAACCTCACCCTCCGAAGAGTGAGCAGCCTGCCCACCGAGACAGAGGGCAGTTCAATTAATGATCGGTAGAGAGAGGTCACCTCATCTTGTTATGACATCTCAACCTGCCCGCTGAGTTGTGAGCACTACTAGTTTTTAGACAACAGCCTAGATAGAATATCGAAATAAGAAATCAGAAAAAAATATGATATATGCGAATGTCGATATCCTCACAGCATAGTGGATGCTTGCTAGTGCAGCTAGTGGTAGGAGTATGGCGACTGATGGACCGAGAATTGAAAAAAAAAACTGACGCAAACAAAAAGAACTTGCAATAGCAGCTGCGACAGATCTGAAATGTAACGCTATCACATTCCATTCTTAAGGTGTTCACCACTCAAGCTTTACTCAAGCGTTCCCGTGGTTTTTTCATCGCTGCCAAGTTTGTCTCACTCGCCAAAAAATCCGCACACACACCTCGCTCACCGCCAACCGTCGAATCCGCATTCTGCTCCGCACTCTGCAGCGCTGACGGACTCGATACTCAGTGAATCACACGGTCTGGAATCGAGATGATGGTTGTCATGAGCACTGGATATAAGCTTTGACAACCGTGTTTAAGTCTAAGCACCATGACTGCCTGTTGACTATGCCAAACAGGGGTAGGAACCTCGTCAAGCTACTGTGTGAGTAACTTTCCGTTGTTCCTCTCCCTTGGCATTTTTTCTTTTGTGGTGTTGCCCATATAAAAATGCTCTATAAATATGAATGAATGAATGAATGAATGAATGAATGAATGAATGAATGAATGAATGAATGGGTGCGCTTTTAACATTTTAACAGTTAACGCTTTCATGTGAATGCGGAATAAATTCTACTTTAACCACTTTGCTTAGGCGCGACCTCTGGACTCACGGGTAAGTTTCAATGAATGTTGACTACAAAGATGCAGCACCTCATTTGCGCAGCGATTTGCGTCCCGTCGGGTCATCGTCGGAAAAAAAAAAACTATGGTGTCCAAGTCGAGACGGAACACGACGGCCGGAGTTCATCCAGTGGGAGTGCCTGTCGCTTCAGTGTCGGCTGCTCACTTCACAGCTCGGCTCGCATCCGCTCGGCAAAGACTGACATTCTGCCTGCTTTCATCCAGCTCTTAAAATACTAAGCATGAATTCCTTTCATTTGCTTTATTTTTTTTCACTGTGATCCTAAAAGCCCTCAGTCGAGGGTAATACACATCGGGTGATGATTGGCAAATAGGGAGTAGCATTATGTAGGGGGAAAATTAGCTATTCTTCGCGGCAATCTTACTCGAGCATTTCAAAGAAATCAAGAAAAGGTTGACGCCGATGGCCGAGGAATTCCGAAATTTCTGTCAAAAATGCCGTATAGTGGAACAAAAAAAAAGCTTTTAGAGCGCACCAAGCCAAATTCGAACCCATGCCAGAGAGACACGGAGGGGCAGCAGCCTTCTGCCATAGACCACTGAGTCCTTTTATTTTTCTTTATTGCGAACTCGGTGATCGACACGACGCCACTTGTATTAGTAGCCCGGCCATGCTACTCGCTTCGACTACGGCGGAGCACTGACAGCAGATGGTGATATTATCAAAGACGGCACGTAGTGAATGCTGAGTGTGTAGTCACGGCGGCGGCTTTCCCCATTCAGCGAGAAGAGGAAGGGGACATATTATTATCATCATCGTCATCATTATCACCCCCACCACCACCATCATCACCATCACCATCATCATCACCCGACACTTTCCATGCCACCTACTTTCGTCCTGCGGGTAAATGTGCCGAGGAGCTGTAGCAGCTTCCGGATATGGAGCGCCATCTGCGTGTATTGTCACAGCAAAGAATCTCTCGAGTTATTGCCGACCGCTGGCCGCATTACGCGACCGCCCGTGCCGCTGCGGCCGAGGAAGAAAAAAGAGCGAACTCTGGCCCAAGCGCGTATTCGAGGCAACAACAACAACAACAACAAGCGCGTACGGGACTTTACCGATGCCTGTTCAGAAAGTTGAGCTAGCAGGGTCTACGATTCGACCTATAGGTGCAACTGCCGTGCTTCAAAAGAATTCCAAGCTAGCGCCTCCTATTGGCGACGACGAAACAAACCGTAACTATTTCTGTGCTCAGGCGTGCAGTCTTAACCATTTCAACATTTGCAACGCCGCTTGGACGCGTAAGAGAGGGCAATATGCTAACTTTGAAGAAGAGCTTTAACAGCGAACGCTGTTATTGGTGACTTTCACGAAATCAGTGCCACGCTTTGGCGGCACCATGAACCAGTCCAGGAAGGACCAGCGAGCGCTGAACCGCGTCGTTAGCAACTTTGTATCTGGTACTTTGTCGCTGGTACATTCAGATGTCGTTGCCACAGTTTCGCTGTAAAAAATTACCTCATGAGTGCTGTTCAATGAATGTCTGCGCGAAAACGAGATAGCAGAGTCGCTAAGTGCCAGTGAAGGAGTTCGTAATTAATATATGCTACCGTGCATGACCTAACAGCTTTCGCTATTATTACATTGTCAAGCCATAAGGTTAACCGTTTTTATTCCGTGCTTTCTCTGTCCAGGGTGGGGCTGGGCTCTGCGGTCTTTCTGGAAAGCAAACGCAGAGCAGGTGCTTTCTTCGCCGCGGTGGATATAAAAAGGCTGCGTGGGAATGACGTCAAATGCCACCAAGAAGCCCCTAATGCACACAATGCCTTGCGCTAGGAGTACCGAAGCTGACAGGCATTCACGATACCATGTTCGCGCAGACTTCCGTTAAACGGGTACTTCGGGGAATTTATTAGCTACCGTTGCCTTTGTGCACTACCTGACGTTAGTACTTTTTTTCTCTACCGCACGGTGCGGACTTGTTTGCTACCTTATCAACGATTCTGATATAGTCGATTGATCGAAATTATACATGTGCCCCCCCCCCCCCCCCCCCCCCCCGACTCCTTGTCGCCGCGCACACACATAAGCACGCCAATGTTTTCAACCCACGATTATTGTTGTTGGACAGCCAAAACAGCGAGAACAATTAACCAAAGCCAGCCGCAACATAACGCATCAATCCTATAAAGTAATGGCCGGCGGGGTTGCAGCCTAAAGCAATTATGTAAACAAAAATGGTGCCGCCACCATCTGGAAGACGGTAAAGTAACGAGCGTTAGCTATTTTTGATATGTGACGTCGCCAGTCAATCACCAATTAGTTACATCAGTGACGTCAGCAATGAATCACCAATTGGGTTGCTATTGATTTCCTACGATGGTGGCCGCCATCTTGAATTTATCGGTGACGTCATCAATTGGCGGCCATCTTGGCTATATCAGTGACGTCACGAATCAATCACCAATTCGATATATTAATTACGCCATTAATCAATCACCAATTGGGTTGCTATATCGATTTACTATGGGGGCCGCCATCTTGAATTCCTCGGACTAAAAATTTCACGCCGAAGGGAGGTGGGTAGCAGACCTCAAGAAATCGAGAAACGTGATGAGTAGGAGCTAACCCTCTTAAAAGGACCCCAGGAAAAATGCTGCACAGAGCACCGTCTTCACGGAGGACGGCAAAACGGTGTTGGGCGACGCTCAAGTAAACGGACGTGCGTGTTATCACGCATCATTCGGCGCTGCGCCCACGGAAACGAGGGATACACGAACCCAGATAAAAAAAAAAGAGAAAACGGGTCAGACCGTCTCGACTCCCTCGATAGTTTGGGAAACGAGAGCGCCTGCGTCGAATGGACGCCGATCGCAGGTGGGCCGCGTAAGTTTCGCTCATCGATCTGGACAGGAATAGAGAACGCGGAGTCAACGACACTCTTCCGATACCGTAATGAACCGCGACAACGCCGTGAGTACAAAAGACGCGCTCTGCACTGGAGTGCATGGTTAGGGCCAGACGCCAGTTGAAAAAAATATATATAATAGAAGGATCGAGATAAAGAAACCATACGGTGTGCTGCTGGTGGAAGCTGGCCTACTTTGTTACACGTTTCCACAGTAAAGAAACAGCGAAGAGATGTCCGTGCAGGGAAATACAGCAGCGCAAAGCGCACCGTTGAGCGGTCGATGGTGCAAAAGTGGACGCTTAAAAAATCGAGAGCGTTCTTATTTGTAGCTGTGTATTTTTGGTTCTCCTAGATTCAATTATTTTTGTTTGTTTGCGGGCGCCTGACCTGCGGAGTTTGCTTCGGCTATAAGCGCGCTACGTTGACGAAGTTGAACATGAGTGTCCGATAATTAAAGCCAGAATTAAGAAACGACCTCTCATGCAAATTGAGTGACCTCGTGCCCAAATGTGGCACAGATCTACAAAGATAGTAAACAATACCACAGCCAAGGAGCCAGCCAAACAAAAAACCGGTGCGTTGAGCCAAAGGAACTTTGTATTCGGGTCATATTCAAGATGTGCGCTGCCCAGATTCACAAAGACCGAGCCGATGATGACGAAGACGAATTTTTATGGTGCAAGGGCAGCTTTAGCCAAAGAGCGTCATGGCACACGGAAGTTTTCATTTCACTAGGTAGGGTCAAACACCCATTTCCCAAGCATTTCACCCTAAGAAGCCACCAGGCAGCGGAAAGCTTGCACCCATTGTATCACCGGAAGGTACAACGCGGCACTGGGTATGTAACCCCGCACCTCCCGCATACGTCAAAGACAGAGCTAAGGATTTCCATATGATCATGTTACAACTCGCCCAATCAAGCACTTCTTAATCGTGCTCGGTTTTGGTTCTGGTGATCTCATGTCCGTTCTAGTTCCCGCTACACTTCTGGGCAGTAATGATGAATCTATTATATATAAAAAAATTCTTCTGCTCTGGGAACGATGTAAAATGACGCAATCTCAATAGGAAATACGACGCAACAACTTTAACTTATTGGATGAGTGACTTATACCGTCGATGAAGCGCGCATGCCGCCCGGTTTCCGGTTTTCTCACTAGCTGCTTCTTAATCAGAAGCTACTGCAGTGTTAATAAACCATAAGTAACCATAAGTAATGCAGAGTGCATACATGCGTGCCTATGTGTTGTCTTCGATAAGAAGGAGTTAAAAAGAAAACTTTTTTTTTGCGCAGAACGGCTAATTAAAAACAAATGAGAATAAGAAATAATTCACACCCTAACTTCCACACTCCTTTGCCGATCATTTATGTAGCTTTCCGCTTTGCTACCTGAGGCAGTATTGTGGATTCGGGAATACTCTCATGTAAAACTTCGTGACTGACCTGCACACAAGCGCAGGCTGTGATAAACAACAACAACAACAAAAAACACCACCAATTTACGAAGGTATATACAGAAATTTCATGAATTCCGCCTTCGGTGTTCTTGCTTTACGCCCTTTATTCAGAGCCCGCACCCATTAATTATTCCTCTTTGTTTGCTTTGCGCTATATAAGGTCGTGCGAATTCATACACACCACGCTCTCTCACTGCGTCCCTGACAATGAACGGTTCCACCCATACTCCTTTAAAGCTATTCACGTGCTCAGATGCAAAATTGGGCTATACAAGAGAGCCCTCTCTCACGTACACGTGCCAGACGCGGAAACGCACGCACGCTTCCACACGCACGCTTAATGATGTCCGGTCCGAATCGGGACAAGCGCTCGGAAAATGTCTGTGATGTCATGTATCGAGCGGAAACCTGCGACGGCGGCCCCTTGCTGGGGCCCTCCCGACGTCTAGCCGGCAGTCGGCCCAAATCCCCTCGCGGGGGGGAGGGGGGGGGGGAGGATCGTTTCAAGCCTCGCCGGCGTTACCCACCCACTCTTCCTTGCTTACCACTTTGATCCCGTTCGCGTGCAAGAATAAAAACGGCCAGACAGCGACGCACGCTCATTTGCCGAGCGGGTCGATCCTGCCACGCAACGACGATGCCGCACACGCACCGAGGAGACTGGCCGACGGGCCCCTGTGAGGCCGACGCCGCCTGGATTGTGCGCCTTCGCCTTACAAAAATTTCATTAGACAGTCTATAGACTGTCCATAGATTTCTTTCTACAAAGTCTATAGACTCTTTATAGACAAGCCCTAGAGAACAGTCTATAGGAAGTACAAATCCTATAGACAGTCTATAAACAATCTGTAGATTTATGGCCACACACTTTTAGTAGAATTTTGTAGCCGGGGAGACTATGTGCACAGACTAGGTCGACGAATAGCAGCGGCTTAAGGCTTATCCAGCAGCAAAAGGAGAGCGCGCACAGAAAAGTCTATATCCTATCCTATGATGTTCTACGCCTTTCCTTCAATGCATTTATGCTTACATATACACTTGACCACGATACAGACTACGGTTTTTTTTTTACAGCGAGAGCTGTTAGGCGCACGCCCCTTGGTTTCGCGTCGTAGTCGTCCGCCGTCGTCGGCGTCACTCACCGGTTGCGCCGGTCAACCTGGGTTGCATAAGCCTACGGGTGGCTCTGTTTGGAACAGCGGACTGCCAGTGCAAGGGTGCATCACGTGACCACTACACCAGTGGTCACGTAACTAAATGCCTAAACGCCTAAAGCAAACTAAGCGCGTAAACAGGCATCGCTGAACCTCGCATTACATAGTCAAAACCGTGCTGTGAGTTTTTTTTTTCGAGCCATAGACAGCGCACGCGACTCTGAAGAAAAGGAAGTTTTGAAGACATAGAAGGCATCAGGGACATGCAGTGACAGTAATCCATTGGCAATTAAGCGTTATTCGGAACCACATTTCAATTGTAATGGGTTAGTATGAAACAAAACCCTTCGAAAAGAACGATGAGACAAAAATGATGTTTAGATTCAGAATTTTCTCCCCACAACGCGATTACCGCTTCTTTAAAAACTGTACAACTACAGGTTATGCGTTACCCGGCCGATTTAAAGGCAAATCACATTCGCAGAACTAAGTCTAGGCAGGAATTATTTGTAGCTTTATGCTTGAATATGCGAAATTTTGAAAGGCAGCAACGGCCGGCCAGTAAGGCTAGGAGCTGAGTTGCGCACATTGAGTCTTTGACATTTAACTCCATGATCTGTTTATAACTTTACTCCCTGTGCGGGCACCAATCATTGCCGCTTGTGCTCCGTGCGGAAGAGTTTTTATTAAGGTAGCTAAAAACCAAGTTAGGCTGCAAAATTAATCGCCGCTTTATTTCGTGTGTTTTAGAAACCAGATCAAGTAAAGGGCATCATGGAATAGGCAATCTTTCAGAATAAGGTAGCCTATGGGGCAAGTAAATTAAGCTGTGTGTTTTCAGGCACATACAGCAATGTTCTAGTCCGCACTGTTTTGACTGCTTGATTGATTCGCTAATATACTGACTGCCTGAATAATATGTTAATCGTAGTGAAGTCAAGGAATCAACAGTCATTGTTGTCGTTCTGACAACAGTGACTTCTGTATGATGCAGCCAGGGCAACGTAGACCGGAATAAACAAACAAGTGCCCAAAACCAACCCGCTAATGCGTTCTGCTGGAGACAATGGTACACAATACAAGTATGTACAATAAAAATGCGAGTAAGTAAACGGTGTATAAGTGCATATTTTATGTATTATTCCAAAGCTCTTTTAGTGGCTGTCGGTGCGGGTTGCCTATTCTACCGTCCTGCCACATTTTCTTCAGTAGTGAGGATGCTTCAAGGGAGCGGTTTGTAATTTGCCTTCCGACCCTCTCTTCACAGCTTTCAGTGAGTAAGAAACCCATTATGTCCTCGCCGTGCTACTCATAACGTCAGAAGCTCTTCGTCAAGATGCGACAAGTGCAAGATACAGCTCTACTGTATGCTGCACGGTGGTTTAGTGGTTGTAGTAGTGACGGTGTAAATACCTCCGTTGCGGCTGAACAGTGACCCGAAAATATAGACTTTCCTGTACCCTCACTACTGTTACAGATTGAATAGGCATAACGTGCTAAAACAGACCTGCTTTGCATATTTATAACATTTATCATTGGTGGAAGCTTATCGTCATATATAACAATTCATTCCCGCTCAAAAAATGCAACCGCAATGTCTCAAGAATATTTGTCCTGTTTTATGCAAATCGGGCCTAGTGCAGCGTCCACGTAATATTTAATTAAGAGCAAATAGTTGCCGCAGATATCCTCTGCCAGAAAAATATTCTCGGACCGCTAATTTTGCTCAGTTTTATTCACTACACTTCATTATTCATGCTTCAACCACAACAATTCGCTTTGCTATTTGTTTCAGGGCACCGAACTATATTGTTAGCAAATTCGTGCATTTAAACATCGCGTCTGCATTAATAACTTCTTGCAAACATCGTACTCTTGAGAATTGTTCTCGCAGATAAATTGGGAGCCATTAATCTTTCAACACTTATAATTTAACTCCCATGAGTAAAATTACATTGCTTAAGTACCTAGTTCGCTGGTTTGTTCGAAAAGAAATCTGCAGATCACCTCTCTAGTAACATTAAACCTCATATCTTCATGTACGGGCTGGCCCACTCAATTTTTAACCGTCTCACCATAACAACGGCATAACGATCGCTCACTTAACTGAAATTAAAGCAATGTTTTGTGCCTAAACGCTAAATACCACAGCTGGTCCTCTTATGCTTGCGAACATAAACACGTTTGAAGTATTCAATGACTTTTTGTCGTTCTACAAGGCTGGTGAAAGATCTGGGCAGTTTCTTGAGCGTTCCTTATTTCGAACAGTACGCTTGGTAATCTCCGCTGTAGACTGGTCTTCGTTGAAAGTAAAGTTTCCATTTTGTTTTTCTTGCTATAACAAATTAAATCAAACTTAACAATAGCCACGATACTGGTTGCTTTGGTTGGTTGCGCATTTATTTACAGCAATCTTTTATGATTCGCCGTTAATGACGTGTCTAGATTCCATGCCGCGATACCGGTGAGCACTGAGTCGTCAGTGAGCTGCAAATGAATGAAAAGAAGTGAGAACGAATGAAATAATGAAGGAAAGAGGAAACAAATGAACGAACAAACGAAATGAAGGAAATAATATTTAAATAAGTGAATGGATTACGAATGAGCGAGAGAGAGAAAGAAAGAAAGAGCGAAAGAAAGAAAGGTAGGAAGGTAGGAAGGAAGGTTTGGTTTGATTTACGGGGGTTTAGCGTCCCAAAGCGACTCGGGCTATGAGGGACGCCGTAGTGAAGGCCGTCGGAAATTTCGACCACTTGGGGTTCTTTAACATTCACTGACATCGCACAGTACACGGGCCTCTAGAATTTCACCTCCATCGAAACTCGTTCGCCGCGGCCGGGATCCAACCCGCGTCTTTCGGGTCAGCAGCCGAACGCTATAACCACTGAGCCATGACGGCTGAAAGAAGGAACGAAGGAACAAACGAAAGGTCCACCTGGAAAGGTTAAAATTTTCTGAAAAGAAGCTTTCTTTCGAAAGGGGCACGCTAGAGTCGACGTTATAAGAAAACGCGGTTGTAAATATCGTAACAGTGTCTATGTTTGAGCGAATAAATGAAGTGTCATGTTAAGTCCGAGACAACATTAACTTTCTGAACCTTGCTTTAGCTGCAGGACAATGAACTACTGTGTATTAGTTCATGCGTAGAGTAGCGCCACCTTATAAAGTAACACAAACGGCTACAATAATATTTTGCATTTTAGTTGCAGCGATGATTTATTCACATGTGTGGACCAGCAAAAGCCTAGTACACAACAGTCCATAAAGTACAACTCCTGTGCGATTAGTAGTGCTTCATTAAGTGAGATTTGTTCCACTGCCAGCTTTGGTGAGAACGCCACGAATAAAGTGTGATTTGCTTCGTAAAAGCGCATTTCATTTCGTTTGTTTGCATTCGTTTACTCGATTTGCGTGCTCTATGGCACCTTACATCTTATTTGTTTACAAATGTTGTTATTCTGCGTAAGCCTACATTGCGCCCGCGCATCCGCTTCAGTCCCGCCCATTCTACTCGAAATGTTTGTTCGTCGCCAAGAGATGACCTTTTATCTCTGTGGCATTCTGTGGAAAATCGAAGAATATGTGCGCTACATTCATAGAATCCTTGCTTCACTCCTTATTTTCGTTCCCGTAGCACCGAACAAGAAAGCAGCTTCTCCCATGAGCTCCGTGAACTTCGCCTACCGATGCTTGTTATCTGTCCTAACACCTCTTTTCTTTTCTTACTTGTTAAATTAGAGACGTGAGGGGAACGGTAGACATACAGTTGTGGAAAAAATATCTCGATATAAGACAAAAAGGACAAAATATTACCGGTCATGCAGTTCAGCGCATGCGACAGTGTTTTGGGGCTAGCCTTGCCAGATAGCCTAATGTAAACGAACGCTAGAAGCGCAATCACAAGTCGGAAATAGTAGACCGCGTGCCTTCTGTTTTGTGTCTCAGTATTTGAATTCACTCATAAGAAGTACACTGCCGACGCTCTCTCCTGTTTAAACTTTGCAAACCTGGAACCCAAGCTCCGGAAACAAGAAAAGGCCAGAGGACCGCTTCACACTCACCACAATTCGAAACTGGACGGCCAGCTCTCTCCCGCTCCGAGTCATAGTGTTGTCAGTGCTGCCTATAGATGCCAGCAACAATGGTGCTAATCGTCGACAGCGCAGCGGAGGAGACGGCGGCTCGGAGCAGACCCCGGGGAGTTTTAAGTATTCAGCAGGGGCGCGAACGGAGCAGCGTCGAGGCCTGCACAGCCCCGGCTTCGGCGCGACTGGTACGAGCGCTTGTCTGCCGGAGCGAAGGCGGACACGTGGTCTCTGGACAGCCACGCACCCCGTCCACCACCAAACCACTAGCAGCGGCAGCGTCGGCACCAAGACGACCCTATTGATTCGACTCAGCAGCAGCAGCGGGCGCCGCTCGACGGGAACCGGAAGCCGAAAACGTACCACGGAAAAAGGGGCTTGCACGTCGCTCCTTCGACTGCCACATCCCCCCCCCCCCCCTCCCCCCGGTGTAGGCGCGTATATAACCACTCTGGGGCAGGCTGGCGCGCATCGCGTGGTTTGTACGCGTCAGGGTCAGTGGCACAGAGCGTACACACACTCTGCCCTGGCTGCACAGAGCGTGTTGTGCTTACGTACAGGGCAGTGTAAGGAATACGCTGCCGAGACGAGAAAGCGACGTCTGAGTTAGAGAGATTTAGCAACGCGGATGTGTTTTAGGGTAGACGTAGACCGTATTACTGGCTGCCCGCTAGTCGCTCTATTTGCTGGCGCACATGACACAAGGTAGATCGGACACGTTAAATTGTGAACGTAATCTTACAGTGAAATTTAAGAATTAGTAAAAGGAAACAGCTGAGTGCTAAATGCCTCACTGACCGAGCAAGGTCTTTTTTTCTATATGTATATGTGTGCGCTCTTATGCCGGATGTCGGCCGTCCTACCCAGTGCGCCCAAATGCATGCAGAAACAGTTCGTTGAAAATAATTACCTCTATAACAACAACTGATAAATGCACAGTACATGGCACCATTGTTTTTACTACCCTGCAAGTTTCTAGAGAGAAAAATAATGAAAAACGCTTATCGTGGGACTAAATGGGCGGTTATTGTAAATGTTAGGAAAATTGTCATTGCTTCGGAATCTAACTATCTTCGGTCGTCCCTGCTAATATCGTTAGCGACATTTGCGGTAGCGTAGATAAGAGACGCGCTACTGAAGTCCACACGTCGAGTTTTCGTCACACGAATGTGAATGGTGCTTCGGGGGAGCCTTTCCGCTCGACTGCGGCTAGCGGGAATCTTCACATAACAACCGCAGCTCACGAAGTCGTAGCACGCATCTGTATGCGGCCAGCTTTTAGTTGAATAAATTCCAGGCGAGGAGGAATAAATTTATTCGGACACGGACAGGCCGACCCCAGGGAGGGTAAGTGAGAGAGAACTGGGAAGTCTTCATTCGGAAACTTGATCGATTCAAGGCATCGTTTTCAAATGCAAAAAGATGAAGCCGGGTCGCTGCGGCAAAGGTTCAGAAGCTCCGCAGAGTGTTACCCGGATTCTGGCTTGGTCACACCCAGTTGCCAGAAGCGACGGGTTCATGTCAAAGGTGGTCGCTTCCTCGAGCAAACTCTGGGAATTTTTCATGCCAAAGTGAATTTAACTTTTGGCAACATGCCACACTCTAAGCGTCTTTGATGTCTAACCGCTCAACCTTGCTACGGAGCAGTACTTTAATTGTCAAAGGCGGAAAAGGAAACACGTCTGGCGAATCTGCCGCCTCACACCGGGCATTGCGTCAACTAATGGCGGGGCATGTACTGATTGGAATCTATTATCTAACAATCTTAACCTT
Organism: Amblyomma americanum; assembly: GCA_030143305.2. Classification (NCBI taxonomy): domain Eukaryota; kingdom Metazoa; phylum Arthropoda; class Arachnida; order Ixodida; family Ixodidae; genus Amblyomma; species Amblyomma americanum. The sequence goes on from JARKHS020026777.1 coordinate 272,108, forward strand.
TTTCTCTGTTACTGCTCTTTACCGGGACGGCAATTATGAGAAATACTTTAATCAAAAATTGCTCTTGTAATAATGGCATACATTACTCACTTCAAGAAAGCTATTTGCAGAGAAAAGAAAGTCCTAACCTGGTTTTCGTAGCCTAATTTTGCTTTCATTGTTTCGAACGTAGTAGCTTAGTCTTTACTTATGTTTAATGGCGGCTGACCCCATGCCAGCTTTCAAGCTACGTGCATCATTATTGAACACGCGAATGATATAATCCATGTGAGATGTACTATAAGCTTGTCACAGGAAGGATGTTGTGCTTGTAACAGATATGAAGAAAAAGAATAACAGGAGTTAGGTATTGCACTCTTGAGATGCTTTGTTTTGTGCTTATTCGTCTAAATTTCAATTAACTGCCTTTCTATCGGCTATAGGCGCCTGAACTTGCCTAATTCTGCTGAACCCGTGACGATGATCGCCTAGACGTGACTGACCTTACTGAAGTATACCTGATTTAGCAGCGAAGGCACTAGCACGTCATTTTTTTTTTTGTGCCTGGATAACGAATAAAGCTGCGCAAAGCAAGCGAAGCTATGTAGGAGTTGCAGCAGCACCAAACAAGCAGGAATTATTCATAGCCAGTTGTTAATTTAGTGCATTTGTACAGCGTTCAATAATATCACAATCGCTGCAGTTATACATGGGGGTGAAGGAGCGCCACCTCCGTTCATGCTGGTTTTAGAGTGAATGCATTGCCTGGCTGGTTGCAAGGTAGGAAAAAGCAAGTGTCGTAGGATGTTTTTCATATGTTTAAGGATTAGCCGCCGTTTTCTTATATTCTAGCAGTTTGGATGCGGTACATTGAATCCGCTGATTTAGTGCACTTGATCTTTCTGTAATAAGTGCAGTGTGACTGCCACCAAGCATACCGTTTCTTTTATGGTTATGAGAACTTTCGCACTACTCGTGCTCGCTTCTCTTATGCGTAGTTTTCTACAAGCAGGCGTGCTTGGCTGCAGGGCCTTTGACGTTGTAAAGAACGCCATTCCATCCCTATTTGCATCCACCGAGTCTATTGCTCAGTGGTGGGTGTCGCAATGTGACATAACCAGTCGTAACAGTTGCATTGAGATCTTGAAATAAACTGCGCGCTTTTAACCCAATGCTGCGTACTGACAATTTCCGTGGAAAAAGTACTTGTCAAAAATAATGTATTCAGGTCTAAATAAAGCTTTTCAACTTGTTTTCGAATGAGTACCTGCACTGCTTATTTTTACGGGTTTATGCACAATTGTCTACAAAGCGCCATGGTAGTCACAGGTACGTGACAAGAAGAGTGAAATATAACTTTACTTATTGCATTTCCTTTCATTCTTATAACGCTGTGCGATAACTGGCTAACCTGGGTCATAACGGCGGCATGGCGGACTTTATGCCATTGGATAGCCACGAATGCAATTATCAGAACAAAATCCTAAAAATTATAGCCACGTTTTTGACGAGGAAAAGGGCCGTAAAGGGTTGCTTGTTGTTGCATGAGTAAAGCTAACTCCTCCCACCAAAAACGATCGAATTGTCAGAAATTAAAAGTCTACGGCAAGTAGCCTACTAAGCAATGAGACATGCATTAGCGACAGGCCATGGGAAGCAGGACTTCACCAGTTGATGGAGTGGATACTAACGGCGATTACAATTCATTCAGCTGTCTTATTTTCTGGTTTGGCAGCACTGCCTGAAGATACCTTCACTCACATGTTAAAAGGCGGCTGAAGAGAAACAGCATTCTCTTCCTTCAGGGTTGACGTGCGGGATTGTTCGCAGTGGGGTGTAAAATTGATTTCGGGCATGCTTTTTTCTTACAGACGTGCATTTCTTCCTTCGCAAAATAAAACAAAAAATTTTCGAGAAGGAAATTCGGTGACCACGCGATGTGATGCGACAAATCTGAGTTAGGCGTATTGGTTGTGCATTTTGTTCTGCCACGTATGCACTGTCAACTAGATTCTTTATTGGAAATACCACACTTTTTATTTAGCCGCCAGTCTTTCTTCAATTTAACTTCTAGGGGCTTCGCACAAAAACGTGGCTTTTTTCTTGACCATCAGTCTGACGGTGCGCTTACACATTGCTTTATTTTTTTAAGAATCGAACATGCTTCGAGTATGTCCCGAATTAGCTTACGGCCATTAATTTCCAGGACTTGCACTTCATGCAATTCGGGAGTACACTTGCGTACTTCGCTCCTTTTGCCTTTTGAAGCGAAAAGCTTCACTAGGCTCGTCAACAGCGGGCTTCGCGTGAGCCACACTACAGATTTGCCACAGCTGCGCATGCGGGAAACCGAGTGACGTCACGCGGAGCGCAGGTGGTCGCTTATGCCGCAGCCGTCGTAGGCTCCGCGCGAGAGACGCAACAATGACAAACGAAGCGAGGAAGAGACAACGCGCTCAAGAGACGCCAGAAGAACGCGCTGCACGACTCGAGAAGCGTCGTAAAGAAGATGTGGCTAGAAGTCGTGCCACGTCCTGAAGTGACTCTTCAACTGCGGAAGAGACCGGTTTGAGTTCTCGAGAGCGTCGTAATCAGACGCTGTGTAGACGACGAACCGAGGAAACGACGCTTTCGCAACTAAGGTTAATTAGAGCTAAAGAACAGCTAATTTTTTATAGTCAGATTCTTTATAATATATTGCTGGCTTGCTGCCAGGGGTATGTGTGCTATCTTGTCCGCCTATACGTTGTTTTCCACAGGGCAGGGGGATACTACACGGCACTCCTTGAACGCATTCGCTGCATCTTGTTTCGTATGAGACTTAACATTCTGGTTTTTCACATTCGTATGAATTTGTGGCCTTGTGGTTTTGGTTTTAAGGGCGTTAGTTCTTGCTACTTACATTTGTCAAGGATGCGTCTGTCTGCAGTGAAGGTCAAATTAGCAAAGCGGTTACTATGTGACCACAATATATAACATAGCAACAGTGGGCGCGTAGCTCCTCTTTCAATACCTATGCTTTCGATCCGTTAAATATATGCCAGTATAGCGGCCATCGAAGCGGGAGCACACCGGGACCACCATTTGCATAAAATTTGGGAGGCACACGTTTGACGCAGAATGTTCGAAGTGGAGTCAAATGACTTAGCATGTTCCTGAGGATAAAATTAATAATTGCGAGGAAGCCCAAAATATGTGTGCTATTCGCACCGACGATCGTTTTGCCCCAAACCATGCATTCCGAGGACCTTCAGACGGCCATTACGGCCGAACCGTTTGTCGCAGGTGGTTCCGGATGGTGTCAAACAATTCGTCGTGTTGTAATGAACACGTTAATGATAATGAACACGTTTATTATTATGAACACATTTTTATGATCAAGACGTTTATAGTTTATTAACTGATATAACGAGGAAATATACCTGATATAGCGAAGGTGGCTGTAAATTGCAAAAGTAGTGCAAAATTCATGAGGTAGATGGCACTGCTTGTACCTTAGAAAAAACGTTTCCCGAAAGGAAACATCCACGGATGTTTTGATTTGATCTCCACGTTTGCTGAGCACACCGATTTAAACGCTTGAAGCTTTCGCAGCTAACGCTCTTAAGTCAAACACTGAGGCAGTGTTGGCGGAGAATTTTTTACGTTCGACGAATTCCTGGTGAAAAAATGAGGTAAAATTGAAAAGACCTGCACACTTATGTGCAGTAGGTATCCCAATAGCATAACCGACCAAATGATGGAAATATATTGGTCTGTTATCAAAACGACTATTTTCCCAAGTAACCATAGTCACTCTCGTTTTTGAATTTGGAGATCTAATACAATGAACACAGTAATGATATTTGGTCTAGATGGCCCCAGTAGAACCCCAACAGCACCCTACAACTTCATCCCCGTCTCCCCCTTAGGAAACAACTGTTTCGATCAAAATGTGCCCTTCCTCAGCAGTGCGCATGACTATCCGAGTTTGGCGCTCGGCCACTCAGAACGAGAGCACGGGTTCGAGTCCCAGTCAGGGCAACCTTACACCGTCGGGTGAAATGCAAAAACGCCCGTATGCTTAGCGATCTCAGCGGGCGTTGACGAATTTTCAGTTGTTCGCAATAATCCAGATCGTTCTCTTACGTCGTCTCTCATCGACAAAGTAATACTATAGGACGTTGAGCTCTATTTTACATTTCATTCCTAGATGCATACAGCGAATTTCGGCTCGCAGGAACAATGCTAACCTGCAAATACAGAAATCTGTGGCGTTGTTTTGTAGAATAATCTTCCTGGTTCGCAAACCCTACCGACATCAGAATGGAAAGAAAAGACCGAAATAGAGCGTAGAGGGCCTCCATTCGAGCATTTTATTTTTAGCGCACCAGGTGGCGCCACTAGGCTTGTGGCGAATGTGAAAGTGGCGGCAACGTTGCGTTCCGATTCTGTTTTTCGTGCCTTTGGTCATTCATCTCAAGGAAAAGCGAAATGCATAAGCCAGCTAAATAGTTTCTGCTCTTTGTGTCCAGGTAGCGCCACCTGTGCCGTGCCACGAAATCCGGTCTTCAAGCGACATGGGAGCAAGCGTCGCCGTTCTCCTTTCTCCAATTCCCTTCCCCCACATTTTTGCTTTGTCTTTGTCTAGAGGTGGGTGCGCTACCCGCGGTGCAAACGGAGGCACGCGGCTGCAAGGCGCTGCGAAGCGGGCACCGGCAGCGGCCAAACATAGCTGCTCTATTTTGGCGTTCGCCGCCGGCTTACTGCGAGGCGAAAAAGAGGGGGAGGGGTGCCCGAGCCGCAGCGGCGCGGTGGCCCCGCGGTCGAGACCGGGACCTGAACATGCAGTTGCCGCGGTGTCTTCTTGGATGGAACGTGATAGGCTGGGTGAGAGCAAGGGGAAAGTAACGGTGAACGGCGGCGCTGAACTCGCCTCCCCGCCTCGACAGCCTGGTAGCTGGGCGAGCTCCCCACCCCTGCTCTAGTATTGTTTTTGTTCCTTCTGGTTGTTTGCGTGAGTGTGGGGACGGCGTTGGGGCTGAGGTCTTTGCTTGCTGCGCACCCGGTGCGCACGTCTTGACCCACTAAGCAGAAAGAAGGGCGCGCAGTTGCGCACTTCCACGTTTTATGCGAATGACACGACGATATGGCAAGCGTCTGTGTATGATGTCATCAGGAGACAAAATTAAGGAAGATGAGGGACTTTTTAGAACGTGTCTACCGAAGAAGCTACCACTCTTTGAAACCAAGGAAAGCATAGGGAAACGCCAATAAACGACGAAAAGTCTAGGATAATACTATTTTTGTGTAGTTTTTGCAAGAACTCTGAGCGGAAACATTTCAGTGGTCTGGAAAAACCAATATACATGATGCGCCATGCCGCCTACAAGATTGTCATATGGAAACCATCGAAAAGGATTGTTCTGTGTTGTACTGGGGTCAACGGATGAAGATGACTAGCTCGCTCTGGAAATTTACCACAAGAGCACGAACAGGATGGCTGTGAGAGGACTACGTTGCACAAAACTGAAAGAATAGAGAACACAGGAAGGAAGCGAGTAAACCAAAGCGCAATGCATTGATTGTTCAAGTAAAAACTCTTGCCAGTATGAGCATGAGCCAAAGGTTAATGCTTCTGACAACCTGCTCACGTGGTAGTTCTTCAAACGAGCTAACGTTAACAGGATGTTCACTGACATCTAAAAGTGATTATAATACTCTGTGAAAGACCCTAAGTATGCCTCAGGAGATACGTGCTCTCAATCACAGACAGCGATACGCTTCCAGGTGCTTTGCATACAAGAAGATGAGCAGAACGCATAGCAAAGCAGCTGCCATGACACATGCAGCCTCGAACACTCATGCACCCCCCCCCCCCCCATCCTCCCTTTTTATCCAGCTAGGCGTTCTTATTGTTTTTTCACCTCATGCTCTCATCTATAAGTCTTCTTTGAGAGAAAGTACATGTCCCCTTATATATGCCTCGTATGCAAGGCTTATAAGACCTTATATACGAGGCATACAAGACATGAATAAACACAATCTACCAAAACAAACATCCACCCCCTCCCCAAAACCAACATAGCCACACTCACGCTGCCACCTCCAAAAGTGGCAGATAACGAATTATCTAAAAAGGCTATCTCTTTGTCTCACAACTAGATCAGCGATTTGCTAACACATTTTTTTTTCTCTTCAATAAAATACGATTCCACAATCTGTCGCGTGCGCTGATACCGATGCCGGTAAAGAACATTAGTATTTTTAGTTTAGTTAATGGGAGCTTAACGTCCCAAAGCGACTCAGGCTATGAGGGATGCCTTAGTGGAGGGCTCCGGAAATTTCGACCACCTGGGGTTCATTGACATCGCACAGTACACGGGCCTCTAGAATTTCGCCTCCATCGAAATTCTACCGCCCCGGCGGGGTCGAACCCGCGTCTTTCGGGCCAGCAGTCGAACGACATAACCACTCAGCCATCGCGGCTTAAGGAAGGAACAAACGAAAGGTCCAACTGGAAAGGTTAAAATTTTCTGAAAAGAGGTTCCCTTTCGAAAGGGGCACGCAAGAGTCGATGTTATAAGAAAACACGGTTGTAAATATCTTAACAGTGTCTATGTTTGAGCGAATAAATGAAGTGTCACGTTACGTCAGAGACAACATTCACTGCTTGAACCTTGCTTCAGCTGCAGGACAATGAAGCAGCAGGACGGGTCAGCAGCCGAGTGCCATAACCACTGAGCCACCGCGGCGGCGTCCTTAGTCTTTTTGAGCAGTGCTTTACACAACTTCTTATTTTCACTTTTACACTCTGTGCAATGTTAAGCAATGCCTGAACTAACGATGTTCGATGGCAAGTTGTTATGCTCCATGATCCTAACGTTCAAGCCGCCGCGGTGGCTCAGTGGTTATGGCACTCGGCTGCTGACTCGAAAGACGCGGTTCGATCCCGGCCGCGGTGGTGGAATTTCAATGGAGGCGAAATTCTAGAGACCCGTGTACTGTGCGATGTCAGCGCACGTTAAAAAACCCCAGGTGGTCGATATTTCCGGAGCCCTTCACTATGGCGTCTCTCATAGCCTGAGTCGCTTTGGGACGTTACACCCTCATAAACCAAAACCTAACGTTCAGGCATCACCCGGTTCGGCCGTGTACATTTATTGCATAAAAGAGGTAGGCGCCTACACACACATTTCACGAACGGCGAACTGTGACGCACAGTGCGCAGAAATGAGCTATCCTTACGCCTACGTTCTAGTCTATTGTTATCCATTGCACATAGACGTTGCGCTTTTAACGGTGCTGTGCACACGAAGTCGATGTCAAATCTTCGCCCATCGTTCCTTAGATTGTGTACCATGCAGTGCACTTAACGAATTGCCTGAGTGCTTTTCTTCTTACTAGTGCGCTATCCTTCATCGCTGTCCTCTGCATTTCTGGAACAGTCGGTCTTTGTACAGGAAAGGCTCTTGAAATTAAAATTACAGTCTGGAAACCCAGCGGCTGCAAGTGTTCGTACTTGAACTGGAACATGTTCACGCAAGGCTTCACGAGTGCCGAGCGCAAACAGCAGAGAGTAACACTATTTTTAGCCAGTCTTCAGTGTCCAGATAAAAAGTTCAAAATAGGCTTTCTTGACCTTGGTTTGTTTACCCAACAAACATGCCCTTTCTTCTACCGTACCCTGATATCCAGAAATTAGAGCCTGTTATTCACAGGCACTTGCAATATGACCTTTAGGCCCCATGAAATTCTCCTCAAACACTTTCAAGCTGTCGACAATGCGTCTGCCTGTCCGTCATTTTCCACCACTACCAAAAAATCGTCCACTTATCTTTAAGTATGTAAAGTCAGACCACTGAGGTTCCTGGGATAACCTCATCCACTTTTCCAAGGAAAATGTTGCTGAGAATCGGAACTACAGGCGATCCAATGCCCGCAACCTGTTTTTGGGGAATTTTTTTTTCACGCCATTCCACAAACGTGATATTCAGGTAGAAAGAAACTAGTTCTACTTACTCTAATGAAATCCCAACCATGCCAATGAATTGCACTTCGTCGGTCTGTTGGGTGATGCATTCCTTTACGGTAATCACGAGTTTGTCATGAGGAAGGGGTAGTATAAATCGTCACCATCAATGCTAAACGCAAAACATGTTTCTCGGTTACAAACTAGAAAGTACTGCACGACTGTTTCCGACTTCCAACTGACAAAAGGATCGGCACGCGTTGCCATGTGTTAGGCTTAGAAACTGTGGTGCGAAAAGGAATTTCTGGCTTATGCGTCTTTTCCGAACAAAAAAAGCACTAAATGTGACATCTTAACCTTCTTAACACTAGATGCTAGCGAAACAAGCTTTAATCTGTTTATCATTTCCACAGCACGGTCCCCTATTTTGTCACATTTGAATTCAACCTGCCTGAAATTTTATCAAGGTCAACATTTGCCTTGTCCGAGTGCGCAGCCTTCAGTGCTACTAAACACCCTTCATTATCCGATATACTAGGTGCAGGTTACTTTATTTCTTATAATCAGCTGCTCTTAAAATTCTTAAAAAAAAGCAAGTTCTTAAAATTGCGCGGCTACCTACACACCTTGTGAACGCACCGATGCAGTCCACAGCACAACGCTGTCGGCCTTCCTCAGCTGTCAGACTCGTCATGTTCTTCACGAGGCCGAACTTCTCGGGTGGTCACATTGATGGCTCCAAGCAAAACTCTGGACCCAACTTAACTTCAGCACCTTCCTATGCTGCTGTGGAGCCTGGGCATTTCCTAGCACCAGAAAGTCCTGGCTGCGTTTTACATTCTTTTTTATTTGGTAGATGCGGACTCACTGACGACCGTAGGAACTCGGCGATTTTGCCCGCTCTAGCTGTGCACTCCTTGAAACGACTCGCCTGATGACGTCTTTCTCCGTCCTTGCTATATACGGGCGATGCTTAGGCAGTTCTTGGGTTAGCGGGCTTATCGCCACTACCCGCAACGAAGCATGCGGCTTATATTCCTTCTTGTGCAGCATGCTTCCTGTGTAAGGATGCATATAAGGATGCCGTATGTAAGGGTGAGCAGTATCATCATCATCATCATCATCATCATCATCATCATCATCATCATTATCATCATCTTTTATTTTCCCTTAAAGGCCCCAATGGGGCATTACATAAGGGGGGGGGGACAAATGGTAATAACGGGTCACAAAGATAGAACACAAATATAAATGGCAAGCACAAATAAACACAGTAAACGCATTGAAGTTATCAAGACAATAAATAGGTAAATAAAAGGCATTCTACAGGAACTGAGGAGAGAAATAAGCGGTCAATAAGTGTTTAAATTTTACCGAGTTGGTTTCATTGACAATATCGTCAGGGAGTACATTCCACTCGGATATAACAGTTGGCACAAATGAATTATTGAAAGCTTCAGTGGTACCATGAATACGCTGAACACTGTTGCAATTAAACAAACGTCGGGAGGATCTCAAGGGGGGCAGATTAAGGCTCTCACGTAATTGCGGGAAATTATAATAAAATTTGTGAAATAGGCAAAGTCTTGCTATCTTACGTCGTGATGACAGGGGGGGTTAGACCAATGGAAGATTTGATATTAGTAATTTGATATTGATATTAGATTTGATATTTGATATTAGTTCATTCTGAGTGGCAGAGACAAGACAAATGTGTTAGCAAACCATCGATCTTGTTGTATGAAGAAGAGATATCCGTCTTAGACAATTTGTGATGTGTTACTTTGGGTCGTAGCAACTTGAGTGTGTCTATGTTGATTTTTTTATTGTATTTGCAGGTTGTGTTTGTTCATGCCTTGTTTGCCTTGCGCGCCCTTCGCACATAAGCCGATTTTCTATGTGTATATTGGTTGGAAAACTCTAGCACCCCGCTGATTAACTGCAAAATTAGAACTTTTTCCGAATTTACTCTGATCTCACAGCAATAAATAAAAACTTGTACATTTCCCTCCACACTTCATCTCTAAGCGAAGTGATCATAAGCTGAAAGTTATTGAAATGCGCTGTCGTACTGATATCTAACGTGATTCATTTTTTCCGCATGCTTCCGCACACTGAAATAGGCTTCAGAAACGAATTTGTGAATGTAAAACGTGTACAGATTTTCTGTCTTTATTGTCACGCAGTCGGCGGTAGATTAATATCATCCCTTTTACTTCATATATTTTGGCTGGCATTGCGATTCATACGATAGTCTACCCTTTCCATTTCTGTGTTGTAATTTTGCACCGCGGCACACTGAAGACCTTTCTTTTGCCGTCTAGATGACATCGATGTTACGTATTTTGTTACTTTCTTGCTTTTACCAACCGTGCTTAGCTGTTTTAAGTTTTTGTCACATGTTCATTATCCTCCAATTGTCCCCCGTGCATAATTGCCCTTGTAGTGCTGCAGGTATTTGTATAAATAAAAATAAATAAAATAAAAATTAATCTCTTCACAACAAAGGTAAGTTGCGAGGCAGCACTTGTGTCAATTCTTCCTCTGTACTTCGTCCATGTACGCTGAATTTTGTTTTCAAGATGAACTTCATACGACAAGCCCAAATCGCTATTCTTCTTTAAATATAGTTGACAGGTAATTTTAATAACAGTCTTCAAGTGAAGATTTTTCAGGGAAAGAACATGAACGTCTCGATGCTTGCACCCGGCTCTTTTCTTTTTTACTTATAGCGATCAGCGGCGCAATGACAGATCGAATCCGGATCCTAGCTGTACCTCCTCTAAAATTATAAGCATTAATTTTTAGCTCGGGTTGTGCACGAGATTTTCTCAGCTGAATGGTGCAAGGCAACATACATTTTCAATGTATCCCTAGCTGACCTCTTGCTACACCTTATTTGGGCGACACACTGCTGGCGCACTGCCCGAATCTTCGTTCGCACACCTTTCTCAGTCAACGTAATGACTAACCCAGCTTCTCCGACTAGAATATATTCTCTTCACTAAAATCGTTTCTTCCTTTCCCCTTTCACTCCCTCCTTTATCCCTTCTTTTAGGGCGCGGTTCAGGTGTACAACGATATACGAGACAGATACCGCGCCATTTCCTTTCCCCCCAAAACCAATTATTATTATTATTATTCGCTAAAATCAACAAAACACTGTAGGTTTCCTTCTGAACTTTTGTTTGTTCAGCTCAGAAACCATCACGTGGAACAGACTGGCCCGTGTGTCGTCAGCTGTGGCGAACTGCCGAGTTTGTTGTTATTGTACGGAATTAAGCCGAGGTAAAGTTGTACACCTGCAAAATTGGAACACGAGAGTTTAGAGGTAGCAGAGAAATGTGTTAGCGCAACGTCCTTCGCAATTCCAGCGAGAGAGAAGATCGTGTTGCAAGTGACGAAAAACTGACGCAGCATTGATTCATTAGTTCAGCTTGACAATTATGCTTAAATGTGCTTGCGTGATCCGCTTTATACACTGCTTGCTTGTTTCACATATTCTGCAGTTTATTTGTACCATTACAACTTGCGCAAACCAGAATTTTAGCGCTTGCGAAGCCATATGTTTCTCTCCCCTGGTCCTGGCCTGCTACTTAGCGTATCTACACTACCCTAGAACCCGCCGCGGTGGTTCAGTGGTTAAGGCGCTCATCTACTGATCCGGTGGTTGTGGTGAAAAGCCTTTATTGAATGAAAGAGGTGAGGCTCTTTAAAGAGCCCTGCAATGGGTGGAGTCCTTATTCCGGAACCCCATTGGTCGAAGCCGCCAGCTTAGCCCTCTTGACCAAAGCCTTTTGGGCCTGAAGGTCCGAACAGCCAAGCAGGGCCACCCCCCATTCCTCTCTGGTAGGATTGGGGTGGGGGGAGAGAGCTGAGTTGCGCTGGCAAGCCCAAACCATGTGATAGGTGTCAGCCACCTCCCCACAGTGTTTGAACCTGCCAGTGAACGCGGGATCGAAGTGTTTTAGTACTGCCGGGCACAGCATTGCGTTCGTGAATAATCGGAGTAGAACGCGTTCATTTGCTTTCCCCAGTCCATTTGCAGGGGTTGGGTAGAGGTGATGCCAATCCTTATAATAGGATGTGATAGCTTTGAAGGAGAGTAAGCAGCTACCTTCATGTTCCAGGTGCTCAGGAGCCAATGGGAGCGCCCGGTGAATGAGTGCTTGGGCCGCCGCGTCTGCAGCTTCGTTTCCTGCTAGGCCCTGATGGCACGGAGTCCAAACCAGACAGCGGGGAGTAGGATCGGTATTCCGGCTGCAGTTCCTTAGAATTCGTTCAACTAGTGGAGTTATTCAGCCAGCCTCATAATTGCGACATGCCGAACGCGAGTCTGTTATTATGTGTTTGGATTTTGAGTCAGAAGCAGCTAGGGCGATGGCAATTTCTTCAGCTTGCGTTGTGCCAGGGGCTCGAAAGGAGAGCCCATCCACCAGTATTTCTTGATGCATGACCGCGGCCACGTACCAACTTCCGTGGGTCGGCCCAGCTACGTCTACGTAAAAGACACCATGTTTGTTGCCATAGTGGTGCGCTAAAGCTTCCGCCCTAGCCTGACGACGACCACTATGATCATCCTTGTCCATCTTAGTGGGGAGGGGTCAAACTCTGACGACGCGTCTCCAGGGTTCGGGCACTTGGACCCGCTCCTGAATGTGAAAATCATGTTGGATGTGAAAGCGGGCTAGCAAGTGCCGACCCGACTTCGTTTGGGCTAGCCTCGTGTATTGATTTGTGAGATGGGCTTCCTTGAGCTGCTAAAAAGTGTTCACCACTCCCAATGCAAGAAGTCTCGCATTGGAGGTGGACACAGGAAGGTCAAGTGCACTCTTCATCGTTTTGCGGAGTATTACCTCAACTTTGTCTTCGTCGTGTTTCCGCAAGTGTAGATTTTTTTTTTCTCACAAAGTCGGGCAGCCGAAAAGCCGGCCTTAGCCCATGACCGTAGTGATGCTCTGCTGAATCGCTTCTGACGAAGGACCATAGTGTTGAACTTGACGCTGGTTAGAGCGTACGAGTCTTGAGTCTGAACTCTTCACTGGGGAGTGAAACACGAACCACCTTTGCAGGCTGAGTTGTTCGAAACTGTGTTTGCCCCCGAAGGGGCGCAGCGGGGTTTGCGGAGCCTCCTCCAAGCACACACCCCTGAAGAAGCCGGGCGCCGGGCCGGGGGTGGCTTGTACCCATTTTTACCGGTGGGTGTCCGGCGGTGGGTTTCGAACTAACCACCTCCCGCAGCCGAGGCGGACGCCCAGACCACTAGGCCACGACTGCGGGGACCAAATAGAGGATTCGGCTGATTACGAAAGCATGGGCCAGCCGCACGGCATCCCTGCCTCGCAAACCCCCTCTCTTGTTGGAGACGCGACGGACCATACGGCCTACTTCGTCTACAACTTTGCGGAGTTTGTGCAATGTTGTGTCTACTCTTCTTTGGTTATGGATGAAGAGCCCGAGTATTCTAATCTCTTGGGCCTCGTGTATGGGCCACTTGTTAAGGAGAGGGGCCACTTGTTAAGGAGAGATGATCCGGAGTTCCCGGGTTTGAACCCGACCGCGGCGGCTGCGTTTCGATCGAGGTGAAACGCTAAGGCGCCCGTGTGCTGTGGAACGTCAGTGCACGTTGAAGATCTCCAGGTGGTAGAAATTATTTCGAAGCCCTCCACTACGGCACCTCTTTCTTCCTTTCTTCTCTCACTCCCTCCTTTATATTTTCCCTTACGGCGTGGTTCAGGTGTCCGCCGATATGTGAGACAGATACTGCACCATTTCCTTTCCCCCAAAACGAATTTTGTTTCTACCCCACAGACATGAGCTCAAATAACTCTATAAAAGCGGCAACTTGAAGGATTTTACACTGATACTCAGGCGTCATGTTTCAGAGACTTTCCGAACGTTTTAGTCAAATGGAACATCCCGGCTCTGTGGCAAGTTATATCAGAAGGCTGCGCGGTAGCGTCGATCTCATGGTGCAGACAAGGATAAAGGAATGAGGGGCTTGGTATGACATACATCTTCTGAATGAAGTTAACAGTCACCCGAAGAAAAGAGAGCATATGGAACTGTGATTTGTAATTCATGTTGTTGATCAACTTCAAAATTAATGTGCAATAATTTTTTATCCGAAACATTATTTATTAGAAAGCAGAATAAAACCCAACCACATCTCGTTGATTGGACCAGAGCCCGCGAACTCCGGATTATTTAGCAAGCCTGCAATGCTTTTACAACAGTGATTTAGCAGTTCACCTTCATGGAAGCTCAACGTCCGGACTTCGAAAACTATCCCCCGACAGAGCGACATAGCCACTGAACAGGCGTCACGTTTGCGCACGGTGCGGCCTCGAACACATCGAAGAAAAAAAACGTCCGTTAAGCATAATACACGCGCTTCCAAGGCAGACACACAAATGCCAAAAAACTTTCCGCTTAGTTTCAGAGAGCCGACGTGGGCACAACGCCAAGACGCATTAAACGAAAAAGCGAGCTCGAAAATTTGGAGCCCGGTGCGACGCGCAATGAAACGGCGCGCGCGCCAAGGGGAGGAGGAACGCCCACCTCCGCTCGAGTCTCGCGCGACGTCACTTCCGGCGCCTGCCCTACGTCACAGCCAGCGTCCTGCACTTGGATGGGAAGATCTCGCACAGCGCTTCCCCTCTCCCGGGCGCAGACGCCGCCCTCTCCCTCGGGTGTTGCGTTTCCAGACTTCCGGCGGAGTCGGTGTCGAGACCCAGGGGGCTTGCGGCCAGGATCTCCGTCTCCGTAGTCCCAGGGTTGCGCCGCATCCGAGGAGATCCTTCGTGCCGCACCTCCAGGCTCCCTCAACATCAGGTAAACTACGTGGCTTTCTCGGGCTTCGCTGCAGAATCACGCTTACGGTGTGGCATGGCTCTTTTTCTCGGCACAGCTCAGCACTTTAAATCTCCTTTCACTCCAGTCTAGTTCTATGCTTTCACGCACGAACTCGGTGGCCCAGATGCTTTGGGCAGTCGCTCACTGCGATCAGCTGATGCTGAACCACTTGGCACCTTGTGCGAAGATTAGGCGTGTTTTAGAATTATTGGTTACCCTCAAAAATAATCAGCAGAACCTTAATCACACCGAATGGTAAATATAATTACCGAGAGGTCAACTGATCAGCGCTTGCATGCAGCGTGGTGTAGCGTATACTCTCTCCTATTATTCGCTATGAAAGTTTCTCCATAACTGGTGAAAAGAATTTTAGGAAGACCAGCGTAAACGCCGTAGCATATGACTATGAATGTGTTTCCCGTTCCACTGGGCGCTTCACGTTGATAACCGATATATTTATTCAGCTCAATTTCATGTTCGTCTCGCCACGTGTGCTCGAAAACTCGAGTTCGAATCAGTTTCACGCGAAAGAACAGTTTTTCTACAAACGCGATGCTTTGGACATTTTTTTTCACGAGGACATAACCAACGTTGCAGCGGTACCTTCCCTACAAAGCAGTGCTGGACAATGTTGTTTCCAATTTTTGTCATATTGTTTTGTAGCATAAAAATGATTTTGTTAACGAAACTATAAAAATGGCCAAACTTTTTATTCACAGCAGTCGCGTTAAATTTTCATTAGGATGAAGGGATATCTCTAGCGTGTTGTCGTTGACCTTGAGAAATGCAATTCGCGCTATTCCAGAAAGAAGCAATGATGATTCCGTTCCTTATGCTAGAAAACCAATGTTGTTCACAGTAGAAATAAAATTCGATGAGGGAGACGCCCCTTGCCGAACTTCTAAATGCGCTTACTGCCATTTTATTTCCTTTGGAGATAAGATGCACGACCAAGCGGCGCTTCAAGCAAAGCGTGTTTTAAGAATGCAAAGCGGCTAATGTGTATGCGCCCAGCATAATGTACACAACTTGGTAAACCTTTCTCTCAAATAATTAACTCGTGATACATAAGTGGTGCAGGCGAGGTCTTCTGTCGACCTCAACCTACAGTCTGCCAAATCATATAGCAGTCGATCAGCTGCGTTTGCATGTTTACACCTTAGTTTACATGTTTGCGAAAAACATTCTACGAAGAATACATCTCTGTTCCTTGTTAAATTCAAGCGCATTTAAAAAGTTTTTTTTTTAGTTAACTGGTATGACTCTATTAGACAGCGCCTTTGGGTTTGCAACACTGCATTCACCATGGAAAGCAACTGACCTCAGACAGAAATACACTGCTGGTAGGTAATGTTCTGAAAACATATATCCATTCTTGGTAGTTTACCTGAATTTTGACTGGCCACTGTCACGCTGAAAGAAAAAAATATTTTCTTTCGTGATGGTTACTGTAATTCTCCAGGGCCATCACGCAGCTCAAAATGTGTTCATTACAGAATAGTTATTGCCAGGTGAAAGACTTCTGGTGGAATATACGACCGAATGCAGTTTTGCAGCTCGAACCGAGATTTCCATACATGGCACTAGTGACTCTGGCAGCTGGATGATAGCTATAAAGGAATGCCTTGAAGCCCACCCTACTTCTATCCTTTAATGCCAAGCAGACTCCAGATTTTTCACGCGTGCTACAAATTAAAGTTGTGTTACAAATGCCGGGTCGTCAGGCATATTCATTGCCTGCCTAATCCAGGAGGCAAACATAAAACAATATACTCATGTTGTTTTTGCTTCGTTATTTACGGTTATCACGCACCGACAATAACACTTAGACGCTCGCCTTGAATAATAAACTAACGAAACAACCACCACAATTACAGTATTTTTAAAGCAAACTAGAAGAAGCGGACTAGAACATTACTGATAACAACATCCTCTGAGAATCTTACATTTTCAACGAAGGAGGAGTGCATTGTGTTACTTCTAATTGCGCCTCACTGCAAAGTGACTATTATGAAAAGTAATGGTTGCCTCATTTGCATTGGCTGCAAGAGCTAATAGATAAAGCAAACAGTTCAATTTTTAGAGTCGACAATCTTGATAGATCATTTTCTAATTGCTATGACGTGGAAAGAAGGGTGAAATTTCGGCCTATGACAGTGGATTTCACACCCATCGCTAATGGAATAGCTTTGTTCTTCCTCGTGGAGCTTCTAAAAAGCTCTAATCCAGATGACTTCACACCTCACTTTACCTTTCATCAACAGTCGCTGCCCAAGTTAGCCCGAACACAATTTAATTCGCGCTAGTCTTAACAAGCCACATTTTGTTTATGAACTAAGGTTTGGCGCGTTATGGCTTTAGTTACTTCAGTGCCACTAAAAACCCATATATTGCCGCTACTACGACGACCCGCGGCTCAGGGAAAAACAAAAGAAAGAAAGGCAGGAAAAGCAAAGCTTGGCCAATCACCGACCGACACGACAAGCGCGTGTTTCCGCAACGCTGACACATGTGACGCAATAGGGCAGCAGCCACGAAGCGCGCGCCAGTCCTGTTCGGAGTCGGACGCTTCTCTGAGGGCGAGCGCAGGAGACTCGCCACCCGTGTCCCGAAGCACTGGCACCATATTTAGTGCGGCGGCCGTGGGCGCTGCGGGAGCGGTCGTTCGTCGGGCCTCGCCACGGGCGTATTTTTAGACCGGCCGAGAGCTGGGCCCGGACTCGCACGTACGCACACGCCTTTGGACTAGGAATTTAAAGCCACTGATCTTACATACACAATGGAGAGATGATTCAACCGAGGCTAGTACGAGGCAGAAAGAGTGAGATGAAAGGAAAATGATCCGCCTTATCTGACAGCGCGCGGATTGCGAGAATGCGAAGCAGGGGCTTACTAGATGTTTATTTTCAATTTAGCGATTACGTTTAGACAATAGAAAAACAAAAGGGGCCATGGTATGGTTAAGAAACAAAAATTACAACGATGTTACAATATTTGAAAAACGAAAAATAAGAGGCGCTGTTTACTGAACGCTGCAACCAAGATTCAATCCCCCAACATCTGAGGACTGGGAGCCGGCGCTGTCCAGCTCACAACATTCGGAGGACCAGCTTTCGGTGGTGAACCGGGCAAGAGCGGCGGCAAAAGCCAATGGCAGCCCCTGGAATGAAGGCCTACCCAAACATTCTATGCATTAATCGTTTCTATAACTATCTCACTATAGAACAATAAGATGGGAATGAGCAAATATAAAAACAAGCAAAATAGATTCCTTGGAACTAGCAGGCCGGTTCTTCAATGCACTAAGAAGCAGTGCACAGCTAGGGTAATAGCCGAAGATAACTGTTAACGGATCAATGTATTCCTTGAGGACTTAGAGCTGTTTACTAGAGAGATTAATGCTCTTTTCAGCCATGCACGTTGTAAAACCTTGATAATTTGAAAGACACGAGAGAACCTGAATTGAAGATTTTTCTTTGTCCTACTAAAGCACACAGGAGTCAGCTAGACGTGTGAGTGGAATACATTGAATCGGCCAGGTAGTGGCGAGTGAATTCTTTTACGAAAAGGGCCAGAAGAAATCAGTTTATCGACGCCTTAATATAATGTATATGGAAGCATATTCAGGTGAGCTATAGAAAATCAGGCAAACTCCGGCTATAGAAGCTCAGGCAAAGTCAGACAGAAGAAACTTCAGGCAAAAAGTTCACTGAACCCGTCCATATTGATGTGTGCGCCTGTAAAAAAAAGCGCTCTTTACAGAATGGCTGATAGAATATTGCTTCAGCTTGGGAATACGTCGACCTCATTTACGAGAGCTAAACTTGTGCTCATACTTTGCAAGAGTCGGTAGGGAAGCGAAGTGCTTATGTATGCCATAAATTTATTATTCCAGAACCAGTCAACACCAGTAAAGAAACAAAGCTAGCAACATGGGAGACGTAAGGTGAGTGTTCAGACATGGTTTTTTGTGCTGACGCACGCAAGAAAAAAAAAAAGAGATTATTCAATTTAAAGCTATACGAAAAAAAAAATGACTCGCCGTTGTGTGCATGGCATTATTTTTCAACTGCTGCGTTGAACATTGAGGTTTTGTTTTTCTTTCGATTCGTATTGACATCTGCCTTATTTTCATAAATGTGGTGAAACTGCCGGTGCCGTACTAGAATACATCTTATAAGGTACACTTTAACACTAGAACGGCTTCGCGCCAAAAGAACAAAGCTTACTTGCAGCAATATATCCTCCAATGAAACACGAAATGTAATACGTTGTTGCATCTGTAGGGCTTAAGATACCTCCAGGAATGCCTACTGACAATAACAAAAGCAAACCTTTTGACAAATAAAACGTTGCGAATTTTCGGCTCTTTCATGCTACCTGTTGCTAGATCACTTGCAACATCACGGAACGCTATTATTTTCTACAGATTTCGAGAACATTTGAGGTTGCTAACTGACGTCATTTTTTTCTTGTCTATGTGTGCTTGCATTTGATTTTGCGTCACATCTTTACCGTGCCAGTATATCACATCATTGGATGGAAACTACGTGAAACAAAAACGTAAAGAGAGCCTTTAGAATTAATATTTAAGCAAAGCTTCTACTTTACTGCCGCAAGCGAAAGTAAACAAAACGTCTGAAGCCTTACTTATGACAGCAAAAAAACAAAAAAACAAACAGTAATGAATGCAAATTCAAGAATAATTGGTCTGAGCTACGGTTAAAGGTAAGCAAGGACGCAAAACCAAATGGCAGTGGCACTCGGCTATAGAACGATGCACCAGCGAAGAAGACCTTACCTGGGGTGCGCTTTTAAGAGGTAAGAATTAAACTGATGATTTTTTTCTACTTTTGTTCACGAGAAGCTTTGTAGTAGCCTGGGATGTTTTGAAACTGTCTCGTAGAAATTATAGTGAAATAGTTTGTGGATCTCAAAGAGGCAGAAAAACATGCGTAAGCAAGTGTTTTAGGAAATATGTATTTGGCCACCTATCCTCCACCTAGATTACCAGCCGGTAATGTACGCCAGAAGTATGCAGCTTCAAAATCTGCGATAGAAACGAGCGAAGCGTTTAAAGTTATATATGCCTTAGAACAGCAGTTTACATGCTTATTTAGTGGGACACAAAATAGCAAAGCCTAAACAAATGTTTAACAATGCGTTTTTCTTTACTTTTTCAGCTAAAATACAACGCCGGTACCACCACCAAGAGTAAGTGCATGAGTACTTTAAGGCACACTTCAGTCCTGATGGAGGCCTCCGCGTAAGTTACTCCCAGTGAGCCTGTCCTACACCTTGTAATTTCTCTGTCTAGTGCCTGTGAGTAGCCGTGGTCATTAGACTGTGTCCCTTTGTACGAACGCCCGCGATTCTCAAAGTTTGCGGGTTTCTCACAACTCGCTTCAAGTAAGCGAGTTTTAAAACATGAATAAAACAAGTTGTTAATATTGCTGTTGAAGGAAAGGAGAAAATCGGGGACTAAAAATTAAGAGGAAAAGTTTTTTCTCTTGTAAAACATTCTATTCTTGCGTCGTATTTAGTCTGCTCTTTGCGCTATGAATTCCGCTCATGTTCGTTTAGGTATTGAGTCTTTACACAAATTTTAAAGGCGTAAGCGGCGTAAATTAAATGAATGTTGACTTTTTGGCGTTAGCTTTCGGTAATTTCTATACACGCTACACCATAAGGCTTATTTGAAAAAAAAAAAGAAGCGTTCAAAAAGCGTCATTCCCATTAAAGGGAACATCTGGTATAAGCGTTCGAAGAACTCATGAGGGCTTTCAAGAACTAACGGTGTAATTATCTCTTCAGCGCTGGTTGATAAAAGCTGCAGCTTTCTGCATTACTGAAAGCGTTCTTTATTAAAAAAAGAACTCTAAATGTCTTACCAACATTTCGGGAAAAACTAATTAATGTATACTTCCGAGCCTCTGGTGCCGTTAGCACATATAACAAAACCGAAAAAATGCGCATGAAACCTGTTGGAAGGACATGCTGCCAAAACGAAGATAAAACATCTTCAATAATCGGCTGCAGTAATGTGAAGGAAATGGGTAAAACAAAACAAGTTAGCATCTGCGGATTCCTTTCTATGGCCTTAAATATTTTTCTTTACCTTAGACTCACCAGTTCTCACCGAAGAATTGCTATTTGGTTTGTGTTTTCCAATTTGTCGTTCAATTCAAGCGCTTCGAAGCTAGCGATAACAATTTGTCATTACCTTTGTGCGCGTATCTAACCAATATCCTGAATCACGTGTACGTGTTACGTGTTAATTTTTCGGGGTGCTTTCAGTGCCTTCTAGTGAAGTTCGAGTCCCCCAACCTCTTTTTCATCCTGCACCTCTACTGGAAGCTGAAAGTTCGCAGAGAATTTACAAGAACTGAAAAATAACTTTCCTTCCCCCTTTCTGTGCTCCTTCTCCCCCTCTTGTAGTCCACGTGTGTGCAGTAGATACCCCAAGCTGTGGTGTGAATAACCTCTCCGGCCTGGCACTGTGTTACTGCCGGCCGGATACATGGAGTCGGGCGGACGGGGCTGAGTAGATCCAGCTCCGAGTCCTGCCCGCCCGCAGTGTTCACGTGACTAATCCCTTTGTGTTCCATGTCAGACCGACGCCGAACGCAGGAGGAGGGACGCTGAGGATGCCCACAGGCGACTCAAGGAAGTACGTTGCGTTTGAGTACAGTGCAACACAAAATACAGATTATTTGTCACTGTATATTTAGGACTGAACACACTAGATGGCAATTTCTCTATAGGCCCTGGGATCAAGTGTGCTATTACCTAAAAAAGAAGGTAATTAATAGCCAAGCTTTTGGCTTGTGAATACAGCCTTTAGTGTCTAAACACCGAGAAAAAATATTCATATTACAGACCTCTGCCTATAAACGAAATGGCTTCAAAAGTTAGAAACTCCGAGCAGTAGCAATATATTTAGACGTGTTGTATATTAGAGATCATCGAATATAAAATGAAAACGCCTGTTTACTCAGTTAGAATGCTGAATCATATTTGCCTCTCTAATGTCATGCTAAAACTGAATGCCTGTGAGCATTTAATGTATTTACAGTTGCGCCATATTAGTTAGATGCAACGAGTTATTTATTTCTTTGCAGAGCGAAGCTCGTGCTAGTGATGTATGAACTTACGTAAAGGTTATTAATCTGACAGGAAGCTTACGGCCTGGAACGAAATTTGAAGGACGGAAAGGTGATATATTAAATACAATGCCTCAACTGCAATCGTTCAGTTAGTGATTGGTGATGAAGAGAGGGCTTAGAGCATTAAAAAAAATGTCGAGTTATTATCATGCTGCCCGTATGCCGGGAACTTCCGAAAACGAACACATATTTGATGCGCATAACACGTTGTTTAACATGCTGCACATCGGTGAAGCTGGCTGGAACAAGCAACATGGAGAAGCCGGAATGCTGCCGCAAGACTAGGCTCTGCATTTGCTGCTATTCGCTAACCATTCGCCAGTCAAGGTGAACCTTGTCTGCATGCTGCCACGCTGCTTGTTTTGTCAACGAGTAGAGCCATCTGCATGTGAAATTCTCTCGTTGCATTTTATGATATTTTATATTTTATTTCATACTATATTTTCTGTTTGGCCAAAACTAAAAGGTAAACATTTTATTAGTCGTAGCTCGTTATTACAGAAATCAAAAGGTTCTCTTTACGTTTCGCTTGCTATTTTATTTGCTGCTTTGCTGCTTTGTCATTATTTTACTTGTTTTTATACTGGCTTTTAAACTTCGCGACTGCTTTTGCGAGCTACGCAGAGAGGTATTCGAGAATTCCTGGAAAAGTATTCAAAATAAGAGTTTATGCATTCTACAATTTCTTAAAGAGATCTTGATTCGTTGTAAGCTTCGCTTAAAGCGCCAGAAATTATTTCTTTATTTTCATAACAGCAGATAACTATAGCGTCATAAAAAGTGAGACCTAGTAGGCTCGACACAAATGTTTACTGAAGAGCATTCCGTAATGCCTGCCGCAATAATTTATTGCCCGCCAGAAGCTTTTCCACTTGCATACGAGTACCTACCGAGGACATTTTCACCGTGGTGCATTACACATTTGCCCCCGCTTGTGCTTTTATTAGTTTATTACATTTAAAATACAGCTTGAAGCTATTCCAAGAAGAAAGAGACGCCAAAATTGAAGGCTTCGCATTTTACAACGAATGATTTACATATATATTTCTAACGACTAATGCGAATGAATAGGAGTCTGCTTTGTACGAATCAGCGTGAAGTGCCTTCACCCTTTGCGCTGAAGGTGCTACTGCCTTTATGACGCCCGCAGGAGGAGAGGAGAAAGATGGAGGAGAAGGAGAGGAAAAAGGCCGAAGTGCGCAAGCGCCTGGAGGAGGCCGCAAAGGCGAAGAAGGCCGGAGGAAAGCGCGGCTTCATGACTCCCGAGCGTAAGAAGAAGCTGAGGGTAAGTTATGGCGCCTCCCCCCCTCTCTCTCTCTCTCTCGAGACACCATTACGTATTCCATGTCTCGGGGCGAACAGCAGTCATCGTTAATCAAAGCTAACTGCAGGATTGTTAAAGAGAAATGTGGGAAAATAATCAGTAGCTTCTAAGACGACCTTATTACGAGGGAGGCACAGATGATGCTCCGGATGTTTAAACTCAAACCTTGCCTCTATGGCAAATTAAAAAGATTGGAAGAAATGCTCCATTAATGCCTAAGCATTTTCAAAAAAAATGTGAAAGACAGATGAAGCCTCACACATTGCTGTTTTGCTGACAGAATTGCCTCCGGTGAAAGAAACCAGAGCTCTGAAACACTTTTGTGGTACCAAACCTGTACAAATAATCTGCGGCATGAATGCTAGGTGTTTAACAAGAAATGAGCAATGCCACGTTGCTGTTCGTGCTTGCTTTTACTTCCTGTACCGTGCGAGTTATAAATAATTTATTTAAAAGAAGAAACATGCGCGCAACATGGGAGTCACAATACTTTAGCGCTAAATAGGGCATATTTCGTTAAAAAATAACGTAAGAATACAACAGAGAGACTTCGTTACGGTGGTTAGCGACAATTATTGAAAGAGAATTGAACTGATTCTTCTTCAGATTTATGGTTGCCGATTACACAGGAATGTTTTTTTTTAACCTGTTGGTACGCAGAACCTTCTGCGAAAGAAGGCCGCTGAGGAGCTGAAGAAAGAGCAGGAGCGCAAAGCAGAGGAACGCAGGAAGATCATCGCTGAGCGCATTGGACAGCCCAAGCCTCTGGACGGCGCCAACGAAGGTTCGTTGCCCGCCTCGCTCGTAGTTCATCTGTCACTCAAGAGAGGGAGGAGCGAAGGCCACCTTAGCACGCTTCATTTAAAGTGGCCCTCAGACAGGACTTTGACAGACAGGAACATGCGCGTGAAGCTCTTGAACCTTGTTTGTAACTTTCACGCGGAGTACGCAAGCTTAAGTCAAGCCGCATTGTTAGACGTGGGGCCACGGAACTTTCGAAGGCGTGTGTTGGAAGAAAAAAAAAAGAAAAGTAAGGTTACACATCCGAAGCGATGTAAGATAGTGTACGTTCTAAATCCGTATTTTCGTTTGACGCTTTCGTATTTGTTTAGAAAGGGCCAATTCGGGCTTAAGCAAAATTGAAAATTGTTTTGAGGAAAGGAAATGACTCAGTCTCACTTATCTCGGTGGACACCCGAACCGCGCCGTAAGGTACGAGATAAAGGAGTGAGTGAAAGAAGAAAGCAAGAAAGAGGTGCTGTAGAGGAGGGCTTCGGAACAATTTCGACCACATAAGAAAGCATACAAGTCTATGTTCCGAGATGCCAAACATACAACCAAATTTCAGAGCTTCATATTAAACTAAACTATTTTTCGTAACAACGCATAGCCTCACTGGGGTTTTGATTATTTGATGGCTTTAACTAGCATTTTAGCGCCGTAAAAGCAAATGCCCAGTAATGGGTTATCTGAGCGTACCTCCGCCTTTCACTGCGGTTACGGGAAACTTTTGACTTTGAAAGGCACGTCTCAATGGCCACGGAAGGTTCACACAGCCCGGCATCAGCATCCAAGCAAACTGACAATGACGTGGAACTTCTTATTGCTCTGCTGTTCTTGTTCTCATGCATCGCTCTTTCATGTGTCACGCTTCTCGGAGCAGCCACTCTTCAAGGAATCCTCAAGCAGTACCACGCCCGGATAGAAAAACTAGAGGACATCAAGTACGACCTGGAGTACGAAGTCAGGCAGAAGGACTTCGTGGTACGCCCACCCTTTGAAGCCGGCGACCGATGTGCATTGTCACTTCGGCGGCGTCACCTACGCCTGTCTACACAACAACATTCACCGAGCCCCGATCCCCCAATCAAAAGTTGCCAAATTGCTTATTAGCTGCCCAGCGGCAATAACTCTTGTCAGCTAGACACTAGGAAATGTCTAACTGAAGCGCATAAAGTGCGTGCTTCGCGAGCTAGCTTTCGAGTTCAAGAATACAACTCAGTCAATTTAAGCCGGAATTGAATCTGACGAGATTTTTGTTTTCACAAACAAGCATATGCTACAAGCCTAACTTATCGCAATTTTCACTTATGCGAGGCCTCCATAAGGCGAACTGGCTAACACTGGGATGCTCGCACTCGCGGTTAGCATATATAATTGAAAGGGATATATGGAGTACTGTTTATAAAGATCTGATAAATACGGAGTAAGTTGTCAAGATAGTGCTGAATCAGACAGCAAGATGATTTCGCCGAAGGCTACACTCTAAACTGCTCAGCATTAACAGTGTGAAAAGCGAACGAGGATTTGCTGCCCTAACCGACGCCAGTCACTGGAACTCTTTCAGGTGACATGGTGTAGCTTACAGGCTGGTGCTTATGTTTGTTTTTTCGGGTTAAAAAGCGTGGTTTGTTAATCGCATACCTTTTGTCTCTTAATACTGTGCTAGCCGGAATATTGACCTGGAGCAACAGTAATTTGTTTGACGCTTCTCTCACGCCTTTATTTTTTTGACACGCCGCTCTTGCGTTCTTTTTGCAACTGACTCACTCGTTGAAACGCTTTCTGACAGCGCGACTTCAAAATGTTTGGCATAGAGCTGCATCAGTTATCTGCATAAACCAGCTCACCAATGGCAAGGCTTGCTTTCTTTTTCCAGCGGCGCGCACCATTAACCGTATTTTGTTTCAGGTTTCTTCACGTCTAACTACAACGGCTGGTCGTCACTGCAAACCGTGCCGCTTAACCAACAGTTCTGTGAACTGCAGTAATAATGTGTTCGAGTAAGCCCACCGTCATACTCAGTGCTAGAGCGTTTCGCTGTCATAAAATCGGCTCTGCTTCTCACAATAACTGCTCAAAACTGCCATATGCATGCTTAACGACGTACCACGTAACGTAAACGTCTCGTAGCAGAGTATTACGGTGGCGTTTAATAACATGCTGTTGGCATTGCATTCTACTGTTTTTAGCTGTACTACCTCGTGACCTAATCAAAAACGCCTTCCCTGCGTTTCTTGCAACTTCAGCCCGTTAGAAAATTCCTCTTTTATGCTGTTCATTATGGCAGCAAAAAAGAAAGACATCGTCATTCCAATGCAGATTTGCTTTACTGGAAGGAAGCTTCATTATTTTAATGAAAAGTGCCAAAAAGAAATTTATAACGGGCACAGCAAGAAGCGCAGTAAAGCTTGAGTGGCACTTGCTCAACAAACTAACAGGGTACTTTTTTCATGCTTCTGCTACTCTCACGGCTTCGACCGCGCAACAGCCACACTACAGGCCATCTGCAGAGACTACTACGATCGATTGTGCAAGCTGGAAAGTGCAAAGTACGACACTGAGTACTTGGTCAGGCAGAAAGACTACGAGGTCAGTGACCAGAGACTGCCAGTCTCCCCCCATCGCGTAAAAAAAAATGCCCCTCGGACCAACGTCGTGCCCCCTTTCACACAATGAACACTCTTGCTTTCATTGCATGCTTTGCTATTGTAATCGAACCTGGGCTGGAAACCAGTAAAAAGATACTCGCATGTCACCACTACTTGTGAACGCACTTGTTCACGACTAGTAATTGGCTGAGAATGTGTAGAAATTTTCATAAAGCGGGTTGATATTAGGCTTATGTACAGCTATTACACTGTGAAATAGGAAATAAAGAAAAAAAGTTGAAAATTTTTCCTGACTACCTCGGCTGGAGCATGCAGAATGATTTCAGGAAAGATGGGTAAAGGCTTAAAAGATGCCAGCATAAAATTACAGTCAAGGTTCGAATGCTTGCATGAAGAATTGCAGTTATATATTGTTAACGCACTTAGTAAGTTTTTCTGTATAGTGTGAATGCCTCATATAAAAAGAAACTTAAAGTTAAAGTTCGGCTGTATCTGCAACTTACGACAGGTTTTGTTGCGTATACGTACGCATTGTGTAATAAAGTTCACTCAGTTGCCTTGTAGCCATGAAATATACTTCTAAATACGTGTTCACTAAGCTCTTGAACACAAGGAGGACCTTTGCAACAGAAAAATCTGTAGGAACAAGCCTAGGACTGTATCCTTCACATGCGGTAAATGACAAAGCACACGCATTAAGTGAGTAAGTCGAGTCGCAGGTAATTCCTCCATTTCGTCAGAGGTTATTTAGTATTCAGCACCTGAACTATAAAAGATAATTTGACAGCCTCAAAGAAAGTATCAGTAAAGTGAGCGAAGCAGAAATATAAATAATGTGAGCACGAAGAAAATCATTTGTTTATTCAGGCGATAACGAACACATTCTGAAGGTTGCAGATAATGAAGATGTGAGCGTCTCACAGGCTTTCCTGATTACTTGTAAGCGCTACAACGTCAGGAATTTCGGACTAAATTTTGAGGTAGTCGCCTCATTTGTTTAATCTCAAGCAGGGTTCACTTATCTTGCTTTAGTTTAAGAAAAGGCAGTGAACACAGGCAGAAAGCCACTTCAGCAGAGTGCAGAGAAAAGCATACGTGTTGAGTGTTTCCTTGAGAAAACTAATTGGAGTGCTTGATAAAAACACTTTCAGATCAACGAGCTGACCATCCAGGTGAACGATCTTCGTGGCAAGTTGTGAGTATCGCATTAACACTTTTCTTTGTTGATGGCACGAACTATTGTACGAGCCATTCTACTAAAAACAAAATATTTTTTTAATGCTGCTTCCTTCATCCCGTTTCAGTGTGAAGCCCGCCCTCAAGAAGGTTTCAAAGTAAGTTTCAGCTTTTTACTTATCTCGCAAGTTTGTTGGAAGTTTCTTGTTTAAGTAGTCGCTTTACATTCTGTTATTCGGTGAGAACTAGTCAGGTAGTGCAGAGCCTCAAGGAGCAATTCAGTGCCTCATAGACTTCAAGGGCGAATGAGTTAATTAAAATATTGCTTTATATTTTAAAATTTAAAATTTTTATTCCTCGAAATTTCTCTACTGTGGAGAGTCACATACCAAAGAGACGAGGGTGAGGAGAGCGCCCGTAGCATTTTGGTGCCCGCTTTTTCTATATATCTATTATATCGTCATCTTCATATATAGGCGAAGTTGAGGTACCCCAATCACAAAAATAAACAGCACGGCTCCGTGCCAATTTGTCGTCAGGAGACTAAGTTTTGTTTGCAGTGCTCTATTAGGTAATAGCATGGTAATCCTTCTGAGTGTTTTTTGAAGCCCTTGAGTTGTGCAGAAAGAGGTATACAAAGGAATAAATTAATAATGCGCTGTCTAGAAAACACAAATTACATGCATGAATAAAGTACGCGAAATTTATACGGCAAGAATAATAACTAATTAAGTCAGCAAGACTAATACTCCGAAGCTAAAGGATGCATATAGTAAAGTGACCACACACATAGTCTTGCTCGCTGTACGTTGTGCTTATGCAGAATAAAATATTTGAGACCAGGATGCAATCGTCTATTAACGCTGCTTGTTCTTCTCATCAGGTTCGACAAGCTCAAGATGGTGGTCAAGAGTACCTCGGAGGTTGACTTTAGGTCCAACCTTAAGGCAGTCAAGAAGGAAGCCTTCAAGCTGGACGAGGAGAAGCAGGCGGTAAGGAGAAAAAAATTCACGATGTTACCTAATGCTTGTTATCTAATGTTCGTTGCGCACATGTGTAGGCTGACCTGAATTCTGACAAAGAACAGCGCGGATTGCAGTTAAGAACAGAGTATGTGAAAAAGGAAGAAGGGTGTCGTATTAGGTCGCACTATCTCGGCATCGGAGTGACTAGGCTCTGCTACAATGCTGAGCCCATGTTTGAGTCTCTGACTAAGAACTAGCCAGTCTACAAAGTTTGTGACATACTCTTCGGTTCAACAGAACAGGAGTTATGAAATTCCTCAGTAAATATCGGCTCTAAAAATGAGTACTAAATGTATCCTGCAGAGACTTTACAACTACGCCAAGACATCAATGACGTTAATGCTAAAGGATGGAACGCTTGAGTTAGATTTGCTGCGAGAAAAAATAAAACGAAATGACTTCATCACCATTAAGGAAACATACGATCTTTTGCCGTAGAAAAATAAACTATTGTTTTATACTTTGCTACATGTACGGAGCTTGCTACATGTCACGGGCCTCATAAATAATTACAAGATAGAGATAACAAAAATATCTTTCTAGAAGCCAGCGCGACAAACGTTGGGAAACTCAGGTTCAGCCACGTCATTTGTACTACAGTTTAATCTCGATATAATCCTCGCGATGATCTTAGAGTTTTTCTTTTGAATCTATAACTGGGATAAAATTCTACTTTAAAATAGCATATGTCGCACGGTAATAATCTTATAATAAGTCAGTATTACTCATTGGCGTCCAGCCAAACGCAGCCATACGGCTAGAATGGGAAGCTATACAGCTTTCTTAGAAACTTCTTAGTTAAAGAAAAATTCCTCCTGGTCCGGGGTCGAATTATCCGGGCCAGGAGGAATTTTTCTTTAACTACGAAGTTTCTAAGGAAGCTGTATAGCTTTCTCTTGTAGCTGCATGGCTGCGTTTGGATGGACGCCAGTGAGTAGTACTCCATTATTACAAATCTTCTCCACCTTGGGGGATTGCCCTAAACATCTGACCGGTAATAATCTTAGTGTCGAAATGTTAAAATAAGGTAACTCCATTGTTTTGCATCTGTATGCATAAAAATATTTATGAGAAAAAGGAGCAGGTACCAAATATTATCGCTGTCTCCTCCTACAAAAGGGCTAAGCCTCATCGGTGGCTAGCCGCTCTTCAAGTATAGTTATTCTCACTCTTGTCTTGATTGTATTAACGAATTCCCGTTCATCAGTTTGAAGCCAGTTTTTATGCTTTCTATTTCAACACCCGAAGTTGGGAGCATTTGGATGTTCTTCGTAAAGAGCAGCAAGTTTCGGAGGTAGATAAACTGCATGCCGTAAAATTGTTCGCAAATGTTAACTTTTCTCTGTGTACCGTGTTGTCATGCAGTCACTACAGTGCATGATGTTGTCTTTTTGTCTCCAGGTCAAGAAGGACGTGCCAGAATGGGCCGCAAAATAGAGGTTCTGAAATTCGAACACTGTCTCCCTTTCTCTACTCTGTAGTAAAAAAAAAAGACATCCCCCCAGTTACATTAATTTAACACAACTCGATGTTCTTCGTGGGTTGGCCGCTTAGCGTGAATGCTTCGTACCAACTGAGGTGTATTTTTCTGAAGTTGAGACAAAGAACCATAGTTCTTCTGAAAATGCCTTCGAATAGCAAAGAATAGGAGCAATAAAGTGATGAAGGAAAAGATGCGAAGTGTTAACACTAACAAAATGTCGCACTGCTGAACAAACCAACAATGTGAGACACAGACGCGGCAAAAAAGATGGTGTCCTTGAATATCGATGGCCAAAATCACCAGCTTCTTTAAATCTCGTTCTAATTCCTGGCTCATGACAGGGAGCTTTTATACAAGTCTGTATACAGGATATGAGCAAAGTACCATGACAATTATACTTATCTAAAGCTCAACGGTCAACCCACGTAGAGATCGAGGCTGTCAACTTACACCCCGTCAATTAACGTAGGTACCGAAAGACCTGTTTCCTAAATATTTTCACTTTTATTTCTTTACGAGTAGTTTCAATTGCACCGCACACGTTGCCGCCCTCTTTTTATGTTGGTTTGCTTGGATTACGTCGAGCAAGGCAAGAGCTTTTCGACGTCAATCCAAATTTTTTTTTCAAGGGACAGTGCTTCCTATTCCAGAGCTTTCGAGCTTGTGTTTTGTTTTGCTACTGTTTTGCCATTTTTGAGCAATCTCTGCTCTAAGCATGCATCGGTAATCGAAGAACTAGTGCTCTTTTTTTGGAGCCTGCGGCCGATGCTGTACATTCTTTTTAATGCGTGCACTGACTCCACATGATTTTTTTGCCGTCCTGGCTGGAGAGACAGGACAGTTGTTTTTCTATCCATCACAGTTGACACGTTTTGTGGCGTTGCTGTGACAGTTCCCTTGGCTTGATAACACCTTCCAATCGGCCGACACTTACACATAACTAATCTTAGTTGCCAAACTTGTTGCTAAAGTCCCGTCGCAAAGTTTATTTTTCTGACCAATTTCATGAGTTTGCATAGGCAAGAGCTATTTTTCAAACGTGCCCTGCGAGTTCATTTTGTAACTAGCAGCTACGGTAAATTTGATTTGTATTCGTAAGCGCAGCACGATTTTTGCCAGTATTTCATAGTAAGACTGCGAACTTTAATAAGCCAAATGCCTTGTAAAACCATTTTTAATGGTTCTGCCGATATTAACTAACACGGGCAGGCACTCCTTTTACCACTTTAATAAAATCCATGACCCTGAAAGTACTCCCTACTCTGGAGCGGGAACATTTCCCTGACCTCGCCTTCAGAAACATCAAAATAGGTGAGATGGTTGAGTATTTCAAGCTATTATGCGAAGCGCAGTAAACATAAATGCACACTAAGAAAGAAAAATTATTGCTCAATCCTTCACTTCTGTTTTTGTGAAATGAAATTTGGTCAGTAATATTATTATCATTAGAATTTATATGTTATCGATTTCTTTCTTAAAACTAACCAGAGAAATAAAATGAAGCTGACTATATAAAATTTTAACCTGAAAATGTTACATACCTGTCTTAGTGATTATCATTAGCTCAAACTCGCTGGTAAGCCATTTGTCCCACTAAATTATTTAACTGGTTCAGAAAAGATAGACATGTTCGCATAGTTCCGTTTCTTGTAAAAATCAAAAGTATTCACAGGAGGCTACTAGTTTGATATGAAACACAAACTGCTTACGCACATACACCAGGAACGGCTTAAGCGATCGCATATAAGAGTCAATCAGTTGATTATTTGAAACAAAGCTTGATCGAGACGGCACTTTATATAAAGCTTTGCATAGCTCTGCTGATCTGCGGCTGCGTACTACACATCTATTACAAAGCTCCTAAGTCTGTTCTCATTAAACAGTTAAAAATTTTTCTATAACATGCTTTGTAATGCTCCCAGCTACAGTGCGTTGATGAATTGCTATTGCGCTATTGTTTTCGTAACAACCGAAGATAACATAAGTTTTGAATTTCGTTATCGCACATTAACGGGCCATTCTACTTAATAACCAACGCAGGCCACGCGGCTGCAATAAAATATTTTCTCTTCACTGCTTTTTCACAGCGAAAAATCTCTGGCCGAATAAAATAGCCAGAAGCTTACGCTTTGCAGGCATTGATAAATGCTAATACATGCAAGTGCAATGTGTGGCTTTCTAACGGGCGCTAAATCCGGTCGTGCTTATTTTTGTACCAAAATAACCTACCAGAGTGACCAGCTGTTGCACTTTATAGCTGTTAAGTGCAACAACAGCATCTCAGATGCAACGAACTCTTCAAAGCTTGCAGAAGAGATCTTATATTTATTTCGCCACTTCGTTTCAGTACAACTTAGACTCGTCGAAAAAAAAGAGCCATAATTTCCAAACCGCCGTGGCATTCGGTGTATAATGTAACTTGTATAATGTAACTTGTATAATGCAACTTGTGCAATGTAACTTGTATACTGTAACTTGTATGTAACTTGTATAATGTTTTTATTATAGGAGAAGAAGCCAGAATGGGCCCTCGGAGCCAAGAAGGAGGACGAGGAATAAGCAAAAAAAAAAAAACGCCAAGCAAGACGACTGGGAGGTCACCGACGACAACATACCTGGTTGCGCGACATAAAATAAAACACGAAAGGAATCATTCAAGCAAGAGCATAAACTGTCGCTATAACTTCCGCAAGGGAAGGTTTTTTTTTTCCAGGCAGCACTCACGCGTTATTTGCCTTTGATTATTTTGTAAAGAAGACAAAAGTCTGGTCGAAGTGACTACTGAATGAATAAATAATTATTACAGCTCGTTGCATGCGTTATGTAGTCGGTATCCATATTTATGTTGACTTAACTCTCTCGCCAAACGTGGTCATCAAGGAGAGTTGCTCTTTTTATTGTCTGGTGTTGCCCTGCGGCACACCCCTTGCACGGTTTTCATTCATATCTTTTGATAATTGTGAGCTGCAGCCCTTTGTGCTATGGCGAGGGTGCAGCAACCCAGGAGTGTTCATCGCGTACCCGCGAGCTTCGGAACTGTTTCACGGGCTGCTGCTGTTTCAGAAAGGTTACTGCGGCTGATGCCTAGCTTTCTTCATAACTTTACTACGTGCTTAGTCATCATGACCAAAGGGAGCCTGTTGAGTCGAGATGGGCAGCATGTGACGCAGGAGGCGGGAGACGCAAGGAATGAAAATAAAGGAGGACAAATCAAACACACGCCTTGATTTTATCTTGAAAGAAGTCTTCGCGCCGTATGAAATACTTCTCTTAAAAAGATCCTTCCTCTTCGGTGAAGGTGAATTTCACGAAGCATTAATGAAGGGATTCTATTCCGGTGCCCTTGAAACAGAATTCTTTTCCCCTATTGTGCTGGCCAGAGCACCTCAGTGTAGGGGTCATGGCCGAAATAGGTGAGTACGTACGGCGGCCCATAGCAAAGGAATAGGATTGAATGAAAGGAGCTCCTGCAACATGCCGGCATAAATGACGGAGGTATCAATTTCCAAGTCAAATCTGCTGTTAGAAACGTGAGGAGAAAGCAATGCACTTGCGAGATAAAACTCAGCGACAGAATACACCACCAACTGAGTTTCTTTTCTTGCTAAAATTAGATTCATTTAGCGGCAGGGGCTTTGCGCCAAGCAAAAATACATACACACGAACTTTTGATAAGGTGAGACAGCTTCCTAAAAAAAAAAAAACGGATGTGCAGAGTATAGAACCTGTAAGAGCAACGTAAATTCTTTGTACAAATAATAGTATTCGGTAAAACAATAGCTTTGCCTTCAACAATTGCAAGGTGTACGTTGGGTACAAACTAACTGTCATATCTGACCAAGAACAAAAAGCCCCTGTACCCAAAAGCCGCCTTCTCTCGGGAGGAAGAAGCGAACTGTTAATTGCACCGCACTGCTGCATAAAGAATGATAAGTGTGACCGGTGAAAATAGTGAGTATAGCCTCAGGCGGCACATGGTGGGATGCTCCCATTTCCTGGCCTACATCTCTTTAATGTGTCAGATTCATCTGAGTACCAGTGTTTTGGGGCACAAGGTGACACGATAGTTTCAGCTTACGGCATTCCACAACAACCAAGGTGACGCCGTTTGCTCCAGGAAAAAGTCTTATGCAGGCATTGCAAAAGTACGTGCCGCGATACGTGAACTTTCTTCACGGAGCAATAGAGAAATGCGGACTACCTAACTTTACTTGCGGAAGCACGCGTAACTGAAACAATATGAAAGGTTTTTGAAAATTTAGTTTTTGTCTTCGGGGAACCAATCTAGAAAAAAAAATATTGATACACCGTGTTGTAATGGTAACGTGTAAGGAAGGTTCACAACGAAAAAAACAGAGCGACATACACGCAGAGGGAAAAAAAAACGAGAAATAAGTAAGTATAAAGGCTGCTCTAAGTCCCTCTACTGTGCAGAAGAATTGGGGAACAGGAGGAGGATTCTGGCACTTTCTTACAAAGGAAGGAGGGTATAAGTATTTCCAAATAAATGAATGATGTGTAAAGGTCGACATACTTAGAATGCGGTTGGCACACCCCAATCTAAAATCAGAACCATCGGTTAAGTTAACAATGGGGCAGGAGCTACCGGATTTAGCCGAGAATAAGTGTATTCCTTTCTTAAAAATGTTCTGCAGAACTGGAAGGTCGGCAATAACCGTGATCAGTCAGGACGACCAATGCGTAACTATAGTAGAAAAGTGTACGTCTCCAGCCGTGAGCAAGCACGACCTAGAAAGCCGACTCTCTTCACTACCAGAAACGATTTCCACAATTTATTTTTGAAAAATTTTCAAACTTTTGAAGCTGTCTTTTTTTTTTTGAAGACGTATGCTGGCTCACAGCGTAGAGTAAAATGCCTCGTCACATTGTAGTTTCCTCTCTGGCGATGTCACTGAAGCAGTCGAGGATGGCTACGAAGTATCTGATGGACGGTTAAGTTGTAGCGGTAGGACATTAGTGCCGCCAGGATAGCTCAGCTCTGATGTTCCCCTGGATCGACACTAAAGTACAGACCAGTTTTCTTAAGATTTTATTCCACCTTCATAGACAGCAGTTTTCCGTTTACGTTCATGTGGATCTGAAGTCAAGGCGTCGGTCAAACTACGTCCAAAGTTGGAACATATTTGATTAAACCCAGTTCTTCGCACTTCAATCGCTTTTGAAAGATTGAAACCCGTAGGACTCCAGTGCCCTTTTAAGAAACTGCTGTGGATGCAGTCTGTCGCCAACAATTGCAAACTAGGCAGTTCTCAGTTGTGCTGAATTAAAAAAAAATCAATGCCTCGCTAAGCCAGGGCCTCATCATATTTCCAGCGTATTATAAACTGTCCATTGAAAATAGAGGTTATTTTGCGCTTATGTGATTCATCGCGTAAGGTAATATCAAAACAATTCTAGTACCGCAGCCGAATCCAGCTAAACGTAGACATCCAGGCAGCGGTGCGAAATAAAACGATTACAGAGATCAAAATTCAGTGAGTAAAGGGGTTAAACAATTTCAAACATGATGGCGCAGTGTCAGGCTCAGTTATGCGCAAGGACATGCGAGCTTCGATTGTCGTACGGTAACGTTTTGGCGGTTAATATCGAACATGTCTTAATACAATCAGCGAATTTTCGTGGACAATGTCAACAAACGTGAACTGTTCGCCTTATCCTTGGATCAACGTATTTGTAACCGGAGGTCGAGGCGCCAAGTGTATGTTTGTTGTGTTTACTCTGTTTGCATTAGTGAAACAAAGCCAACTATCCTGTGTTGACATCCTGGGGAGCCATGTACAATTCATTGAGTCCGCACTGCAGCAAATTTGGCCGGTGTCGTCTGCGCGTGATGGGAATGAGACTTACTAGCAGCTGCTTGCAAAGACCTTCAGCATGCTTTGCGATAAAAGAAGCGAGTATTGATGCCGAACCACCCGCCTCGAGTTGTATTTCTTGCCGACTGGTGATTAACTTTACAGCTTGTTCAGCGCCACGGCTCACTCTCCTACATTCCGCGATAACGAGCCTTCAAACCGCATCATAAATCCACCGTGAGTAGCTTATGCAGCTTTGACTCTAAGCAATGACATCTCGGAAATCGCCACTCACCGAAATGCGAATCATGTGCGCTGTGTCCTTGAAAGAGCGAATGATAGGGAATAAGACGCACACCACATCACCAAAGAAAAACAGCGTTAACTCAAGAAGATAAGGCTGGCGAATTGGACGCTTCTCGAAATGTAGCCGCCAGTGGACAGTTGACGAGCACAGAAGATACGGAGCAGCCATCGTCACCTTGCGGCAGCTGTCCTCAAAAGGAATTAGCTAGGATGCATGGGAGGAGTATACTTTCTGTTGCGGGAAGAGCGCAGAATGGCCAGTCATCGCCGACGTGGTCTACATCTACGCCGACGCAAGAAAACAAAGTCCTGATTCGCCATCTTTCAGTTGCGATGCTTCTAGAGTGATTAGATACGGGCTTGTCGAGTTCTTATTTTAGTGTGTTGATGTTTACAACTAGGTCATTTGTTTGGCGATGCCTATGTCCATTCTCTCTTTACTGTAAGGTGCCAATATATCCCATTTGAGCCTAGAAGGTCAGAAACAGACCAATGCTCAGAATTACAAATTACATTGAGGCAACGCAGAGTATATGAGCTCGGTTACAAAGTGTGGGCATGGACGAGAACTGCGAACCGACAGGGACTAAGCAAAGAACTCTTAAGGCGTTATTTAGGCAAATTGGCGGAGTGGGCTACAAGATAGTATCCGACAAAACGACAGCATTCTATTGGCGCCGCGCACGCACAGAAGTGGTGCAAGTCGTGTGCTGCCCTATTACGCGCTAACGGACGTTTCACCTCTCCTGGTTTACATAGGCCCACTTACTTTCTGTTCTAAGGATTGAGCCGACACTTTTTGTCTGAGGAGGCCATTATGGTGAAGCTTTGTCAAGATTGCTTTTCAATGTTCTCAGTACAACGCCGCCGTCCCGCAGCCCAATGAGTTTGCAATAAATGCGAGACGGGACTAAGATTCTCTGGAACTCTTGTACCAGCGCGCAACAGTTTTCTGCGATGCTGGAAATAGTTGTCGGTGTTTCAGGCGACTTACCTCGAAAGTTCTTCGTCACGAGAGTGGCGAGCATTCGCTTCCTGAAACCCATAGGGTGCGCTTCCTGCTGTTGCCACCGCCTACTTATTTTCTTTAAGGGGCTGCATGTGACTTTTAGTGCATTTGTAATTGTCATTGTTTGTCGTGCTAGATACAGACTACATTACTCTACTTCTTATTCTTTTACGCCCCCTCCCCCCCCCCCCCCTCACTCCTATCCCCCCTGTAGGGTAGCCAACCGGAACATTCGTCTGGTTAACCTCCCTGCCTTTCCTCTACCACTTTTATCTCTCTCTTTCTCCCTCTTATTGTCAGCTTGATTGTCGTCCAAACTCCCTCGCCTGTTATCAACACCATCCATGTGAAAATAGCAGAGCCTGAGCATAGAAAAAACACATAACTGCAGCGCTTACCATGCTTAATATAGTATTACCGCTTCGTAAGCCAGAACACATACCTCAAGCCTCCAAGAGAGTAGGTCGCTGCCTTTCTCGCTTAGCGTAACAGTTCACGAAGTATTGTAAGTCCAACATCACTCTCCCGTAGCCAGGGGGCGCTAGTTTCAGCCCAAATGCTGAAGTTTTGTGAACGAACCCACTAATTGTGTACCAATGTTTCGAACTCATTACGAGTTTCTTTTTTTCAAGACAGGACTAAATCTTATTGAAACCAATTGCTTATGAACGTTGCCGGTATGTGGTTCCGTCATAGTCCTTGAAAGCAAAAGCATTGAAGGACCGCGGTTTCGTGTATAGTGGTCGATAGGCATGTGTCAGTGTAGGTGCGGTTAATGTTTGCGATGTCTTTTCTGCATTTTTCTTTTTACAATTCGAACTGTTTCGTTGTTAACCTTCTTTGTCTGGCCGGAACTACTTTTCAAACCCGGATGCTTTGACTGGTCTAATGCATATTTTGTAGTCTCACATTTGAGGAGCAATTAATTTATTATTATTATCATTTGATAGATCGTAGAATATGACTCTTTAATCTCAGAGTAATATGAGACACTTATCCGTTTTCACGCTAGCACATGCGAGATTGCAGAAATTATTGCACCATTAACACCACGGGCTTGCGAGCATTGGGTTCAGTGAAACAGCCATTGCTCCTGACACCATTCGTGTCCTTTTCTGAGAAAGAAGAGAATAGGAGTAAGCGATGCCACTTTCAGTCGTTACGTTTTCTGATTAAGATCAGTATAAAAAACGAGCTAAGCATGAAAGGGGGCTAGTCAGTCGTCTTGGCTGGTTAGTTTTCGTCTTGTGTCGTTTGTTCTGTAATATAGTTAGCCCACCCCTACGCTGAAAAAAAAGAAAAGACGACGAAAATGGATTAGCCATCAGGGTTAAATTAAACGCGCACCGTACAACTAAAACACGAGCCCAATAATACAAAAAATTAGCTGCAAATTAAGGAATACAAGTAAAAGAGTTCATCAAGGCCTCTATCGAGCGATGATCGTGCCGCCGAAGTAAAACTCAACTCCGCTAGTATTGAATCTCCCGCATTAAAGATCGTGACTTCCTGCTCGTGTTCCAGTTGTCTTGTTCTCGTTAGATTCAAAGTTGATCGCGCAGAAATATTTTGACGATGTCCTTCATATGCATAATTCAATAATTAATATTCTACAGGCTCTTCTTTTCTTAGTTGAAAAGCATGCTGATATGAGATAAAAGCGTTTAGCCTTTGATGCGTGGCGCCGCATTCACAGTTGAATTTATTCATTGGTTAATAGGTTTCTGCACGTCGAAGCAACCTTGTGGGATATGGGACTCTAAGTATTTCAGAACTAAAGATTAATTTTGACGACCTGGGGCTCCCGAAAGCAGCTAAGTGCCGGTGCGCCTTATGTTCTGGCTTTTGCCTACAACGTAATGCGGTTGCGGCTGCTGGCATCGAAATCGTTACCGTTGGCTTAGGAGGCGCGCGCCGTAGAAATAGATTGTGTCACTGCGACGAACCCGTTAACCTTGCGGCCATCATCTTTTCACGAACTTGTATGCTAATCCAAACGACTTCAAGCTGTCACTTGAGATCCCCATTCGAAACTTGTAGGGTGAAAGCAACACGCTTTGTTTACGAAAGAATGAATGTTTTTTTCAATGAGAAAAAACAAAACAAAAACAAAACAACGTCCACAGGACTTCCACAGAGCTGTTAGCTTCGTCGCCAATGTGTCACCCTGGAATTTCACCGCGAGCTTCTCGGTTGCCTGACACAGGGCGATCTATACTTTCTCGTTATGCGCGGGCCGTGTGACTCCTTAAGTGCCGTCGTCACTGGCTGTTCGGGGCCTCCTTAAGGAGGTGCGAGAAAGTAGTCTCCCGAGAGGAAAAGAAAAACAAAAAGGGAAGAAAAGGGTAGAAGGAGAGGAGGAAGCCACGGAAACGAGGCGACGGCGCCGCCTAGTTAAACTTAGAAAGCGGACCGCTCTTGAAGCGAATGTCTGCAGCGGCTGCAGCGGCGGCGGTGGCCGCGTGGTGAGAGGTGGTTGGGCGGGAGGCGGTGTGTGCGTGAGAACGATTTTAAACCGCCGGGGGGGACCATGCCAGCAGCGTGGATTCCCGGACGGCTCTCGCGGGCTGGCATACTCGGAGACGCGACGGCGCCGTGACTCTGACCCCGTGTCGTATTCCGCTTAGCGCGATGCATTGCGAGATGCGCTGCTGCGTCTTGAAATAGAACCGCAAAAATTAAAGGAAACAAAGAGTGTTAGAGTAAGCACGCGGCTGCTCGTCGTTGTGTCAGTGGGCGACCAGCTGGAATGCGAGGTTATTTATGTAGATGCTCTCTGACCGCTTCTTGATATGAACTGGCCAGCTTTGCACTCTGCGTGCCGTAAGCCGTCTCAGTAATGCTCGGCTCCTTACCAAGTGGGTTCATTCAACGAGACTGCATCGCTCGTGCCAGTTCTTCGTTCACAAATACGCCAATGCGCTCGTACAGCTTAGTCTTTTTATGCGTGTAATTTTAACTAATATTTGGTAAACAAATTTTTCCTAGCGAAAGCGAAACTAAGGGTTACGAAGGGCGAGTTGAAATGAAGAGCTGCGGATGAACGTCGATCACATGGGTTTCTGCAACGTGCAGGAAATTTTTATTAAATGACCATTTTGGCATTTCACACACATAAAAAATGCGACAGTCGGGGCTGAGTTTGACCATCAATTCCAGTAAAACGAAGTTTGTTGTTTTCAGCTCGCATCAACGCCAGTCACTTTCCATTGCTCCTGTCTTAATTGGTCAACATCTCATGGATGCTAGCGATTTCGCATTATTTCTGGGAGTATATCTGGACAGTAATGTAAAGTTTCATAAACACATAACCAATATAAAGAAGAAAATGGCATACGGCTTGAGAATCCTTATTAAAGCCCGTCCATACTTTTCTAACAGCACATTAATATCCTTATATTACGCATTTATACACGCACACATCAGTTACTTTATAGTATGTTGGGAAACCACATATGCTGTTCATCTTATATCATTGCAGATAATTCAAAATCAAGCCAATCGTATACTTGCGTACAGTTCTTATTACACCGATGCAGCATTTATTCTTCAGGATCATGACATCCTCTCCGTATCACAGCTGGTTAGATACTCTCTTGGCATTCTCATGTACAAACTTGTCAACAATATAATTTCGCTTGCTATTATACCGCAGTGTTATCTTGTAAACGACAACATAACCCAGTTTGCACTCAATAACAATATTGTCCTGACTAAAGTACGCACAAATTACGAGAAACCGGCAATTAATTTCTCGTCAGTTGCTGTCTGGAACATTATACCATTAGAAATAAAGAATGTTCATTCAATCTTCAACTTTAAAGCACACTTTAAACGAGCAATATTTAGCTAAGAGCCCTCATTGTGATGAATTCGATTTCTTTTCTTGTTACATGTATTTTGCACTGCCTCCTAACCTTCGTTATAATTCAGTATGAAATAAAATTCAGTATGTTTCGCTGGTCTTTTGTAATCGGTTTTTAATAGTGTTTATTTCTCTCCCATGTATCTCTTTTATGTTGTACCCCACATGTATATATTGAATTTCTCATATTTATCTCATCTGTCGCAGCTGGTCGATGTATTTGATGTATTTGATTTGGAGGTCCCATTACAGTCGTTGACTTCGGGACCTCCTTCTGTATGATATACTGTACCTATGGGAAATATTAACAAATAAAGACTGATTCTGAGATCAAATTGCACCCTAGCGCTCAGCAGCCGAACGCCTAGAAACTGAGCAGCCACGTTGGGTAGATTTAAATAATTATTCTTGTGCGTCAAGATGAAGAGAGCTATACGCGGCTTTTTTTCGCGTTAAAACTGGTGAATCGAAATGCGGAGGACCCAAGCTGGAACGTATGAAACTTAAATTGCAAGTTTGTAACGACGGCACAAATAAATCCAGTTAGGTTTTTAGGTAATATGTCGCCATTGTCCCTGTCATGGGAAAAATTTGCCTTAACTGCTGATAGTGAAGCAGGAAGTGCAGACTTCATGAAAAATATGCAGGACGGTGGCTCTCTTTCTGCAGTATGTAGTGTTACTGCT
Organism: Amblyomma americanum; assembly: GCA_030143305.2. Taxonomy (NCBI): domain Eukaryota; kingdom Metazoa; phylum Arthropoda; class Arachnida; order Ixodida; family Ixodidae; genus Amblyomma; species Amblyomma americanum. Next base: position 314,141 of record JARKHS020026777.1, read on the forward strand.
TTTGCACCGCTATCAGTGTTAGTGAGGGAAGAAGTTGCGGGGAAAAAAATTCAACCACCTCATGGGCGAGAGAAATTCACCTATTTACCCCCAAGATGTTTGCAATTCATCGGACTATACATGATTTCCCCTAATAGAGCCAGCCGCAGCTCCTCTTCATTTTTGACGAAGGCCGCACTTTACAATTCGTGGCATCTATAGGGCGGCCTGGCCCTCACCTCTACCACGAACTGCTTCTGGGGCTCAATGCGCCGAATTTGTTAGCACGGAAAAATCTTTAAAAGCCCCAGCGTACTGTAAAAATTACTTCAAGAATCACTATATCGTCATCTATCCTACTCCCCCCCCCCCCCCCCCCCCCCTCATTCGCAACTCCATCCGCCCTCCTTTCCATGGCGTTGCTTGTTCGAGCAATAAAGAACGGGGTAAATGAGAAATGGCAGACAGTTTAAGGTTGGAAATAGTTTGAACGAAGAAGGTCGTTCACTCCGTGCCTCTCTCTACAGAAATTGACTCATTTTTTAAGGAACAGGGCATATTGTATGCAGAAAAAAAAGACACGCACGAATCGCATTGCGCGGGTAATATTCTTTTTTGTTTTCTGCTTTGAAATTTTATCCAACCAGTTGAAATATCGAACGTTAGGTGGAGTCTTAGCACAGTCAATAAAAATGTAGACAAATCGCAAAGTATAATTTAAAAACGAAACTTTAGGTTTTCTCTCGGCTTAGAGAACGTACTTACATATTGTACACCTGCCAAATGAATTAAAAGACGCGTTTTTAGGTTCCAAATGTGCTCCTGTAGATGACTGCTGTGTAACGACGACGATGTCCCTGGACAAAGAGAGAGCGTCTGCCGAGATGCTAATGGAAAGGCTGAAGCTCTGAAACCACATGCGTTGCCATTCCGCTGCTCGCGAAGGTTTCAAGTCTCGGCGATTTGGACGGCCTCCAGTGAATGCGTTCCGGTTGACAGCCCCTCACCACCGGGCGGTCACAGGCCTGGCAGGCATCGCGCGTCGGTCCGGGAGACCCAGCTCACTTGGCTGCGGTGACCCGCGCGCCCGTGTCAGAACTGCGGAGGGATGAGTGTGCAGCGGAGTGCCCCAGAAACCTACCCAGCCCACAGCATTCCGCGCGTCACCCCATTTGAAGAGCGAATGAGGGAGCGCTGGGCGATAGAACGTCACACCAAGGTCACGCTACGAGGGTGGCCACCAAAGGTTGTATTCAATTGTTTGTTCCGAGCGATTCAAAATGCGAAGACATAACGGAATGGAATAAACTGTTTTACTTCCACGAAAAGGAGTTTCAATTTGATTGTTTTCAACACATTTTAGACAGGCAATCGCGATGCCCCGGACGAAACTTAATAGCACTTCCTGTTGAGCTCGTTGTTTCGTATTTCCGCTTTAGGAATGTATATGAGCGGTGACAACAGACGACAATAGACGACAAAAGAAAGGAGAGACAGTTCAAGCGCTTTTCCGGTCTCTGTGTTTCTTGTCTTTTCTGTCGTGCTCTACATACATTCCTTAGTCCATAGGCAGGGTTGCTGAGCAGCCTTTTGTGCTTGCAGCAAAAATTGTATGCTGTATCTATGAAGCAAAGCTGTCTGCATGCATTTGAGAGGTAGGAGCCATTGATGAGAATATATTTCAGGTATTGGAGACAATCTATGGCAGCAAAACTTGTAGGATTAGAAAAAAAGGTAAAATGAGAGAACAGAATCACCGTGACCCAGTCGTGCCCATATTGACTATTCGGTACGATTAAAGATAAATAGTTCCAATCACTGTGAAATAGTAAAAGCTCCAAAAGTGTCGGTAAGAAAATATTTATTTAGGGGCGCATAATCGGCGTAGCAACATTTACAGCCAGAAGTGCTGGCACGGTCGTCTTCAGAATGAGGATCTCAATGACAGCCCATTCTTATTGCGAAGATAAAAATGATCCAAATATTTTTGTCGCAATGCGATAGCGACAATAAATGTGCGTTACGACCTGATTATAGTGAAAAACCGACACGCTGAAAATGCCCGCCAGCAAAACTGTTGGCACTTGGTGATACACATTTCAACTCTACATGCTGTGTCTGTATGTAAGTATAAATTCTTAATAGCGGACTGGCGTGCTTTTCTGTTCGTCTTGTCCATTGTCGCAGGGGAAGGCAAGCCAAAATTATAAATAGGCGGGCGAAAACAATGACTACCTCGTGCGCGCCATCTGCCCAAAATCACTCTAGCCTCCACAGAATAGTTCCGCAGTCTCCCACAAGATGACGCCGCTACTACTACCATGCTCTCGAGGCATTCTCCGGCAAGTTTATTTCGAGAAGAGGCTACAGCGGCGAACAACAGGTCTGGAGCTTTGACCCAGATTCGAAATTAAACCCTTGTCTTGTCTTCGCATTGGCACCGCAGCGCGTTCTTTGTAGCCAAGGGTATCAAGCCAGAGAATGCCATTATTGCGTTCGTGCAAAACAAGCACGGATGGCTGGAGGACTCTAGACAACTTCTGTCTCGCATCAGCCGGATGTTAGCCGCATGGTGTAGTTAGTTTCGCGGAAGCGGCAGTCAAATGAGTTATGTTCATTCTCCTTAGGCTAACTATAGCCGACAACACTCAAGCGAAGTCAAGACCTACGCGCAAGCATGATGGTGGTTTCGTTCGCTTGGAGCATTTGAGCGTAATAATTTTGATGCATTTTTAAATCGCATGTTTAAGTTTTTTTATTTGTAGAAAACTTACTTTTATGCGGTCTGCAGACAAGGGGACTGCGGTACATCTTCACTTCATAAATAATTGGACATTTGTTCCTGCATCACCAACAAAGGAGAAACATTGCGATTGGCGGAAAAATAATGTAAGCCCTAAAAATGAAATGATGCATGAAGTCTCTCTTTTGCTGATAAATGACGAGAGCTGCAACGATGAATTTGAAGGGTACCTTCTTACTGCAACGCAAATGAAATGAGTTGGCTGGCTGGGCGTCACTTCCAGCGCGGGCGACTTCGCTTAGCCTTCGAAAAGTGGACCAGAGCACGTGTCTAGCGGAAAAATTGTGAATAGACGCAGGATAAGTCAAACTCTAAGGTTCGCTGAAGCCAACTCAGTCCAAGTAGTCCCGAAACAGTTTTCTGCACAATGTTTGCTCACAGTGCACATAAGTGATTACAGGAACATGTTTGTATAATTTAAAAAAAACGCGGTGAATTTTCTACACTGAGAGTAATAGTGACCTGCCCACTCAAAGTATTCAGAACCCTTTGGCGATGCAGCATGTAGAAGTAGGTTTGTATTGGAAATTGCAGAGGCCTACCATTTTCTACAAGTGTTGTGCACAACCTGAAAGTGTGGCAGAAGCATACTGTTAATATGAAGGCTTACCTTCCACAATTTGCTTCAATAATCGTGATTTTCAAAATATTTGAAGTCGCGAGAACCACCCGTTTAGCAGCATTAAAACATGATAGATGAACTGCAAGTCACACAAGCTCCAAAGGCCTGGTGTCCACCACACATGTTTCTAATGCAAATAATTATACGTATTTTAGATGGCAAAAATACCATGAGGAATCAGAAGAACAGTCAATACGTATGCCATGCCCTCCGTCAAAAGTGCCAGGAAGCTTAACCGAATGAATGCAAATAACGCAACCAGGTACTGCTTATGCGTCACAAACCCTGAAGGCTTGGGTTTTTACACAAGCACACCAGAACTGCCTCCAAGACAGCCTAAATTTCCTAGGTTAGATGACTGCGCTGAATCAACACTATATTTGCACACAATTTAGTCGCTTAAAGTCCAGAATCGCTCGTTCTACCGGCAGCGTTGGGAAAATCGACATAATTATCGGAGTCACCCTTGCCGCATATGGCACAACGGCTGACCCTTGATCAGCCGACGATGCGGCAGTTCCTTATACGTGCACATACTAAAGGCGCATTCACTAGGCATGGCACTGAGGGGGAATGAAAAAAAAAACCTATAGAACTAGATCCAGGAGTAAGAAATTGAATTTTAACCTGTTCGTTTTTTTTTTAGTTTTTACGGCAAAATGTCAAGTGGTGTTAAGGATAACGAACAGCGTCGGACGCTATGAACTGGTTTTCCGCATGTAATTTATGTAAAACCTCCCTAAAATGTGGCCTCTCTATGCTCACCGGCAATTAGGAAAGGCTCTTCGGTAGGAGCACTCAAAGACGGTTCTCGGGCTTTTAGTGCGCGTCATACTGGATTCTGCTTCCTCTACGTTAAGCCCGAAATAAACGTGGCTATTTGGCGCGGAAGACGACAGATATCAGAACGTAAGCGAATTTTTAGTGGAAATTATAGTCTTGTGTAGAAACTGGAGGTGCAAAGGGTATGCTAATACGTACAAGTTTATGAATAGATTTCAGAATGATTTGCGTTCTTACCAACATAGCGTAGCTCCAGGAAAGCAGGACTCAATGGCACCACATCAAAGAGTGAATTAAAAAAAGTCTTTGTCAAGTATCGACAGTTGGCGAGCAACTGATGGACCTTAGATACTGTTTCGCACGGCCTTTATGTTTAGCAGTTGTAATCGGGATTCTTTTTTATCCTTCTTAACCATTAGTGACCATTTTGATATCAGAGCTAGCAAATGGAATTTCTTGTCTAGCTGTAAGCTTTGACGTCCCATGTGGTTACTACGGACAACGCAGAGGATAATGAATGAGTGAAGAAAATAATCGTTACAGAATTATTCTCGTGACTGGTTTGCCTCTGATTATCGCGAGCGGTTTCCACGTGCGGAAATAGTTGTGGCTTCGGCCTCTCTATCAAGGACAGCGCCTCTAGCTCCCACCACATTCGGGCTTTTAGGGACCGTAAGTATTGACGACATTATAGGCATTAGGAAAATTTAGTCGGAGCCGTGACATTTGGTAAGCATGTAGACCTGCTTATTTCACCACAGCTGAGCATTAGTATCCCAGGTGAGCATTGCAGTTTTTCCTCCCTTGTGACTGAAATGCGCAATGAAACACTTAGTGTCGGGTGACGTCATTCGTTGTGGTACCGTGTGGTTTTGCTTCACTTATTACTGTAGCTAGCGCTCATATTTACAGCGTGCATGAGTTAGGAGAAACTTAAGACAAGGCCTGTTTGCTTTGCCAAGACACACGTCGACCACTCTTTCTTGGTTTCTGGATTTGTCCCTGGCTGCGAGAATACTCGGGCTCAAATTTCTCCTCTTCACACTTCCGGGGAGCCAGTTTTGACAGCAGGAGGAAGTGTCCCGCCGTCTTTCTTTTTTCTCGCAGCAGGTTTGAAGCGATCTTGGAGTTAGAGCTGGAGTACACGAGCAGAGCGGGACATCGGCCAATTTTCGCGACGTCAGCTTCATCGCTGACAGCTGGAAGCTTCGCATTTCCGAGATTCCGAGGATCGCTCCCGAAAACAACTTAGCGCTCATACGTAAGCTTACTGGCTCCCGTCCTCACATATCGTAACGGCAGAGCAAAGTAACCACGTGTGAAGGCAAGAAGCTTGTAGATCTCTGATCCTGTGATTAAAGATTTGAGGGTTATCCTGCTGCCTTTCTTCCACCGATTGCAACAATGGTAACTGCTGTTTAAAGGGTCTCTTTGAGGAACCATATTGCAAGGTGGTGAACTCGTAGACTGAAAACGCCATGAATGACACCGGGGCCAGCATGACGTTACGATTTTTCGTCTTATTAAGGCGAATGCCTTTAATGGCTCATCGTTGTCCGTCCGTCCGTCCGTCCGTCTGCGAAATCTGTCACACTATAGCTGTCAATCAAACGTGGTTCGGGTGTCCCCCGAGATATGTGAGACAGGGGTAATTTCCTTTCCTTAAATTGTCCAACGGCAAGGCGTCGCGCCGAACGGGTGATGGTGTTCCGTGGACTCCTTGGAAACGCTGCAACACGCTGTCGCGTCCCAATACAGACGCCTCCTGAATGCCGATCTGGTAGGATGCCGCCTAAACGCTCTTTGCAGTTTTTAATCAACATATTTACCACACATCAGCGACACACGCAGCAACACCGCGATAAAGTCTCTCGCCTCATCGCACATTAGGTCAACAAAATGCCCCCCTGAATTTTTCCTATCCCATCCTCATCGACGGCAGCAAATATTTGAAGACCTTTGAGGTAGTGAGGGAGCCACTGTCAAGTGACACTTAAAAGAAACAGAGAATTAATCAAACTAAATTCGTTTATTCTGTCACCTGATGCATTATATGCATAGTGGAGATGTAAGAAAGAGCTTCGTAAGAAAGAGCTTCCTTTGAAAAACTTGACGGGCTTGCAGCGGCGGATTAGGAGCAACAGCAGCATCAGTTACGAAGGACAAACAAGAAAAAAAACTATATACAAGGCACTAAAACGTTGCCACACAATAAGAGCAATTACATTAAAAGAAATACTTCACGCGCCAGGAAAAAAAGTTAATATTACAAGCAATAGAATCGATCAGAAGCAACAGCTAAGCTATAAAGCTTGTATTTTAGAAAGCCTAACTAAAAGTCGAGAGCATGCTGGCGTCAGCTAGTTGATGTAGACATGATCCGTCACTGACCACATGAAAGACCGCGCTACCCGACACTTTTCCCAGAACCTTTCCTCCTTTTGTATGCGCAATGACATCTCGTGCAAGAAAAATTCGAGCAACGGGGACCGAGCCTACTCCCAGTCGTGCCGCGAGAGCTCCGCGACGACAGCCTTTCGCCTCTCACGACGAACCCACCCCTGGCCACTTGGGATTTGCACGTACTTTCGCTCGAATGCCCCAGGCCTGTTATTAGCCAGAATTTGCTGCCACCGTCCACCGCTGCGTCAGAGGCGGCCGTGACTGCTAGCGCCGCAAGCCACCTCTCAGAAAGCCCGCGGCTTTGCTCCAACCAATTGCACCGCCTCGTACACTGTTTGACCAAGTCGGTTCAGATTTTCAGTGCCCATTCCCTGTATCGACGGCCAGCAATAATTCGATTGCAGCCGCAAATGACTATCTGACACGCTATGCGGAAACCAAGGCGGTGTCGCACACTACAGCGTCTTAAATGCGCAGTTCTTCATGCACTCCATTGTTTTAAGAAACGGCGCTCCGTCGTACGTAATCATTAATCGAGGCACGGCTTTTACAGCGAAGCTTATGCCCGAGGTGTTCCAGTTAGGTCACACAAGCCATCGCAAGATTATGCCTCCCACCAGCAGTCAAATGGCCTGACCTAACGCCTCAGCAGAACCATGGCGGACATGATCGCAAAGTACGTGGAATTACATCATAAGACTTAGGACGCGATCTATCCATTTATAAAAAAGCGACCGTACGGAAAATCACTCAGCTTATTCCGTTTCTACTCGTTTACTGGCGCGATACGCAAGCAATGTTGGATGCCATGCTGCCGGGATGTACGGGATGCATTCCGCCATAACCAGCGACATAGACACATCAAATACCAGTGCAAGGACAAAGTGCGTGTGTGGGCCCCTGTCCGTCGCCAAGGTTTTTCAGAAAAACTCCTATGACGCTACTTTTAATCGTAATAAGTGATTCCATGCACCACAGATGTGATATATGAAGTTTTGCCCGACTTACTGTGCAGAGTGTACACCGTCGACCACATCCTTAACTAGTGCATGTACCCTGTATGAAGCCCTACTTCACACAGTAACTATCAGCGCTTTCGCAGTCTTACTTTTTTTTAAGCATGCAGACTTTATGCCGCCCATCATTTTGCCCCCTCGATTTGTTCTCTTCCATTACTCCCTCTAGTTAGATCGTGGCGCTCTAAGGGTTTCAGCTTTTCTTTTCGAGATGGAGGCGAATAATGCCACCTGGTGTGCCCAGGTGGCGCGTAAAGGCCTGGAAGTCGAGGATTCACGCGCTCTAGGGGCCAGAACGCTACGTTTGAAAGATGCCGCATCCCTTTGTTTTATGATAATATACAAGCTCAAGGCACACAGCCGAGCGGAAATTCCGGTGCTGATTTCTTGATCGATGTGAAGAACCGAAAATGGCCTTTCGATAACGTGCATAAGCTACTTAAACCTTATTAAAATGCGTTAAGCCAATCAAAAATTATGTAAAAAAAGTTCTAGCGTCCTGATATATATTACCCTGAAATATAGTTAGGCTGAAATATAAACGGGCACGTTTTATTAAGGATAACAAAAACTACAAAAATTATGGACCTTCAAGCATTGTGCACGGTTTGAAAGCTAAAAACAACAAATCGAAAGTAAAAAAAAATACACACGCGCACATGTCTTGCAGTTCACTGTCCGCTCAGCACGCACAAGGCTTTCCACGGTTGAACAGCTTTTCAGTGGAGGATTATTAATGGAAAGTATGAAAAATACTTGCTGTGGTTTTCGCCAGAACTTGGAGCAGCGTTCGCGGAAACGATGCCGCCAGAATAGGCACTCCGGCAGCTGAGGTTCGTCAATCTTGCTGGCGTTGACGAAGCGTAAACAATTTAGAAGGATCGCACTAAAACATTACTCCTCCCAATTTTCTGAGAAGAACGATGGCGAACGCTTAGAAGAAGCACAAGAGCCACCAATACCAGCTACAGCTAGTTTGACCGTTCATGCCTGTAAAGCGTGTTTCGTTTTTAACAATGATGTTATGCACCAGAGCCCACTCGCAGTGGTGTGCCAACTAATAGTTAACTTGTTTGGCTGGGACAATGAGCTTAAGTACAAACAGAGAACAAACATAAGGAGTCAGAAAGCCCCTTGCTGAGCAGATAATTCATGAGTGCGTGAAAGAAGAATGAAGGCACAAGGGCTTAGTCCGTAAACATGAAGGAACTGCCTCCGCATCACTCAAAGTTCACTAATTTCAGAAGACAACTTCCAGATGAGCGTTTTGTGAGGGTGCGCTTAGTTTATCCTTAGTTCGTAGTTCTCTTAGGTTTTATTATACTTGTTGCTGTCTTTAACGCACAGCAGCGGAATGCTTTAACACTAGTAACCACCACGGGGGGCCTGAGCTTAACATGAACTTCACATTTGCTTCGACAGTATGCCTGATTCTTGTTTCTTTCGCATGAGTAGCTAGTAAAAACAAATACGCAGCACCAATAAATTGCCAGAAAAATGCACAAAAAGATAAACCAAGAGTTCTCATGAGAAAGGTAATGTCACCAGGAATTGATATCTGTATTTTGCCGTAAAGGTTTTAGTTAAAGCCTGCCGCTTCATCAAGTGGAAACATTTGTATTAATATTGCTGTAGAAGAACGAGACAGCATTAATTTTTATTACCACCAAGAATGAATACTTTGCAAAGGCAGCGAACGCAAGGAAATATTATTACTTACTCGGTGAAGAAGATTCGGGAGGCAGGTATTCGGTTTCGAGAGGAGCCCATTGAACAAGACATGAAGTTCACGGGAATAGAATTTGTGGAACATAGGTATTTTGACAATGCAGATGTTTGGTTTGGGGCTAAAATGATCGATTAAATGTCGGCTGACGAAAAGGTAGCCAGTATTAATGGTACACGTGACAATACTTAAGCGATGGTTCTGAAGAAACGGGACACCAAGAGCACTGCGATCATTGAGACTGCTGTTTCTAGTCCCCAAGCACACACCAAGTGGACCACTGAAAACATGATGCATTTTTGTTTTCATTCCAAACCATTCCAAGACCAGCTGCACAAACATTTTCTTTAACGACACGGTGTCTTGTTATAAGTTGTTGTGTGCCATAAGTTCTTTTTCTCCTCGTTGCTACTGTATTATGTTGAGGTTTCTTGTGCTGTTTAAATAATTCGCATTTTTATTATGGCTACTGCTTTTCCTTTAGATGTGTAATGGGCACACGCGATGCATTCTTACTACCTTTTGTGTACTTTTTTGTTGCACGAGGCGATGTATGTCTCCTCGTTACGATTTGCCCTATATAATTATAATTGTTGTTATTTTTTGCCTTGAACTGCACCTTGTATTTAACATATTGTTTCTATCGTACTTAATCCGTTGTTTTGCCCCCTTTACTCAATGCCCTTCTGGGTTCTCTAAGGTATTTGAATAAAAATGAAAGTTGCAGAATTAGACTGGATCGAACAATCAGCAAATGGAAGATATTTTACTGGGATCGCTGTAAAGTGAGGGTACAAAATAAGCGAGCTTCCAATAATGTGAGTGACGGCGAGTAAACTAAAGATATTCAGAGAACTGGAAACCGATACCTGGATATGTTGGTTTTCTTCAGTTTGTGTGAGGAGTAAGCTAACTAGGTAGTTTGCGCTAACTTCCCTCCACATGCCGAGAAGAGTAAAAAAGCGCGACAACCCTGTTTTTCTTTTTCTGAGAAACTTGGAATTAAGTAAAGCTATTTATAACTCGTGACTCGGGAATTGAATTATTTACGCCTACTGTGAGGCACGCTTAGCGCGTCATGATTTGGTGCACCAGGTTCGGCGAAACCCTTAGAAGGTGCTTTATTTTTTAGCCACTGCGGTGCTTTTTCCGCTGTGCATTTATAGCATGCGCATACTTAAACGCAGCCACCTTGTTCACCGCAAAACTTCCATTGCTTGTGGTGTGGAAAAGTTTATGGGAAGCAGCTACTGGTATTTTAGGTTTGCGCTATTTTTCCTCTCAACAAATTTCCCTCCTTTGTATTTGTGAAATCTGCATGTCGGACGCTCTTGAAATGAGACTTCTGGATTTAGACTGCCTTTGTTTAGGTGTTTCTGGTCGTATTAACTTTTGGTTTGGCATATCTTAGTAAATAGCTTAAAACCACACTTTGCATAAAGTGACTGCCGTACATCCGATCCCGGAAGGGGACTAGGCCAGATAAGGACTTTGATGACATTTGTAAAGTTTTTTTGCAGCTATTTGATAATGCTTTTAAATCGGCACTCACTAAAATTTTCACTGGATCTATCATTGGCGGCAAGATATTATTAGAAAGCCACGTTTTTTACATGTTTAATTTGTATTAGAGAGCTCGTTGAGTGCTGTCCAAAGAGTTTTCATGGACAGTACTCCGAAGCATGTCGCATGGGAAGCGTTATTGTTTGGTCAATCTGAACCTGTAGCGCAAGGACCTGCAATGAAAAATGAAAATTTTACTGGCTGCTCGGTTGTACTGTGTAGATTTTTGAGTCGGATGCTTGCGATTGCTATTCCTAAAGCGTGCTTCTCATGTCCTGTTTTTATTTTATGCTTATTTTTTATGAAGTACGATAGTTATAAACTGCAAGTATTTAGGGCGGCAAACACATTTATTACTTGTATCTAGAGGCAAAGAGTTTTACTCGTGATCGCGCATTGGGTAATTCAAATAAAAAGGAACCACAATTTCAGTGAATTTCATTCAAGTACATTACAAGCGTGACCGCAATCTCGCACGTTGGTCTTCTTGGTACTATTACAAGAAGCCGTAATTTCGAGAAAAATTGCTGCAATATAGAAAGTGACATGTTTCTTGATTGTGAACAAAAAGAACAACAGGGCAATTATAGTGCAATATAAATGTGGATGTGGGCGCTGGAACAGTTTTCGTTATTACTTGCATTGTACTAACGCTGACGCCATTCTCTCGATGTTTTCTTCAGCATTACTAAGACACGCAGCAGCTAAAATCTATCGTCTTCAGCCTCTGCCCGTTTTCCCACGCACTTCATAACGTACCCCCGGATTGCGTGAAGGAATGGCAGCAATCAACTCAAACCTCGGACTGTATTCCTGCACGTCAGAGCAGCTGCCACAAATTTAATGACGTTCGCATCACAATTTCCGCGCTTCATAAAGCGCCGAGAAATGAAAACACAATAGGAACATCTGAGCAATTTGGGCTCACATAAATCACAACACTCTGATGTAAACAAACCGCGTGCAGCGAATGGAGAGTACTCGAACAAGAAACGACGTTTACGGATTGGCGTACTTTCACGTTTTTGTTGTTTTTCAGAAAGAATAATACATCATACCTGCCGTATTCTTTTGGAGGTAAGTACGGACTGGTGACACGCAGACCCATTACTTATGTTAAAGCTTCTGCTAACAAATAAAGGAAGCGAATGTAAGGATACAGAAATAGAAAGAAGAGAAAAACAAAGAAAGGAAAACAGATAATGGTTGAGAAGAAAATCTGGAATGAAAATGCTGGACAATATTTGGGTAAGTAAAAAGAACAACGCTACGACGAAGAGAAAAACGAATAAAGAGAGAAATGATGGGCAAAGGACGAAAGAGGTAAACAGTGGAAAAAAAAAAGAAAGCGCAATAGGAAAATTAAAGGACCAAGAATCGTAGAACAAAAAGAAAGAAGGAAGGAAACAAGAAAGAAAAGAAAGCAACAGGGGCAGTTTTTTTACTTCTTTCTTCCAAAAGGCGTCGGCTCCAGCTAGCGATCCACAAAGCTCCTCTCGGAGTCAGCGCCATATTAGGGCTCGGGACCTCCTCTCCACCTCTCTATTTTTTTTCTTTCCGCGCGGGCGGCAGCACTCCTCCTTTCTTCTTGCTATGCCCCCACCCCCGATTCCCTTTCCCTGCCATACGCTGCGGCAGGCCGGTTCCTCCTCTCCCGTCCGGCGTCTATTCTCGGCCTCGCGAGGCATCCTGCGCCCCGACCCGACAACTGTGGCTGGTGGGAACCGTGTAGGAACGCAACGGGCCAGAAAGCTGCGCGCGCTTGGCTATTTCGGACGGTTTGAGTACGCGCTGGACTCCGCCGACGGGCGCGCACGAGGGTTTACTTTTACTGCACCAAGTTTCGCTACTCCGGACGTTTATGATGACGTCACGACAAGCGCCGCTCCGCCGCCCCCGCGCTGCGGCCGCGCGAGCAGCGGCTCCACGGTTGACGCAAGCTAGCCACGACTAACGTCACTTAGCCACGGAAAGCGTCCTTATGCGAATAAAGCTCAAGGTGAACGGTCAGCCACGGAGACTGACGTAACCTCGTAAGCCTAGGGATCTAAAATCTTTACAGCTTTCGCGATCGTCGTCGCACTGGCTTGATATCCGGCAGAGTTGCCTTCGAGCGCTGCAGTGAGCCACTTGAAAGCGGAGACGCGGTAGTAAATACTTGGATTTTAAGCTGAATTATCATACTACGAGAGACTTGTCTCATTACTGAGTCTAAAAGCGAGCATGGCAGCAAAAGAAACAACAATAAGGACTGATCGCAGGGAGAGGAGAGACGACAGATTCAACAAAAACAGCTTCGAGTAAAGGAAGAGTCGTAGAAAAATATGGTCCATATTGCTTGAGCTTCTACATGAGCAATCGCTGCCAACATTATTGAGGGGATGCGGTCGGGCGCTGGTTAGTGCCTTTTGTCTCCCTCAACGTAAGGTAATCTAAAGAGTTGCTATGCGACAATGTTACGAAGGTACAAAAATTGAGGCTTGGAAATATATTGCGGTCAGTCTCTTAAACAAAGCACTTTGGACAAAAACAAGAGACAGTATCTGCAGGAGGCCACATGTAATAAATACTGAACAGGAACTCTTCGCACCAAGGTTAAGAACACACGGCACAAGGAAATATAAAATATTCATTGTCACGAAGAAACAGCGTGCACTAAATCCCTGCATTTGATCGTTGCAAAGTACTCCAGTGTGTACCGTGTGCATTGGAATGTATGAATGGAAGTTACAACATCGCATACAATATGGAAACTACAAGACATTTGTCAAACTTTGACAAAATCACCGCTAAGACCCGTAAAGGCGACAAATCATTGCAAGCTGGCTTTATTTTCAATAACATAGTAACAGAGAAAAAAGCCTTTAGCTTCAAAGTAACAGTAGCGTGAACCCATTGCAACGTTTACTTAAACTTGTATGCATAACGTGCCTGTAGTTTACGATCACGGATTATCTACTTGTCCCTAGACGAAGCACCTACGAGACTACTACCAGACGGGACAACGTCCTGCTTGCAGTGGCTTACGGTAAAGGATACTGGCTCATTTTTATATTTTTTTCCTATCATACTTGTTTGGTTCTCCGAAAAGCTCCCGAGCCACTATTTATTCCCTTCGCATGAGGTTAGACGTAATTTTTCGTTTCCCCCTTTGTCTCTTTCCCATTTTTTACGCAGTTCGACGCAGTGGCGCATTTTCTAGTCCTGCTTGTATTGTAAGCGAACACGCAAGTAGGTGCGCAGACAGCGCGTACCAGCACGGCAAAAGTAACGAGGGAAAACGAGAGAGAAGCAACAGGCTGAGCATGGAGGTCAATCAAAGAACAGCGGGCTTCATCCGTACCCTCGACTCCAGAAAGGGGTTCATCCCACTCGCGCGAACGCTGGCACACGGCCGCAGCCTCGTCCTCAGACGGGGGCCGGTTCCTATTTCTGAGCCAACTTTCGCATTGCCTACATCTTTTTCTTCAGCCTGTTTTCTTGGCTGTCGCTCCAAGACGGGAAGGGTGTAGGTATACAGTGCTCAGGAAGAGGCTCTCTCTCTCTCTCTCTCTCTCTCGCTCGACCGTGTTCGTAGAGGAGCAAAAGGCGAGGAAGCACGGATGACTTTCGCTTGCTGCTTCTTGGGCGCCGGCTCTTTTTCTTGTTGTTAACGTCTTTTTCCTAAGGTCTGGGAGAGCGCGTTAGAGCGAAGGGTCGGCGCAGTCTCGGGAGCCGGGTGCCGAAGCGCTAGGTTCGTGTGGTGGTGTGCTCGCCTGCGCGGCTGCTGCTCTCAGCTCGACGCCACTCGACCAACGGGACACCTCGACCACCGTTCCTCTTCCAGCCAGGTGAGCGGCTCCAGCCGGATTCCCCGAACCTCACCAACTCTTCTCGCAGGAAGGCAGCGTACGGGATTTCTCCGCTTTTTCTCGGCCCGTGGTTCGCTTTCTCCGATTGTCTGTGCGCTCGGCTGTTGTGAAGATGTTCGTGACTTAAGTTTAAGGGACAACGTATTAGCCTTGATTGATACTTGCAGATGCAAGTGTGCATTGCGATTGCTAGCTTGCTCGGGCCGTCATTGTTGTGCCGACGTCGAGTTTAATTCGAGCACGTCACTAACTTGCAGCTCTGGGGGCAAAAGCACACCAAGACACAGTGAAAGTAGTTCAACACCTCAGTACTAGTCACACCCGCCCCCCAAAAGTGCCTGTTAATGGGAATGAAGCTTTCGCTAGCATTGGTGAATATTACGGTGTCTGCGGTATGTTTTCGCGTGCGATGTGAGAATGCAGGTGTTTACTTGAATAGACTATGGCAAGTTGTCGTGAACTTGTCAGTGTCATTTAAGGTCTAAACTTGAAAGCAAAATAGCATGTTTGTTTAACAAGTGGAACTTACAGTCTTTAGTTAACGTGAAGACAAGTTCTCCGTGCAACCGAAGTTCCGAGATAAAAGAATAATGCGATCTGGAGCTTCGTGTGTAGCTCGAAGAAAAGTTTAACCATACGCGAGGTCCTGCTACGAACTCGTTCACCAACTTATTCAAAAACAAAATTTCCAAGATAGAGCAAACCAATATGAAACCGCACAACTTCCATTTTCGGACCATTCGCTACTCCTCAACCAAAAGCAGTAGCCGCCCCAATCAGCCTATTTCTGTGTACGGTGAAATATAGAATTCAGAAATGAATAGGCTCTGAAAGACTGATAAGATCATGCTTAGTTATACACTCTATCATAGTCGCATCTTAGTTATGTGCGCTAATTTGACATGCATAAGCAGATAAGGTCACCCTACTGGGCCAAGCAGACACTAAAATCTCATCTTATTTTCGGGAATGTTTTGTTCGAAAACTGTTTCTTAGCTGTGTAACTGCTAAGCACAAAAGAATGTCTGGAATCTCATATTGTCCTTCAGAACAGATCCGCCCCAGCTCCACGCGCATAAATATATAACTGATACAGAAATGCTGTAAACATTTTGTAGCGCATTTAACTTCGTGCATTATTTTCATTCATTCTGTCTCACATTTGACACAGACTATTAAAACGTCAGAATATTCACTACATGTTCAAACTTATTGACGGATCATTGACAATCACACCGAAGATTTCTTAACTTTGTAACCTGACGCTTAGTTTTAAAGGATCAGTGGCGCGTTCCAAATGCTAGCAACTTGAGAATTGAAATAGCAAGTGTTATGATGCATAAAATTAGTTTTCTAAGTAACCTGACATGTTTGGTGCGTTGGTACTAAAATAAATCTTGAGCTGCAATATTCATAGATTTAGCTGGTTTTTATAGTACGGTGGTTATAAAATAGGTTCAAATGATTTCTACCATGTACAGATAACTGTTTCCTCTGTCACTTGAGACTGCTCCTCTTCTATTCCGCTTCACATACAGCGGGCACACTGATATAACACGTCATGTGAGCCATCGATAGCGCAGGCTAAATATTGCGCGCTTTCACAGCATTCACACTCAAGGACGCAAAAAAGCGCTTATGCATAATTTCGCCAGGATGTACTGGTCAATCATAATTATAACATGAAAACTACAAACTGTATATTTTAATTTTTTTATGAGCACAAAGTGTTGATACCTGACTGAGCAAAAATTTTTGAATACGGGTTTAAAAAGAAAGCTTGAGCAGAGTTTCAGAAGCCAGCTTTCAGGCACAGCCTTCGTCGCGTCAAAAGATATGCACATGTAAACAGGTTTGTTATGGCTTTGTGCATATGACTTCACAAGGCAGGAAAACATCGCGTCTCATAAATATAGGCACTTGACTTTTCCTGCATTTCAGAGTCGTAATGTTTGGGTAAACATGAAGGCAGAGAAAGTATTCATACGCGTCTCTACCAAGAGATATCAGTTGTGAGTGATGTGCGTTGTTTGATGGTGGTACGATGATTAATGATTCATTTATGGAATGCTTCCAAATATTGCCCTAGAGTTCATCAACACCGAGTTCATTTATTTTCGCGATCAAAAAGTTTTCCAGTAAGAAGATCATTACTATTCCACTGTCATCTTGTGAGCAGCTGCACTAGTGTTTGCAGCTTTTGCACACTGTTGTCTGGAAAGACGGCGTCTACTAACATTTCACACCTCTTGTCATACCTCATGATGCTGGAGAAATATACTGTCGGAATTAGTAAATCTTCTGAAAAAACAATTAAAAACCAAGATTCCAAAAAGTGCGGTAAAGAATTTACAGCATTAAAATAATTGGAAGTGACGCGATTTTTAGTGTCAGTTTGGGACGAGCAGTCTTTTATGCTTCAGTGAAACTTTTTTCCTTCACAGTATTTAGCGAAAAGTGCTGAAAGAACATGACGTTCACCAAACGCGGTTTTTTAAGCATGTAGATTTCTTGAAAAACCTGTTTCAAGTTTCGGGAAATTATGACATCCATTGAGAACTTTACTACCCGCTTGCTACCAATATAAATTTTTATACTCTCACAATAACACATTATCTCGCACAAAATTCTGCACTAGTTATGTCTCAATCAAGTGATATCAGTTTCGCCGCCGATGCAGCTTTTAAGCCGCAGAAGCAAAGTTTACAATTATTTTTCTGTGCAGGTTTTAGAAACACTTCCGTAACTATTACAGGACTACATAGTTAACCTAATCACTGCACATTGAGCTCTAGAAGTGTCGATAAGTCTTTAAAATTGCTTAGAATAGTTTTTTTATTGCTAAAACGATCAGAATGACGTTCTATTACAAGACGGCGCGTTAATGGGCGAGTCGGTTAATGACCTTTCTTTATGCAAACACTGCATGAGTTAACATGGCCGAGAGAGAATGAGACAAGCCTTAGCCCAGTGCTTGACTGAAAAAAGAATAACGGAGGCAGTACATATCGATCAAGAAAACTCCCAGGTAGCCTTCAAGAGATACATAGCAAAGAGATGTAGAGGTGTTGACATTCATTCCCTGGTGGAAAGAAAATGAAACAGAAATAACGTTACATGCTCGCAGAAACCACTGCTATCGGACAAACATTGCAATTCATTTATGTTCGCATTCTAATACTCGGGCAACTCTTGTACTATGTCTTTAGTAGAATGACCCCCAGCAAAAACAACAAGATAACCGAAGCAGAGCAAAACGTCCAAAAGAAGTGCAAGAGAATAAGAATTGTGGTATTAGCCTCGGAGCATGCACAACATGCTGTGCCTAGTTTATGTCGCCCTGTACCGATGCCAAATGGATGCGTCCCCAAAAGCAGCTACCGGAGAAAGTCAATAGAGAAAACGAAAGCGGAGCGATAAAAACAAAAAAAAGTGATGACACTCGTCGACCGCGTCGCCCATAAACCCTCTGACACGGGATCAGGCCAAAGGGATTCGCGCCGCGCAACCACCGTTGGCTTGGTGTCCGTCTCCATCGACCCACGCGCCGCACCCGAAAGCGCGCCAGTCCGACGGCGGCGCTGAGGCGGGTGGCGCCGGTGCACGCCCGAGAGGGCACCGGGCCCCGAAATAGCCCGGCCACGGCCGCTACTGGGACGTCCCGGGTGGGGAACACCCTTTATGGACGCGGTGTCTCGTTGCTTCTCCTGCAGCTCGCACTGTTCTCTGGTGGGACGATGACGTTCGCGCTACTGCGCATGCGTCATGTGGCGTTGTACTCGACACGCTTGCTTTCTACTGTATCGAAGTCGGCTTGTTTACGACAGATATAGAGGCCGTCGAACTGCCTTTAATGCTATCCCAACTATGTGTACTGACCGCCACAGAGACACTTGTGGGTGGTCAGTTTGTCTCCTAAGAAACGCCAATCCTCACAATAATACGAGAGGGTCAGAACGTACTGCACGGAATAGTGACAAAATGCTGTTGTCTCGCAGTAGGGATCTATTGGCACGTGTCTTCAAGCTGTGAGAAGGTAGAAACGTGTAGCTTAGTAATCGGCTGATAGAATTAATGTCGCTACAAAGCCCGTTGTGCACTAGACCATTGTTTTTTTTAGAATTCATTTCCCTTTCAACTACAAACCATGCGAGTTTCCGAAAAAAGGTATGAAGATGTTTGGAGAGTATCATCTTGCAGCTCTAGCTGAGTTTTTTTCCAGTGGCCTCATGAAACCGCCAATCCAGTTTTCTATGTTTAGGCTTTTATTTAGGTTCCTGATGCGTATCAGTTAGCGTTCAGAATGAAGAAAAAACAAGGCTTAGCCCTGGAACCTTTACCCGCCATACTCGTGCCGTTGTGATTAAGTGAAATATCTCCACCTTAGTAGGGGAGGAGGCTATCAGAATGAAATTATTACTGGACAAATTGCTGCCATTGTTCTATAGAAGCACCACAGTACTAGAAAAACGCGTATGAAAGTTCAGTATTTCTTCTTTTCTTAATTAGAAAAAAAAGCTTTCTATTAAGTCGCAGCTTTTCTTTAAAAAGCCGCTGATATACCCAGAGATAGCGTAATCGCTTTATTTCCAGTTGGTGTTTTGTAACAGAACTTTTTGCTTCTTCTTAACTGAATCAATACGACGTCGTAGTTAAGTGCACAGACTTGCAACGCAGGTAACTGGTGCTGCTCCGCGCAAGTCTATCAGTGACGCGAGCCTTTCCTTCTCTAGCTGCCATCCAGGAGCGCATCATATTTTAAACGTGGGCAGTCATTGCTGACAATGCTTATGCAAAGAGCCTGTTGTCAGTGAACTGTAGTAACAATTTGGAAAGATTTAATTAGTTTTGCGGGAATGTTCTCAAGCTTTGCCTGTTTGAACAAATTCTTTGGCTTGTTTTGTTTAATATTTATTACCACTCATGGGTGCTCATGAAAGATGTGGCAAAAATAAATCATGAGCGAGCATGTATGTTCTCTGGTAATGATCTGTCAGGGCGAATGTTGAAAGTAATGGGAGCACAGAAAAATATTTAGAAAATCATCAATGTACGACAAAAAAAAAATATGCTGCACGAGCGAGTACATATTGCACTGAGATAAGAAGGATGAAGCTAGTCAGATGATACATGCAATTAATAAAAGCAAAGTTATAAAAAGCGTAAAGTGAGGTGCTTTTTTGCTAATTATTTTGCAGTCATTGATGACAACAGTTCATTTTCTACAAGAGAAACTCAAGCGAAAAGGGTAGTAGTTTTCAACGGTTAGGCTACGTAAAGACAGGTAAAATCTTGAATATCGATGTAGGTACAAGTAAAAAGTGTCTTTCAAGAATGTCGATTACCTGCTTCAGGAGAAAAGGTTGACTTATGTTTTAATTTTTTTATGACGTTGTTAGTTTCACGCAATTTATTCAGGAATCTTACAACGGTGTCCGTTCTGTTCATGTATAAAGTGCAGACTCCAGACAAAGAGACACGAGAAAATATTTAGAGAGAATATTTAACCTGCATAAAGAGAATGAAGGGTACACTCTAATTATTTTACAGACTATAACAAAACCTGAAAAAGACCTTAGAGGAATGTGGCGGTATGAGCCAACGACAAACGACGTTAACAAAAAAAAAAAGACTAAAACGAGAAAAATCAACATGAACACAGCAGTGTAGATAATCTCTTTTTGTGGAATTTTAAGGCCTCTCCAGACAACTCAGTCACACAAAATGAGTTCTTGCCATTCTGCGCAATGTCTGTACCGTAGGTAGACGGAGGGGAGATTCGCGCGGGTTCAAAGCGAACCACTCCGTTGGCGCTGAGTAAAGCGCAAGAGGAATCCACACTGCGCTTCAATTCAGAATAAGAAATTTTAGAAGAGTTCATTTTGGTCTCACTCTGCTGGTATCCAGTATCTCTATTTCGAAACCTCGCTAGGATAGAATTTGAGATGCGTGCAATCTCTTCAAGATCTGCACAAACCTTAAAATTTCGTACAGTTTTACATTAGCGAAAGCACGAGATTTTTCATTAAAACTTGCGGTACACTAGGTTCTTTTTGTGCGGCGATGCCTCTTCGGTAGGGCACATATGATGAGTGGGCAGGAAGTATACACATAAAAAATTCGCGCGTTTGTATTTTCTGGGCACTTTTATACTCAAAATGAATCCGATCGCTCTTTGTGTCGGCCAGAATTAATTCGTGTTTTTTTTTCGTTCCCAGGGCTACCAACTAAAGCAGCAAGATGACGGAAGCAGAGATGCTGATGGAGGTAAGTCTCACGTTTCAATCTGCAGATATTATAAAGGAAAGTCAACGTTGGTAAAACCTTAGCCACAGAGCACTGTAGGGGTTGTGTCGCCGCTGCTTTCATTTTAAATGTGATGGTCTATTTTGGTACAGGTCGTCTTTTACGCATGACACCAGATCTTGTGACTGACGTTGAAAGTAATATGGAAGAAAATTATCAGAGTACTTCATCGCAGTAAAATAATTTAATGTGATAACGAAATAAACTTATTTTATTCCGCTAATTAATTTTCGAATTTTTGTACATTAAGAAACGCCCCTGAGCAAACCATGCTTCCTTCAGGCATGGACAGATTTTTTTATATTGACTATTTCCGTCTCTTCTTATCGTTAAGTGATGGAATTGGTGCTCACAGCATAAGAACCCTACTTTAATAGCAATTTAAGTACATAACCATGATCTTACTTACCCTGAATGAAAAATGAACGTCAGGATGACTCGGTAAACCATAATCTAGAACCGATTCTTTAGTGCCTGCGACGGAAGCTTCGCAAGATCATGCGCATTGCACGACTGAAGGACTTGCTCTATAGCGCAACCGCCTCAAACACTGCCCATTGCTCATGCGCAGGAGAAGCTCCGCAAGAAAAAAGAGGAGGAGGAGGAGATGTGGGCTGAGTACCTGGAGCAGCGCAAGAAACAACGCGCCAAGGAAGAAGAGGAACTACGGAAACTAAAAGAACGACAGGTACCAAATCTCAGCCTGATTATTCCTTTTCTCCACATCTGCCATCCTGCGGGCTTTCTGTTGCAATCAAATAATTTTTTGGAAAGGCTATTTAATAGTTGGAGTCATTTTGGTGTGGAACACTAAAAAGTCAATCACTCTTGAACGCTTGCCAACAAAGAACCTAAAACAAAATGTCCGCGCAACCCTGCTTCATACATTGCCTGGACGCAGGGATCATACCATCGTTCTCTACTGCACTTCATCAAATCAGTTAACCTTTTTTCATTAATTTAATGTCTACTACACCATTAATCACACCTTCACCCAGCATTGATGCCCTGGGGCAATAAATCTTGCTTAAAAAAATGTCCGCACTCTTTATGCATGATATGGTCGAACACGTAAAGTTAAGGACGGTTCTTTATCGCATAGAGTTGGTGGGATAATTTGTGTGACGTAGGACTGGTGGGCAAGTTTTAAAGAGCATTGACTAGACAGCCACAAAACGACATAGAAAGGAAGACGCTAAGCTGCGTCTGCTGCTTTCCATGTCTGCATCGTCTGCGTGTCGTCATCTTCATGCTAAGCACTTGCCAAATAACTTGGCCGGGACAGAACGTCGCTGTGTGGCGAAAACGCAATTCACCTCTCTGCGGACAAAGTCAAGTGAAAATAAGAATAAAAATGAAATAACGTAATACTTCCACAAAACCTAAAGGAGCAGATTTGTTTTTTATGTCCGAATGTTAAGCAGTGCGCGGCAATCTTTACTGCTTAAAGTAGGTACACAAGTAATATCACAGGTGAACAATTTGGAGTGTTGCTGGAAAAGAAATTTGGGCGCCTATAAATGGCTACATCGAAAGAAGAAAAACAAATGGGCGTGAATGACAGCACAGTTAAGTTACGAAGATTTTCTTCGTTGCGGTTTCTTTCTTTTTTCAAGTGATGCGGGCTCATGGCTAGTCTTGAGAGTTAGCGAGCTTCGCGTTTATCCATTAGGCAGGTTATCCACAGTGCCTTTATTTTACTGTGGACGGAGAGAACGTCGCACTACTAGCCTATTGGTTGTCGACTACCTAATTATTTTTGTGTGTGTGTGATGAAAAGAGAAAAAAGAATAACGAAAGTGCAGGCCACAAAAACATGTCTAAGAGACGCCTTACATTAGGGCAAGGAAGGCTTTATTATTGGTTTACGTTTTGATTACGGCAGCAGGAAGCGTTTGGTACTTTCCTGTTCCTAGCTCATACGTGTGAAAGTCAAGAAATTCACGGCAGTAATTAGATTAATGCAGTCAGTAGACAATGAATGCTTTAAAATGGGAAGGCTTTAGCAATAAATTTAGGTAAGTTGACTCTCACACTAGGGAGATTCAAGAAACAGCAATTCCACATTCTTAGCACTGCAGGGTTGAAAGAAGTATCTCTTTATCTGGGTTACTGCACAAGATGGCAATATCATCACAGTTTCGGGCTTTTTATTTGTTCCCATTAGGGCAACGAACTGTTTCCTTAAATTAAATTTATTCACTATCATCGTGATGTTCTATAAAGATCAACGGGGCCATCAAACGTGCCACATGGCTGTGAATAAATAAAAATCTAAAATCGTGTATGTTAGCGGTAAGAATGTTTAAAGAAACGAAAAAAAAACTCTGGCTCAATAGGAATTAAATGGTTGGTTAAACATCAGCTTCTGCGTATGTACATGAAGGCATAGGTAGAAAAGGACCCCTGATAGCGAACAATATATTTTACAAAATCTTTTTTTTTGTCTGTAAAACACGCTGCTTATAACGAGACTGATTGAGATAGTGCGACGAATCTAGGCCGTCAACTCGTGTTCAGTTTCGACTTACCTAATGGCTCAGTTCCCCAGGAATGGATGTGAAGCAAAAAATAATAATAATAACAGGAAGAGAAACACCAGCAAATGCTTATCTTCCACGATTTTAGTCATTTGATCGATATTAAAGAAGACGTCATCGTCTTATCGCTCCGGAATCGGCCATTTTGGAAAATCGTGTTGACTACCGCAAGCAGCGAGCCCATGCAAAGGCTCTACGCTTGAACGGAATGAGCGAGAGGGGCGTTTAGGGCACAGCAGGAAAGGAATCTATTGCCGCACGAGTCGATGCCAATCACACTTATCGACTCTTCTGCTGCTTTTTCTCATCGCAGGCGAGAAGGAAAGCCCAGCGAGCCGAGCAAGAGGCCAAGTTGATGGAGTACAAGAAGAAGCAAGAAGAGCAGAGAATCAAGGAAATGGTATGTTCCGCGGGCCGAAGATCTTTCCTTTTTCTCCCTATTTCCCTAGCGCACTCGCATACATGCCGGATGGCGTGAAATCGAGGACGCCGAGACATTGATTTCCAACGCCGTTAAATGCGTCCCGAATACCTCCTCTGCGATCTGGTTGGTGCTTATATCGATTTTCATAGCGGGTCGCAGAGGCGAAAAGCGAAGTGAGAACGCAGGAGCAGTTGCAATCACGCAAGACGCCCAGGAACGCTGGTTGTATAGATGATGACATATAGGAGAAGGGATATTTATTTCATATGAAAAATTAATTTCATAACATGAGTTACTTGACAGCTGCTGCGCAACTGCCAGGGAACACGACAAGCCTTGAATATAATATGTGGAAGAAATATAATCAGTAAAATTGCCCTTTATTTATCAAATAGATACCGATACGATAGTTTGTATTAAAATTTCCGCTAGATAATAAGGCTTGGATTTCAAGAATTTTAGTGGGAGAACTGACGATCACAAACAGAACCAAAAAATATTGTACTGGCTGGATTTTTTTAAAACTGTTTCGTAGAAAAGCACACATCGGTTTGCGCTCTGCACTGCAGTCTGGCAGATCAGCGTTCCTCACCTTGCGTTGATTTTTCAGGAAGGGCAAGCGTTCACACTCAATGTATTCAGCTGTAGATATTTTAACCTCGTACGAGTCAGCCCTTTTTTCTGTCACTCAAGAAGAAAAAAAAACAAAGCTCACATTAATTACAGCCGCCGGCTCTACCCAGGAGATATCTTTTTCTTCGGGGGGCGCCATTTACCATTGCCATCTTTTTATTCTTACGTCCTTCTATTTACTTCCGGCAGCAGCCATGCTCTTCCAAGAATAGGGAACCCAGGTGTCGTGAAGCCGGATATGCCCTCGACGCGTAATCCTTCAAAGTAATCAATGGAGTTGTAAGAGGAAAAGGACTCGCGGTACGTCTGCGAGATAAAAAAAAACAGCGAAACAGAGCAAAAAAGAGCGAGATAGAAAAGAGGCATAGCAATATAGAGTAAGGGCGGATCACCTTCTCAGTCTCGGCATCTTAGGGTGCGCTGAACTAATTCCCTTTCTCGCGCACGTAATGCTACTTTTTTTTTTCTCTCTGACTACATTTTCCCTTCCTGTTCCCGCAAGCATCGGCGAGTGCGAATGGTGGCGCATAATGACACAACGAGTTCTCTCTCTCTCTCGAAGGCCAGCAAGCACGTGGCTGCTGCACTGACGATTTGCATCCTCCTTGATCATTTTCTCTTCCTACATGTTTGTGTGCGTCGTCCTTCCAGGAGGAGAAGAAAGCTCGCGAGGCCGAGGCGAAGCGCAAGCGACTGGAGGAAGCCGAGCGGAAGCGCCAGGCCATGCAGGCTGCCAAGGAGAAGCGCGAACAGGAGCCCGTCAAGCCAAACTTCGTGATCACCAAGCGCGAAGGGGAAGAGATGCCTGGCTCGGCGCTCGGCGGCTCCGGCTTTGACAAGGTCAGCCACGCGTGCATGGCACTGTTGCCGCCGCCAGAGGCCGCCTCTCTCTTCTTGCACGCGCGTGCTGCCGAGCTCGTGCAGTGACACCGTCACCCGCGACCAGTGAACTGTAGAGAGAGATTGCCTGAGGTAGAAAGAGGCACGGAGGAAGAATAGAAGAGAAAAGAAAAGGTCTATGCTTTCGTTTTACTGTTGCGGCGGACGTCAGCCTTGAAAGTGGCAGTGCTTCGAGGTGCCGTGGGCAGACCTTGAGTGCAAGCGTGGCACTCGCAAAGTAAACAATTTCAGGACGCTAGACGAAGCGAACGAACTGCGCACGACAAAGGTAAATGTTAAGGTGGAGAAGGGGGGAAAGAATCGGAAGAATAAATAAACAAAAGTTTATTGTACGCTTTAAGGTGTTTTAAGACAAGCGTTGCCCTTATCCCCTGTTCAAAAGAGCTGAATATATGGCACATATTGCAAAAGACGAAAGATTGTGCTTTAATCAAAGTCAAGGTATACCGCCGTTATTCATGGTTCTGCTGCAGCTGCTGATGATGATTACAGATTTTTATGGCGTAAGGGCATCTATGGGCAAAGAGCGCAATGGCACAAGGTACTTTCGACTTCTCAAGGTAGGGCCGAAGACCCAGTTCCAAAGAATTTCATCCTAATTAAGCCGAGCACCAGACGAGGGGAAAGCTTGTGCCCATTGTATCACCGGTGGGTACCCGGCGGCAGTGGGGATCGAACCCCGCACCACCCGGATGCGAGGCGGATGCTCAACCATTTGATCCCTGCTGCGGTATTCATAGTACTGCGTACCGGAGCTTGTATTCTTGTGAAAACCCGTAAATGTTGCCGTATTATTGCATGGTGACAACGACAGAATTTCTGTACTTCGTAATAATGCTCAATTTAGCTCCAAGGAGCGTTTATTGCTCATTTCGGGCTCTTAACGGCTCTGTTTTATCACCTGGCCTTCAACGTGGCTGCGTAGCTATCTCGCTAACGCTTTTATGTTCCACTCCAAAGTAACAGTAAACCAATTAAGGTGAACCTATTACGCACCAGGGGCACTCATAAAACTCCTAAGTTTTGGTTCAAAGCGACACAGCTTTGCAATTCCTGGTCATGGGAGCTGTGCTACTGCCTTTTTTTTTTGAAATCAGATCGAATGTCTAAAAATACATCGAAACTTGTTACATAGGTGAAAATACAGAAGGAGGTCCCATAACTCATGGCTACACCGGGACCTCCTGTTAGTGTGAACTTGAAAAAAATGCATTGAAAAAGCACAACTCCAGCAGTTAAAATGCATGGGAAGCTAATTAGTGCTGCGAATGATGTTCACAAGAACTTGCAGGTATAGATGTAAAGATTAATTGATGTTTGAAAAACAGTACACGATATTTTATGTTGATAATGCAGATATACAAGCAAACGCATAAAAACAAATATAAAACATTCGGTCGAGTAGTACATAAACAGACGTAGTAGCAATCACTACATCTTGTGCAAAACAAAGAAATATATAAACACAGTAAGTGTTTATATTTGAAACAGTAATATTGAAGACAATAGACAGCTTCCAAGCGTCAATTAACGTACTTGTTCGCATTTTCCCGAATATGTGCAAAGATGAAGATTGTTTAATGATAGCTGGTGAGCTGTTCCACAAGGACAGAGTAGAAAAAGTGGAGTTGTGCTTACCGTAAATTGTGCGAACAACTGGTAAAAGAAAATTACGTGTGGCGAACCTTGTTAATTTCGAATTAATAACGCCATTCGGATTAATAAGAGCCTCTCTCTTAAATACCGCTGGTGGGATTAACTAAACCATGTCTCACTGGTGCGCGCAGTTTGCCAACATCATGTACGCTCGTGGCGAGATGGGCAAGACCAAGGAGCAGATGGAAGAGGACAAGAAGGCCATCCTGTCCTTCCGCATCAAGCCCCTCGAGATCGAGGGCCTGACGGTGGAGCAGCTGCGCGAGAAGGCCAAGCAGCTGTGGGAGAAGATCGTCACCCTGGAGTCTGAGAAGTACGATCTTGAGGAGCGTCAGAAGAGGCAGGACTACGATGTGAGCACCTTACCCGTCTCTATACCGTAGAAATACACCCGCGTCATTTGTCAGAAGAGACAAAATAGGGCGAGTCTGGGACCTTAATTTTCTGCGCCCGTGCCTTCAAGCTTTCAAAGTGTCGTTATCTGTAATCACACGGCAAGGAAGGGACTGGACGGAGTTTTAAATGTCTGGAATATACAACGAGTGTCACGTCAAGGCCCACGTGACTTTACTCGCGCGATTATAGATATGGAGCTCAAACATCACCGTTGAATTAAGTCTTAGTTTCCGCGCAATAATTTCTTTTATGATGCATGACACTTAACCTACTGTTGACGGTACTAAAATATATTCTCTTTTAAAAATATTCGTGATTATGTGCGCCTAGAATTCCATTCTTCCGAATTTATGCTTAGTTGGTTTGCAAAACATCATCCTTGGATGCCATTGGCTCCCACTACTAGCATGCCATTACATCGTATCGCTAGAAATAAATTTGTTTAGAAACTTCGATTTTTTAATATTAAGCTAAGGGATTGATTAGCGCCTCTTGTACAAGTGAGGCATAGAGCAAATAAATCATGACCTAACAGTTTTACTGCAACAGACAATAGTGCAGCTGAAGTACGGAAGTCATAGATGGTCCCTGACAGCGCGGTGCCCTCGTATACCTTAATTTCCCGCCGGATCACGGTGTCATCGCTATTAATCGACAGTCACCTCGGCGGTACGAGTGCATATATAGCACAGAATGCAGAGATGCGAGAAAACGTTCGTTTCTAAAACAAGCTTCGGGCAGTTAATGTATAGAGAATGGGCCACTTTGTCGCCCTTGTTAGCGCTTCTGAGCCGTCGGATAAAGGGCCTATACCAGTGAAGGGGACTCAGCCTTCAGCGAAGAAGTTTCGCTTCAATACTAATATTCACACGAGTGCCATGCTTTTCCAGCTGAAGGAACTGGCTGAGCGTCAGCGGCAAATCAACAGGAGCAAGGCTCTGAAGAAGGGACTCGACCCTGAGTAAGTGTACCTTCCTTCCAAATGTTGTGCTCAAAGATAACGCTTGTCAGAACTGCTCGAGCCAGCTTGCGTTTTAACGAGGCAGTTTTCGGCCAGCTAGGCAACAGCGCCACTGTACACTTTAATATCAAAGCCTCCAGACAGTGAATAGGAGAGTCGTATTCGCTTTCTAAAAATCTTGATCGGCAGAAGAGTCACGTAAAACCTATCAAGCCCGACTAA
This sequence comes from Amblyomma americanum, assembly GCA_030143305.2. Lineage (NCBI taxonomy): Eukaryota > Metazoa > Arthropoda > Arachnida > Ixodida > Ixodidae > Amblyomma > Amblyomma americanum. The sequence continues at coordinate 342,925 of JARKHS020026777.1, forward strand.
GCAGTCTGTACTGAGGCGGTTGCATCGAAATGCTGCTCTTGACGCGGCGTTAGTAATCCAATGGCAAACCCGTGTTTGAAGCTGTTCACAAGCGAAAACGAAGTTACAAGTAGAGTCTGACCTGCGATTTAGGTCCAGTGCTTCTTGAACCTTTTTAAATCGAAACAAACTTTTCTCACGGCCACGATGCATGCAAAATAAAACTACAAATAAGCTTTTAAATGAATGCACACGCATAAAAAAATAAATAACTTTTTAACAATTGCAGAGCTGCACTACAAGTGCTAGCTTTTGCAAAGCCGTAGTTTGGGCCAGTTCGTGAATATTCATGGAGATAAAACAGGGCAAACTAGACGGCTCACACAAGAGAAGCAAGACAGCACAGGCGCTGATGTGGTGTCTTCTTTCTCTTGAGTGAGCCGTCTAGTTTGCGCTGTTCTTCACCATGCCAGTTGTAATGTACGCGCAAAAGGTGCTGTGATTTAAGCGACGAGATTAACGAGATTGTGGCAATAATTTAGCTTTTATGCTGTCGTGAAACTACATGCATTTTTTCAAGGGTTCTGTAGCTCGACAATCAACACGGGGAGCCTCTCTCACCACTTTGCTTCGGCACAGAGGAGTGATACTTAAGCACAAATTTCTTTTGCATTGCAGGGCTCTGCAGGGCAAACACCCGGTAAGTTGAAATTTTCACACCACAGTAAAGTTTTTGATGAATATTGAGGGTACTAAAATAATTAGTGAAAGACAGGAACACAAAACTTCATATTCTCTCCGCCAGGGAGTAAGTGTTGCAAAGGGCAGAAGTGATGTAAGGACGGTTATTGATTCACTAAATGATTTAGAGATTGATTTATTAATTGATTGATTAACGCATATAATTACCCTTCAGCCACCAATCAGCAATCCTTCGCTGCGCATTTTTGTTTTGCTCTTATTGAAAGCTTGTAGCTACAGAACAAACGGTTTTGAAGGTTTTCATTTAGCTAACCGCAACATAGGATTAGACATCGATTGATTTGCGTCAGCTTAAAAGCACGAACAGTCAAGCATATGAGTAAGAAAGGCAGTTGATATATATATGTGTTTTTTGTTGTGACAAAAGTTATAAGAGATGCGCCAGGAAGCTAAGGTTGATGATTGGGTGACATACTCATCGGCGTACTGCGTGAAAGGATTTTGTGTGCATTATATCATTCTGTTGTTTTTGGTTTTGACATAACAGGGATAACAAATATCAGCAAAATAAACAAAGTAAGGAAGGGTTCTTTGGTTATGTAGACGTAATTTCTCAGCAGTTCATGCCATCATTGTGCACATCTAAATTTATTTGTGCATCTGGGCACAAAGTGGACCATTAAACGGAGAAAATGCGGCACAAATGAATAGATCTCGAGGAGGCAACTTGTCCTGCTGTGCTAGTGAGTGCACAAATGCAGTTCAGAACATCCTGCTCCAAATTCTTCAGCGAAAGATTCGGCCTTGCACAGGATTCAAACGTCGAGCTCATGGGATCAACCAGCATATCGAAAAAAAAAAAGAAAGAGTACTCCGAATTGACCCTCAATCCAGTGGAGCAGCGCTCACTTTCTGTCGCTGACAGTAACATAGAATAAGAAAAGAAGAGAATAAGTATTTACGTAACAGATGCTGAGTGGGGGAATAAACGTTTCTATAATCAGCGGCAAAAAACACCGCGTGATTGTCAGGTCGCGGCCTTTGAGGAGGCATGCGCCAAGCATTAATGCTCGCACTGCGCGTGACACGGGGTGCGGACAAAGGCTTTTGCGTAACCCCGTCAAATTAGCGCGGAGCATAAGGGAGGAAAGGAGTGGGAGAGAGCAATTACTGAGCAACCTCGCTGCTGGTTAGCCCAAGATCCAGGTGTCGAGCAAGTACGAGCGGCGGCTGGACAGGCGGTCCTTCGAGGACAAGCGGGAGCTGTACGACGGCGTGAGTAGCGCTGCGCCAACGTCGCTCACTGTGTTTGTGTTTTTCTCTCTCTCTCTTCCTCTCTGTCCTTCTCTCTCTCTGTCCTTCTCTTCCCCCTTGGTGGTGACGTCATCGTTCTTGCGTGCACTCGTGCGGGTGCGTGCCATTGCTGTGCCCGTCTCCGTGCGATCCCCGCCGCGCAGCCCAAGATTCAGGTGGCCAGCAAGTACGAACGCAGGACGGACCGCCGAACCTTCACCGACAAGCGTGACCTCTTCTCCGGCGTACGTTGGGCGAATGGAGCGAGCGTAGCGCTCTTTTGAAGACAGGGACTATAGCTGCCTCGGCCTTCCCCCGATCATAACGGCTCTAGGAAAGGAACACCTAAAAACATCCTCACGCTGCAGTGGCATTTGGCGTGGCCGCAGAGATGACCTGGATGATTTAAAAAGAAAAAATATTCCCTCGCCTGCCTCTGTTTAAAGGGAAGAAAAACACGAAACTTGTGAAAAATCATCGAAATCTTAAATCAAAAGTTGCCATCAGGTTGATCAAATAAAGTTTTCATTCCATTATAAAAGGCAGGTCACCCGCTGGAGGTACAAAAGTTTATGCATTTTTTTTTGCAATTTGTTTTAAATAAGTAGTATTATTCACTGCACGACCTTATGAGATGTGCACAAGACTTCCATTTTTTTGCCGTTTCGTTACACGCGAAACTTCCAGATGCCCTGGAGAAATGCCCCTGCAGCTCCTTACTATTATTAATCGCAATTCAAGGAAGAACTCCTAAACCTTCGCAGATGAACGTTTGGACCTAACTGTCTTGAAAGCTTGCGAATCATTTACCAGCTTGCCATCATTAACTTGACGGGTGATTTTTAACTTGAAGTTTTCCAATGTCCACATAAAGTTTAACAAGTCAATCAGTTTAACACGCGTTTGTTGCAATAAACTTCCATCTAGTTCGGCGAGCCAGGTTCTAACACAGTACCCACAGTAAATGGCACGGAATTCTTAAAAATGGAGAAACGAACCGCGTGAACTGAAGACTTTTGCTTCCTAACCAAGAATAAACCAGAACTTCTGTCACGCAGTTACGATGCGCTCGTCACAGTTTCATTGTACGATGAAACGGCGCCTGCACTTCCCGCGACATGCGATACCTCGATCGGAGTTAGGAAACTGCGTACAACGTTCAGCTCTCAAAAGAAGCCAAACTTCTTCGCCACGACAGTCCGGCTTGTTTTTGTTTGGTACGCGTAGGCAAGGCTGCACAGTAAGCTTGGAAATGGGTTCGGTTCATTAAAATCTGTGTGAATTCAACGCATGTGTTTTGTGCAAAGTCTCCTGAGTGCTACTGCTCCATTGCATGTACTTGTCCACCGTTATTTAAGTCTTAACACCCGTCCCTTTACTTGCACGACAAATCAATTACATCCTACTTGATTTTAACACCGCACAACGTCTGTTGCACAGTATATGCTTTTCGTGCTTTACATGTGTGTTCAATTGCATGGCCGTAGACCGTATTTCTTGTGGCACACTGTATTTCATCGATGAAAATCGGCCTATTCTCTGGTCTAGGAGAGCATGTTGCCGGACTATTTGTTATTTTATGTTGGGAAGAAGTCAGCGCGTAAACTTTTTCTTCCTTCCTTCCTTCCTTCCTTCCTTCCTTCCTTCCTTCCTTCCTTCCTTCCTTCCTTCCTTCCTTCCTTCCTTCCTTCCTTCCTTCCTTCCTTCCTTCCTTCCTTCCTTCCTTCCTTCCTTCCTTCCTTCCTTCCTTCCTTCCTTCCTTCCTTCCTTCCTTCCTTCCTTCCTTCCTTCCTTCCTTCCTTCCTTCCTTCCTTCCTTCCTTCCTTCCTTCCTTCCTTCCTTCCTTCCTTCCTTCCTTCCTTCCTTCCTTCCTTCCTTCCTTCCTTCCTTCCTTCCTTCCTTCCTTCCTTCCTTCCTTCCTTCCTTCCTTCCTTCCTTCCTTCCTTCCTTCCTTCCTTCCTTCCTTCCTTCCTTCCTTCCTTCCTTCCTTCCTTCCTTCCTTCCTTCCTTCCTTCCTTCCTTCCTTCCTTCCTTCCTTCCTTCCTTCCTTCCTTCCTTCCTTCCTTCCTTCCTTCCTAATCCTTCCTTCTTTCTTTCTTTATTTCTTTCTTCCTTCCTTTTTTCTTTTTTTCTTGCTTCCTTTCCTTCTTTTTTCCTTTCTTTTACATTTAACACTGACTTCTCCCCAGCGCACTTTGTGGTCCAAGAAGAATCCTTGAATTGACTGAATTTTCACGAAAATCAACTCTCAAGTACTGCTTGCACCATAATCGAGTTGCTGCCAATTATTTCCGGTACTTCATCCGCTTAATGAGCACAGGTGGCGGAACAATAAATCGTTAGCAGGTGAAATGAATAACTATAATGATTTGGCCTCAAGTTAGCGGTGTCTCATATGCACCGCCCTATCCACGTGGCACCTCGAGAACAGTAGTCCATTGATCACTTTTGTTGAAATCACAGACGAAGGAGACCGTTGACACTGAAGTGATTAGCTTGATTCTAAAAGGAGAGCGAATTTATTTTTGTCTTCTATGTGAGGCGAAATGTGTGCAGTGGAATGTATTGAGTTCGATGGATCGGATGATCTACATGGACTGTGCCCATGCCTAAACTTGCAGCTCCGGATTAAATGCAAGTGATTTGTTCCTGTTTGCCACTGATATGATGTGACGAGAAAATGATGCCGGTAATAATTTGCATCACCTCCGATTAATGTAATCTGTAAACCACTAAGCAGCATTGCCAAAGAGGCAAAAGTAATTTCTTTGTTCTGCGCTCAAGCTTTTTGACGATCCGTATACCAGCACAAGGTTTATAAAAAGTAAAAGTATAAACTCATATTCCAAGCTGAATTAAACACTGCTTTATGCACTCTAACAGAGGATGAGAGTAATTTCTTTGTTCTGCGCTCAAGCTTTTTAACGATCCGTATACCAGCACAAGGTTTATAAAAAGTAAAAGTATAAACTCATCTTCCAAGCTGAATTAAACACTGCTTTATGCACTCTAACGGAGGATGAGAGTGTGAAAAATGTACCATATAACCACCAGTACCAAATGGCAGATCAAAGCAAAACAAGACAAACAAGATAGAAGAAAGCGTGGTATTTCCGTAAGAAAAGCAAAAACTAAAAAATAAAAAGTATGTAGTTCCCGCTCGAGCATTTCAAGGACCTGCTTGGAAACTGTTTCGGGAAACTGTTTCGGGAAAACTGTTTCGGCAAACCCACCTAGTGGAGTACGAAGTGCGCAAGTTTCTAAAGGGTCCTTGCCGATAACAAACTGCAGGCCGAGTACAGAACGCCAAGTTCCTTAAACGTGACTGTGCCCGTTCCTCCAACACAGGGCTTGGAAGCCATGACGGACGCTGAGCTCGAAAAGCAGTGGGAAGAGCGGATGCTCAGCTTCAAGGAGAGCTCTCGACAGGGGCTGCCCAAGTGGGATCCCGAGAACCCGAAAAACAAGCAGGTACGGCGCAGGTTTTCTTCGCTCCATCAGAACGTAGTGCTTCCTGGTTGAAAAGTTGAAAGAGCAACACGCTTTTACCGCGACTTGATTTCATTCGTGTGAAGTCATACAAAGGAAAGGGAAACGTGGTAGCATAGAAATGATAACACGCACACCTGACTGAGTCAACAGTTGTTCCAAAAACTAAACAAACGCAAGTCGCAGTCGCACCCAAAAAAGCAGTTGGAATTTCGTTTTAGTGATAGCAAATGTTCTAAAGACTGCGTATTAAAAAAAGAAAAGAATAGGCGAGTTATTTTCCTGCGCACAGTAAAAATTTACCAATGAATGGCACCCTCACAAATGTCCTCCAACTTTTGAAGCCAAGTGAGAAGGCAGTCAATAAACGAACGACCTTTTATAGAATTGCTTGAGTGAATGACGTAAGCATCTTAAGACGGCCTACGATAGACACAGCGAACGGCTAAAATCTCGCGTGACGTGAGCCACAGACGAGCGAGTGGAAGGCGATGGAAAAACATGATAGACACAAATGGAATTGATGCGGCAGATATGCTTTAGCATTACTGTTCACCCTGAACGGAGCAGCCGCTGATGGGTTCAGATCGTTCGAACGGGTGGCGTGCTCCACTCCGTCAATGATCATGCGATGTGCCGTACTCGAGATCCACTCTCCCCAACCCCTCTCTCCGTCTTCCCTCTCTCCACTCCCACAACTGACGACCGAGGCTTCAGACGGACGGACGGATAGATTTTTCCGACATGGGGGTTCTAATGCTAACGCAATAAAAAAATTTGGCGGCAAAAGATGTCTGTCGCCTGCGACACTACTCCAATGGAGGGACAAGGGGCAATGACAGAAAAAGTGAGGGATAGTGAAGATGGGGGATACTGATGGCGTTACACCATATGATGATGATGATATTTGACGTGAGCTCTGCTTTCCCTCCGCGCAGGTGAGCCGCGCCCGCCACGTCGACGAAGAGGAGGAGGAGGAGATTGAGGCGCCCGTGTTCGAGCCGCCCAAGCCTGAGCCGCCCAAGCCGGCACCACCCAAGCCCGCCCCCGTGCAGCAGCAGCAGGAGGAGGAGGAAGAGGAAGAAGAGGAGGAAGAAGAGGAAGAAGACGAGGAGGAAGAGGAAGAGGAGGAAGAAGAAGAGGAGGAGGAGGAGGAAGAGGAGGAGGAATAAAGGCTCCCCTCAGAACGAAAGGTGAGCCAATACCTTACCCACGCGCCTTTTCTGTGGGGCGTCTGGAAGCGCCTTCCCAATCTCCCCCATGCAGATCACGGTGGCGTCAGGTCCCAGAAGCTACTCAAGCCCAGGAGAGCGTTTTCTGCTTTTGTCCTGTGTCTTTTGTTCCGGCGGAATAAAATACCGATTCATAGGGAAAGGAAAAACAAATGAAAACAACAAGTCGCATAGCGTCCTTCAAAAGTACAAAAGTGTGAATTAATCCTTTTCGGCCGCCGCAAAGAGGTATTCTAAGATAGAGATATGTGAGCTTGGGCAAGTAACAAACAAGGCGAAGTTTTTAATTTTTAAGTAAGTCTTAAAAGCAAAAGGTGAACAGACGGTATCTTTGTTCATGCTGGCAGGTGGGAAAAACGCTTTGAAGACGTGAGAATACCATTAATATAATAAAAACAAATTAAACTCCGTCAATTTTAATAATCTATTCAAATATTTTTACCTCAAAAAAAAGCAGTTTTTTGAGAAGATGCAGTACAAAAAAGAACTTTCTCTGAACATTTAAAAGAAACAGTGTCTTCAACGAAGGTACGAGTTCTGAAAATTGATAACCCAGTCCACGAGGTGCTTTGAATTTTTTAAATATACTGATGAAGCTGGGACTGGCAGCCTACTTAATGCTTAAGCTGACAAGCTAAGTGCCGGAGCATTAAGAGGAGCTGAAAGTTTGCTCGCTGTGCACCGCACAAGAGCCAAGAAAAGAGCGAGAGAGAGAAAATTGTTCAACTCTCCTAGACTTTTAAAGATAGCAAACAGCCCTTACCGACGTCCATCAGGCCGTACGCTGCTAGGAGAATAAATGCAAACGCGTCTCGCATTTCTGTACTCGTCTCTTATCTTTATTTATTGGACGGCCAGTTCATTACCAGTGAAAACGCAAACTTATTCCCTGACAAGCAAGAAAAAAGAAATCACTCCTCGGGCTCTGCAAGAGGATTTAATTATGCCGGTCGTACCAGGGCTACTTGACGCTCGCCCACCGGCTTAGGGATATTGTTGGCACACGTGGCCCGCAATAAGGCCTAATGAACGCTAAACAGGTCCTGTCAAAACTTTAAACGCATCGCCCACTTGAACATGGCTCGCAGGAGGGAAATAGTGGGCAGTTCCAGCTAATTGAACAACCTTCTCGTCTGATGCGAGAAGACGCTCGCGGCAGGGAAGGAAAATTTTAAAACGTAAAGAAAAAAATTAAATGGAACGGCCGCAAAAAGTGCTTCGCACACTCAATCTGTGAACAGCTTTCGTTATTGGCGTGAACAATTTTCTGCATTTTTTCTTTTCCTTTTTTATGTGTAGCGGTTCCGTCGTCTTCGCGAACACTTTCATTCCTCAAAAACTATGTCATACTTGCTAATTAAGCGCTTGAGGGAGTTACATCGTGGCCTTTTAGAACGTCCAGTCATGTCGACATCGATGACCAGTCTGTGACGTTCTCTGAGATGAACGGCTCGGTAGAATTTTTCCTATCACCACATGAGTAATGAACTCGAAAATGTGGAGTGTCAAGGTTCGGTTACTATTATTCTTGGTAAGAAGCATAGTTAATGACAACGTAGCCCAATATCTTCTGGCAGTCTTGCATACAGTAAACGTTTGCAGCAAAAACAGCAGTCTTAATTTCTTACACATTACCTTGCATCACTGATAACACACAGTCGAACATAAAAGGAACAAGAGCAGCTACGTTATAGAGTGCCGCCATCTATTCTGTGTAGAAGGACAAAATACTGTGTACAAGAAACAAAAGCTTCTATGATAGACTTATGAAAATAATCGTAGCCGCAAAAGAACGTTCATCATAATCGAATCCATGGAAGCAGCAAGAAGTATGAGTTTTACTAACAGTTATTTTATGAGAAAATTCCCTAAACTGACCCCAAATAATTATTTAGCTAATACAAGCGTAGTTTTTGAATATTTTTACTCCTAGCCAAAAGGAATAAAATAAGGCGAAAAGGAATAAAATAAGTGGAACTTGTTTATCTCGAAGGATGTCGCATTTCGCAATTAATGCTGCTATTCAGGTTATTCTTTCTGTCATACCTTTGAATTCAGGCATACGAACAAAAATACCTATACCGCCATGGAGAAAAAAATCTTCTAGAATTGAAGCGGCCTTCTGAATAAAATTTTACCTCAGTTAGTTTTTTTTCTTTTTGTGATTTAGACCGGTTTTTAGAAAACTGTTTTGCTTATTGGCCATTTACTCTTCTCAAGGTTCACCTTCCTTAATTAAACCTTGGTCTTTCTAAAAAATTAATCTTTTAGTTAAACGCGACAACCTCAAAATTTTTATTATTATTTCATCATTATCCCATCCTTAGACAGTACTCTCTAGTGGGCATGAGTCATTGCCCTGCGGAGGCCAACAAAAAGCTCAAAAACTTTGCGAACAATTCACAATACTATATCTTCGATTATTATAAGCTCTTCAAAACGAAAAGCATTACAAGTCACCTATTTGGTTCATGGTTTATGGGGGTATAACGTCCCAAAGCGACTCAGGCTATGAGGGACGCGAGCCAATATTTACATTTCGAGGAATATCTCACCGCGACATATGTTATTCTTTTCAGCTCTCACCTTTCCCAGGACATCGCTCCAAGGCCATCGACGAAACCTCTCCAACAAGTGCGGCAAGAATGGAAGAAACGAACACGAAGAAGTGACTGCAGGGCACCCGAAGACAGTTTGGCGGCCACCCGAGCGCTTTGCCGCCGAACAATAAACATACCGCACATTTGATATTCTAAAGCATATCCCCCTGTCAAGAGACCCTTATCGGGCATAATATGCAGGCGAAGGGGACCGCTACATTACAGTCGGTCACCATTTCCGCATGTTCTTAGAAGGAAAAACGAGAATCTTTAACCGTGGAGTTTCTTATTTTTTGTTTTTATTCTTTCCCGCTTTATGAATGTTCGAGCTGCCCATCTTTCTCCGGTTAAAGATTGGAGGCACGCTTGGTTGTTTCTGTTTAAGCCTATATATGTTGTTTACTTTTGTTCAACCAGCAATTACAATAAAAAAAAGAAGAAACCCAACTGGAATAAACTGAATTGCAGTATTTCTTTGCGATTCTTACAGAATTACGCCCCTCATTTCAGGCTAGCACACAGTGCCTATCAGTTATTCACTTCCCAGCAAACACCTTTTCAGGAGTTCAGATTTGACAGCGCTGAAATTGCTTAGTGGGCGTGTAAATAGACCCTAAAAAATCTTGTTTGCAACATTGTAACCTTCGCTATCTTCCTAATTTGTTGCACGCGGAAAAGGCAGTAGGAACGGAGACTGCCTAATAGAAAGTGAAACTCGTTTTAACACAATGAAAACAAATTCGTGTTGAGATTCGAAAAAAAAGTAGAAATTTTGACTCTTTAAACTAATCTCCGAATCGCTTGCTGGTACTTAGTTATAGAATAGAGGCTGAAGGCAGACTGGTGACAAAACAAAACTGTTCCTTTGGCAGCCTCAGCAGCTTGTGGCACCAAAAGCTGCTCTCTCCTAAAAACAAGGCGTCGAGAAACAGAAAATTACCAGGGCAGGAAGGTTCACTGCGGATGGTGAAGCGCGAAACAGGTGAAAGACAAAAGTAGACGCCGTCAATTTTTGCATTTCGTCTGTTTGGCGCTGTACCGTCCACAATAAACTCCTATTACCAAGTCGCCCCCGTAGCCACACTTCTTCAGGGTACAACGGGCTGCTAAGTTATCTGCAAGACAGGCAGACAACAATGTAGTACAGGAAAATTTATTTCAGTTAGTTTTAATAACATTACTGTCTTCATGCGAGCAGTCTCGCTTTATGTCGACATGACGAAATGCGGCTTTACTTGAAAAAAAAAACTAAGAAAACATGGTTATGAGTTGTGATGATTGCGAGAAAAAGATTCACCAAAAGTTTCTTAACTATGCTGGTATCAAATTTTAGTGAACTCAAAAGGATAATTAATTTATTAAAATGGGTGCTATAAATGAATTTGTATGAGCTTTCTGAACCTATTTTTATGAGAATTGTAGCACACACTGGCACAAAAGTTACAGTAATATTTTATTTATGCGACACATCCCGAATACTATTACAATATCAAATTATATTTGAAAGCCGCGATCACCAAAAAACTGAATTTCTCGCTTAGAATTCTCTCAAAAATTCGCGTGAGTAACCCCAAACGGGAAGATGCGCACAGTATGGCAGGCGTACGTAGAGAAAATGTTTTTTTTTTGCGTCGTTCGTATTTTAAAGCCACGTCTGCGAGGCTATAACCCGCGCCGGTAAAAGTCGCTATCGCCTGCAACGAAGAAGTTTTTCAGAAATTTCGCTCAGATCGCCCGCACCTTAGTATAATCCTTTTGGGCTTCCATGATCACCGCTCTTTTTCAAGCACTACTCGATAACTTCATACGCATTTTTTTTTGTATGCGCTTGAAATTATAAGTTATATGCTGGGAAGGGTTCAATATAAAGAACATTGTGAAAGTTTCGAACAAAACAGCAAAATTGGAGCATATTTTTCTGGTAAATGTACGCATTTGTGGTCGGTAAAAAGAATAAATGTTAAGGTATGCTCACGTACCGATGTACTGGCATCGCCTAATGTGCACGAGGATAAGCCAGTGAGCCACCCTTGCTATGCTGATATCTGTTGGCCACACACAACTGCCTGACATGCAGGAATCTGGCCGACAAAGCACTTAGCCATAAGGAACACCCAAACACCCACTGCGATGAATCACAGTGTTTTAGTCCTCTAAAGAAAGAAACAATACAGTTTTCATGAAAGGGTCGAAGTGGGTAATGGAGACTGGTTTCAGTGTTGCGTATGTGACGGGTGCCCACTTTGTATAGTCACTCGAAAAATAGCCCCTGCCATCTCTTCTCGTCTTCCAGCCCCATTTGTGACATTCTGGTTTACAAACGTACTATGAAAAGTGGCAAAATCCCTTCTTACTGCTTGCTTGAAAGCTGCAGAGAAAGATTCGCAGTACATCGCGCGCTGTATGCTTGTAAAGTCGAGGCCACTTATAACGAACCTGACGGTGGCACGGATTGAGTTCGTTGTATCCGAGATTCGCAGTAAGCGGATTTCGGACGCTGCAGCCAGAAATACAAAGTTGGGTAGTGCAAGTCATCTATGCGCGTCTGCTTATTCAAAGTAGACACTAACAATTAAGGCGCTTTCCAAGCTCCCCATAGGAGTCACATAATCCTTGCCGATACTCTTGTTACCAAAAAGCTGGTTGAGGGACGTGATATAACTAGTCGCGGTGGAAGCGCCCACATTAGCATGAGATTCTTCTTCTTCTTCTTCACACCAGGTATATGGCACATACCCACGCGGGGGAACATGAGATAGGTCGGCCTCTTCGTCGCTGTCTTCATCAGATTCCCGGTATCAGATTCCCGAAGTTCCCGAAACTTTGCATACTATTCTTTCTTCAGTGTACGGCTTTCCGATCTCGGCTCCACATTCGCACCAACGAAGTCATCACAGGCAACATCAGGTCTGGCCAGCTGCGCATCGACAACGCGTTGCCACAAATTCACAGCGCTCTCTATCGTTCCTGGGCCCCAAACGCTTACTTACGGAAGCAATTCTTGATTCACTCAGAAGACAGTTCTGTCTACGGGGTCTTGTCATTCTATGGCGGTGAGCAGAGATATTCGAACTGGGACATCGCAGGCCGATATTTCGCCATGTCATGGTCGAACTCAACAAGCCCCTTCCACTCAGTGAACAAATCGCCTGTCGTCCCCATGCCCCCTCTAAGCAAGTGCCTAGGGACACACTTACCGAATAAAAAATGATGCCGCGCATCATTGACGCCTTGTGTCGTGCATGCAGCGGACAAGATCGTAGCTTCCAAAGCACTGCTTACCCGCCGCGGTGGCTCAATGGTTAGGGCGCTCGACTACTGATCCGGAGTTCCCGGGTTCGAACCCGACCGCGGCGGCTGCGTTTTTATGGAGGAAAAACGCTAAGGCGCCCATGTGCTGTGCGATGTCAGTGCACGTTAAAGATCCCCAGGTGGTCGAAATTATTCCGGAGCCCTCCACTACGGCACCTAATTCTTCCTTTATTCTTTCACTCCCTCTCTTATCCCTTCCCTTACGGCGCGGTTCAGGTGTCCAACGATATATGAGACAGATACTGCGCCATTTCCTTTCCCCCCCAAAAAAACAATTATAAAACAAAGCACTGCGCATTGCGAGCATTCGCGATGACAAAGGGTGACCGCCGGTCGCTGCCGTTCATGCTCATGCACAAAAAGCTGCTAACGTGAAGCTCACTGCACTTTCTGCTGGCACTAGGCGTCGATTTTCAAGGCACGCGCTTTTGACAGCCACAACCGGTAAAACGTTTTTCCGCATTCCATACATCCAGTATTTCTTGTTATATATGTTTTATTGTCATTTATTCTAGGGTCACCATGTTATTTCAGTAGCAGGTGGAGAAGGGGTGGCATAGAGGCTAGCAGACGCTCCTGAGTCTCCGTTTCTGCAAGAAGCGGCGATTTTTAACTGCAGGGTCGAGTTTACAGCGCCTTTTCTTTCGCTTTAACCGACTTGCCCAGCCACCGGTGTTTGTTTTATCTGACAGCATTGCCATTGCCATAATATATATTTTTACAGTAGCACTGCCCTCGCTCGTAATAAGTGAGCGTCCGTTAAAACTACGCCTCTTACTAGGGGGCTGGACTATATTAACAAAAAGGTCGCGAAATTATTGCTACTGGGCAGGTAGCATTACACATAACAACAGAAAAATGAAGACTAGTATAGAGGGACGGTATGTTAATGATAATTCGGGGCATGCGTTTGCGTGTTGGATGTCCTGCCAGAAGCTAGCTGTTATAATGTCGCTTAATTTCTATATCGTAAGAAATGAATCGACATCATAAGTGAGAAGGCATCCTCATTACTGCGTAATATACAGCTCGTATCCACGCTGCATTTATCAACGACGTGTACGTTTAGTATAAGGCCCAGAAACATCAACTACTGAAGTTTGCGCCGCGACGTTACTAAAATGCAGCTAGTATGAACGCTGCGTCTAATGAATGTCCTTGGTAAAGTTTTATAGTAGCGCGTTTTATTTTTCTCTCATAATGACCTTTTCAGGTATTTGTATGCGCGCTACTCGTTTCTTTTCGTGTTTCATTTGGCAAAAGTGATCAAGTTTTGAGCAAGGTGCATAAAGTTTCAATTTCCCAAGAAGTAAAAACCATTATACAGCAGTGTTAACTGTCCTCATTTCCTATCGCAGTGGATGAGTAAACCTAATCGTCTATTATGAGTAAGCCAAACGTTGTTTACATTTCCAGGAGCCGTCGCTGAGTGCCAAGAGGGAATTCGGGGTGGCAGTTAAAGAGGAATAAAATAACTTGCGTGCCCCGCTGAGTTGTTTGAGAGTTTGGCTGGGACCAGTAGTGTGCTTTCGACGAAAGCATAAGTCATGATGGCTAAAACTTCACGGAATGGAAAAATGATTAAAATGTAAAGTGTAAAAAATTTTTACCAATTTTTCTGCAGCAAACATGTCGTGCTGCCTTTTGAGTGAGTAGTCCCAAAGAGGCGTTATGACAGCCCACTATGCCGGCGTCCCCATGAGGTGTTCAAAGTAAAAGAATTCTTTTTTTTTTTTGAGGGGGGGGGGGGGGGGGCAGGCGACATGCTTTGCTCTGCGTGTGAAGAAGAGGCATTCAGATGTATACAGACGATCTAGCAGAACACTGAAGCAAACAGTTCTAAGCAAGCAGCTGCGAACAAGAGGAGGCCGAAGAGATTGCAACTGCGATTTGCGAGCCGTCCCCGTAGACAGCGTTAACAATACAAGCACGCCTTGCGGTCGAGCTAGGAACGCTACGAACACGAAGTTGGAGCCCTGGCGCTGACGTCAGCGAGCTATAGGCTTGCGCGGCGCGACTCGAGGGATTTCATTGCCGCCTTCAAAACTGCCTCGCCGCAAAGACCTTCCGCGAAAAGCGCTCGGGACGACAGTGGCCTTTTGTAAGCAATGTTTTCAAGCACGGCTGGACCCGCGTTAATACACACAGTTGCGCCTATAGCTCGTGCTTGGCAGGCATGAGCGAAGTTTGGGAGTTCGAAGAATATTCGCTGCTTTATCGAGGTATTTCGATAAACACCTTTCAAAGTAAAGCAGAAAACAAAACTTCTTAGTGTTTACACTTTGCTGAGCGACGCGCTAAACTCACCGAAATATTTCGCAAGTAAAATGCTAGCGTAGACACGGATTTTTCTGCCCGTATTATAGAGGCTACATGCTACATCGCCTTTCACTAAAACGGAACCAATCGGTTCCTTTGGGTAAGGACGTCACTGGTTTGAATCGACTGCAGAGGAGGTATTTAAATTCAACTTTCGCGCCGATAACCGCGTATTTTTGCTGACGCGCAAACGTCAACACACCCAGAAAAAGGAAGAGAATCGGTTTTTCCTGAGAAGAGTATTTAGATAAGGAGAGATGCCTGCTGTGCCTTCGAGCATTTCGCCTATGTGCCTATGCTTATGTGCATTTCGAGCAACCACTCGCGTCATATGCACGTAGCACCTGATGCTGGTTAGATAATAGGTATTCTCGCACATACATACATACATACATACATACATACATACATACATACATACATACATACATACATACATACATACATACATACATACATACATAGATACATACATACATACATACATACATACATACATACATACATACATACATACATACATACATACATACATACATACATGCATACATGCATACATGCATACATGCATACATACATGCATACATGCATACATGCATACATACATACATACATACATACATACATACATACATACATACATACATACATACATACATACATACATACATACATACATACATACATACATACATACATACATACATACATACATACATACATACATACATACATACATACATACATACATACATACATACATACATACATACATAGCGGCACATAACGGCACAAAACCGCGCTGAAGTCGCACCTCCACTACCTATGTGCTTTGGACGAGCGAATCGTCGGCGCGCTATTTGTGATTACGCCGCATGCTTTGACGTTTGAAAGTGAATGCACCGTTGCCTGTGCTCCCGATCCCAGCGTCTGTTTCTGGCTTTTGTCTCACAACTGCGATGCACTTAACTATTGCACGCTTGAACAAAATTCAACTTCATCAGTTCATTGAGCTCATGTAGCCTGCATTAGTCTTTGACCAATTTATGCTAAAACTTCTGAACAACGAATGAGGGACACACCGCCAAAGGATCAAAGATGCGTTGAGTCAACACCTTTCAATCATGGCTTAGCAGACATTCTGAGTCATTCTGAAAAAAAAAAACGAAGAAGACGCTTAAACCAACGTTAGAGGGCAATGTGATAGCATTCGCTTTCACAATGTCGCCGCTCCTCTGGCAAGTTCTGTCTGTGTTTGCGTAAGTTTGTTTGCAATTGTCGATCCATCAGCAGCCATATTTAGACGGCTAGCTGCAGTTGCAAGTATACGCTATGCTGTGATAGCGTCGACATTTGCATAAATCTCGTTTTTCCGATTACTCTTTTCAATTAGCTGTCTAGGTTTCTGTCCCAAACTTCAATAGGCGGTGGGCCGGTTGTGATGAAGCCGCGTGATCACTTGACCTTTCTGGACGAATCAGCGAATTTCGTGACGCCGGACATTGGCGGTGTTTCGATGTGACAACTCTAACGGTGCCGCATTTAAAAAAGTTACCTTGAATTATTGCGCATTCCTGTTTTTACGTGGGCTGCAATATTTGCGTAAGATGGGAAAAAAAAGTTCCAAAAGGCTATTACTCGTCACATGAGACGGAGTCAAAGTTAACGAACTCCTTAGTGTGCATTTCGACTTCATCTCTTGTACAGACCACGTACACTCAAAGAAAACATGACTGCACAGGGCTTGTTATGGGCATAAACCACTACTTGTCGTACCTGGGCAATACACTCTTCGGCTAGCACAGAGGCAGTGTAGCATTCAATGAAGACTCAGTTAGCGGGTGCGCGCCGGAGTTTACGGTCCTGATACACCGACACCGACACCAACGACATACACTGTCATTGTTAAATGACTTAATGATACCCATGAGTATAAACTTCTACAGTCTCATCTCCTATTTCACCTCTGCCGCTTCGAATGTCGCACGGCTGAGAGTTCCTCCCCATACAATATAACAGCTAGTTCTCCTCGCCAAACTGGAACTCCTGGTAGAACGTGACGCAAACGTGACGCATTTAGATAAAGGAATTGGTGGAATTTCAAAGAGCTCTCTTCGAGAACGGCGCAACTTATACGGCTCCAGTTCTGTGCGGAACTCTCCCGGGCGATCGTCATCGCAGAACTTGTAATCTCTTCGGAAAGAAAGCGCTTTGTTCCCTCCCGATTGGGATGTGCGCCACGCCCAAGCACGTTCTACTGCGCCAAATTTGAATATCGTCCTTAATCCCGAACTTGAATATCTGCATACGAATTGGTTCGGCCTTTCTTGGCAACTATGAGCCGACCGCTTTCGGGAATCTTTCGGGGCCAGCCAGCGCGCCGATCTTGTATAGCTCTGGAGAAAGACCTGAGATCAGTGGAGTGGAATCTCCGCGCGTGATTTGCGGGGCACGCGAGTTGTGGGTTTGTTTATCGCTCGTCGAGCTTGTTTGTCTAGGACGAGAGAGAAGCGTGAGTGGTTTTCTTCTGTGCTATACTGAAGTGGAGATTCCGCCACAGTAGCGGGGACCTTTGAATAGCGGGTGCTTTGGCACAGAGGACAATAAAATGTTTGTGGAGGCCGACGCCATGAAAACCTTGGGACAGTTTATATAGCAAGTAATTACGCGCTTTTAGGTAGAGGAGTCGCCAGATACGGTGGAGAAATAGTCAACAAAGTTGCACAAAACTTCACTGGTTAGTTAACTACTACTGGGGGACGTTTTGCTTGACAGTGCTAACTACGCGCGGACAAGGTAAGTTTTGTTTGCGACAGTGTATAGTAAGTAATTACGCGCTTTTAGATGGAAGAGTCGCCAGATACAGGGGACAAATTGTCAGTGAAGTCGCATAGAATTTTACTGGTTAGTAAACTACTACTGTGGAATGTTTTGCTTGACAGCGCTAAATCCGCGCGGGCAAGGTAAGTTTTCCCGGTAACATGCGCGCACATGTTCTGTGCCCAGATACTGTTCACAATATCTACAAAAAGCGAGAGAGGACAAGTGTCAGTCTTCAAGATTAAAAAACTGTTCGGAGAATGGAGTGTCCTCACGAGTGGTCAGGTGGTTTCCGCCGGCAATGACCACACTTTACAATCGGAGTATTACGTAAATGGGGTGATATGTAAGACATACACTTGCACAAACGCCTAAGACCAAGGTGTCTTTGCGCTGTTTGACAGGTCAGCCACGCAGTTCACGAAGCACCTCGTGTGAAACCGGCAGTGATGGCGACGGTCTAAGGAACTTCAAGTTTATTGATCGCAGCGTTTTCAATCTGTGAACCGTACTGAAGTCGGCGTTGTGAAGGATGAGAAGGTGATTCGAAAAGCAAATACGAGGTGACTCCTTCAATCTGAGTCCTTCAATCTGAGTGGACAACAGAACCGCTTGTCAGTATTTCTCTTTAACTCTTGCCTTTTCGCGCTGTGTTTGAGCGAGCTTCAGTGAACCGTACAGTGAATGAGGGGACCAGAAGAGTGAAAAAAAATGGGAGAAGGAAGCGGAGAAAGAAAAAAGTGAAGGAATATAACGTGATTGAAACTGAAAAAGACGTCTAGAGCACGTACGAGAGTAACTCGCTTTGAGCGCTCGTCTATAGTCCGTGTCCGGCGTCTTTTTGTGCTTCGGGCGCATCATGCAACACTACCTAAAGCCCGCCAAAACACTCGTGCAGTTTCATATCTTGCATGGTCTAGGGAGCCCTTAATTGGGTCAGAAAAACTTTGTTTGATACTGGTCTTGGAAGTTAGCACGCAATTTCTTATTACAGACACCCGTGCATCAAACCTGCTTCCACGCCAATAACCGTCCATATAACCAGGAATATAAAATTATGTGTAATTTAATTACTGTGAATAGAAGTTCTCGGGTGTTAAACATCGCATCCTAGCGCAAATATGTCTCCAACCAACACCGCACTGACCAAAGTATCAGAACTGCCTAAGGAAGCTGTCCTAAACAAATGGCTGAAGTTTCTGCGTTTAAACTCACGGTAAAACATCTGAAAAAAAAAATGTATATCGAGGTCGCTTTTGAGGTATTCTGATAGCCAGACAGTATACCTTCCTGTGAGTACGCCTTCCAAGTCCTCACGGGCAATGTTTCCGTATGTAGTCTGTAAAAGGAGGTCTTAGTGCACAGGAAAAGCAGCATTTTTCTCACC
This sequence comes from Amblyomma americanum, assembly GCA_030143305.2. Taxonomy (NCBI): domain Eukaryota; kingdom Metazoa; phylum Arthropoda; class Arachnida; order Ixodida; family Ixodidae; genus Amblyomma; species Amblyomma americanum. The sequence goes on from JARKHS020026777.1 coordinate 362,058, forward strand.
CGCGTAAGTACTTCATATCCAGCAATCCAAAGTACATTTAGCAGCAAAGAGGAAAATTGAAAAGCATCGAATCATGTATTTGTACAACCTTTTTCTTGATACTCAAAATAAGAGCTTTGTTGAAATTCATTGATGTTTTGCTGCGCGCTTTCTGCCATGGCCACAACAGAACACCCCACGTGCTTAACTACTAGTCTCTCGCGCTGGGTTTGGGTATCGCCGTCTTCATCAATTTCTATTCGGGCGACGTGAAAAAAGCAACTTCGCAGGCCAATGCATTAGAGCAGTACGCCATAGCTGGAGCCGAACACCCCGCGTGCATGCTTTCGCATTCACAGCACCTAAGCGCTATTAAGTTCCCTCGGCAATTTTTTTCTTTATTCTTTATTCGTACAATACCCGCAGCGCCACTAGGGCATCACAGCGGGGGGCACGAAACATCATAAAACAAATCCACAGTTTTTCTACAGACAGATCATCTGGTAATACGTTCCAATCATTTATGGTAGGCGGAAAAAATTAATGTTAGAACAAATCAGTGCGACATTGGTAAGGACGAATCTTCAGTTTATGGTCATTTCGAGAAGAAACATAATGCGGTTGCTGTAAATAATTTGAAGCACTTTATCCCATTTGTTTCGACATTGACGACATTATAAGTACCTTAGGTTGTTTAATATTGCCGCGAATATTTCGGCGGGCATTCTGTTCGACGACCGCCGAGCACGCTTGTCGCTTCGCCGCCGCCGTGTGATTCAGTCCATTTTGGGTGCAAGTCAACGCAATAAACAGTTTTCTTTTAGAAGACCCCTTTTTCCGTCTTCATCGCTGCTTCGACTGCCGTCACCACTACGTGAAAATATTATCCTCTTCTTCTGGTCGCGATATCAGCAGCAAAACTCTGTAAAATACTAATGTATATGCCATAATACTATAGAAAATATTTCAACAGTCTCGTCAAAAGTGCGACCTTACCGTAAGACTACTGGATATGGGATAAGTTACTTCCGCCCCAAGAGTCAGGCGACAAGCATCTATCACTCAACTATCGGTCGATATCACTAACTAGTTTTTCTTGCTTGATAATGGAAGATGTTATCTTGTTTAACTTAGCCACCTTACTCGAGTCATCTTTTTTTTTCGCCTGTGGCAACATAGTTTCATAGATTGCATTTGCACCGTTAATCAACTGTACAAATGATAGTAAATTTATACTAGATCGCGGCAATACAGTTGACTGTATTTATTTAAACTTTTGCAAGGCATTTGGTAAAGTCTCTCGCAGCTTGCTTCTTTACAAAACAACTAAAAGTTGACCGAAATTTACTGCAATAGAATGAATGAATTTTGTTTAACCTGCCTCAGTATGTGCAGGCTAATGGCTTTTACTCATCGTCGGTGCTTGTGATCCCACAAGGTTCTGTCATCAATCCTTTGGTGGTTCTTGTTTATATTAACGACTTGCCCACTGACGTAAATTTTTCAGTAGGCTTCTTTTGCGGATTACACCGCGATATTAACGCTATCGTGTTTATATAGTGTCTTAACGCGATAACGTTAAAAAATCCCACGTCCCAAAAAAGCCGGCCTCGGCGTCGATGGTCGCGAGCGAAAACTCCACGAAACAGTCCCCACGAAACAGTCCCCAGAGAAGCAACCTAGCCCGGGTTCGAACCCGACCGCGGCGGCTGCGTTTTTATGGAGGAAAAACGCTAAGGCGCCCGTGTGCTGTGCGATGTCTGTGCACGTTAAAGATCCCTAGGTGGTCGAAATTATTCCGGAGCCCTCCACTACGGCGCCTCTTCTTCCTTTCTTCTTTCACTCCCTCCTTTATCCCTTCCCTTACGGCGCGGTTCAGGTGTCCGCCAATATATGAGACAGATACGGCGCCATTTCCTTTCCCCAAAATCCAATTAATATTATTATTAAGCAACCTAGGTGTCAGGTGGACCTGCTATGTAACGTAAACTTGTCAGCGTCATCACAACCTTCCCAACAAGTTGTGAGTAAACAGCCGACCGTGGCAGGTGGCAGCTAAATTAACGATTGATCGCGAGAGATGGCTTAAGAACAGCAACCTGGGTACTTGGGTTGCACCAGCCTTACCAGTGGCAGCACCTGCCATCGCAGGGCTGTGGCGCATCGCTTAACCACTGCAACACTGCGCCGGGAGTAGTATGAGGGCCCCCAGGGATCTATGAATGCAGAACATAGAATCACCAGATCCGCATATATAGGCATTAAACCGTTAATTAACGCTATCGCGTCATACACTTAAGGCGGAACTTGCGTGTCTCTTCCAAATTTTCTGGCTGCCTCTCTCTTCGGAAAACCTTCGTCACTTCTATCATCGTGTACGCTAACCGCAAGCTAGGATTGGATTTCCGCCAATCTTCTTCTGTACAAGTCAATCATCCGCTCCAAATTAGAATATGGCAACTCAGTATGAGACCGTTTCAGTATCTCCATTACTGGTGCCCTTGAAGTAGTACAGAATTACGTCCCATGTTCCATCGTCCGTAACAATGATCGTCTGTCCAGTGCCTCAGAAATCAAAAATACCTTGTCGTTAAATCCTATTTTCATTTATCCCGCATGTGTGTGTTTTTTTATGTCTATAACTTGAACTTCATTATTAAAGTTGCATTGATCCCGCCGCCGTCATATGTTTGATCCCGTATAGATACTTAACGGAAAGCTGGCGTTCCCCGCTGCCGTAGAACATGCTGTATGAATATTTCATTCCAGTGACAGCGTCGGAGTCGAAGCAAATTCCACCAGATATTGTCCTTCGGAAATGACAGCGATGAATTTAAAAAGAGGTTATCAGTATATTATTTCTTACATTATAGCCTCGGTTCAAATCATGTAGATTCTGAGTATTTCATTCTCTTGCAACCATGCAGTCTCTTATATTTACAGCCTTATGCCTGGTACCCAATTGCAATGTTAAGTATTTGTACTAATGTTGATTTTGTTGTTTCCATATTTTCGGTGTTTATTTTCAATTCGCTTCGACTTTTATTTGTGTGAATTGTCTTCTTGGAAGCAATTTGTTTTTTTTTTTGCACTTATTCTTCTTGTGTCGGCTTTTTACGATAAATGAGACAGATACTGCGCCATTTCCTTTCCCCCAAAACCAATTATTTATCTTATTAATTTTTTCGAGTATTTTTTAGTATTTTCTTTGGTATTTTTTAGTATTTTCTTTAGCTTTCAGAATCATGTGCAGCATTTTTCGTTTGCTGTATGCGGTGTCTCTTTCTGCAACCACCTTATTTTTTGCATTTAATGTATCATTCTCCTCAATAATAACCTGTGCGCCATGATGGTGTCGTAAATAAAAAAATAAAGAAAGCGACAAATAAATTACTGGTGAATACACCTGCGGTAATGCGATGATCAACGTCAGCTCCTTCTGGTTGCGCTTTTGGATTTGTTGTATTTTTACGTATGAGTTTTACAATTGCGTTTCAGTTTTAGCAGAGAGGCACGGGTATGCGCACGAGGTGCTCACGTGACCACGTCCCCATAGGGTGGCAACCTGTGGGAGGTGCCAACCCGCCCCGCTTCAGGCTAGGATGCACAGACTCTCAATGGCCTTGACAACTACCAAGCTTAGGCCTGGTACCTCAGCCTTAACAGCTATGGGTGTGAAATACTTTTAATTTCAATACATTCCTGCTCGCGCTGTAATCGTTTTTTGTGATATTCAAGCATAAAATTATTGAAAAATCTTTCGAGTTGCTTAGGGCGTCGTCGCGTAAGTGTGATTGGCCTTTTAAAGAGGCACTTTAGACTTCAAAGTGACTTTGTGTGACTTGCATTATTCGGCACCTGCCATTGCCCTAGAGGAGTTCATCTTCAGGAAAGATAGCACGCAGTCAGCGCCTGCATACTTCGCATATCTCTTGACATAGGCCTCACTTTACTGAAATGTAACGCTTCTAAGGGAACTGATTGTTTTCCATTGATATTACTCTGCCTTCAAGAGCATTGCCTCTTCGAAATTGCAAATTCGTAATGAACATGCAAAGGTTAGTGGAAGCTGTATTACACCTTGCATAGTAACCAAACATCACAAGACCCCACTAATGCATGTCATTATCTTGTCTGGTGGGACGTAGACAGCATATATTACATCGGAGTGCTGAACAAATGGCTGCAAAATGTCAAACATCCTTTGAAGTTTACCTCACCGCTGCGTTGACGTGCACTGCGCTAACCACTTTTCAGAACTGTCTAACAAGCTCAATCGAATTCCAGGGCACTGAAACGCTTGGCATATTAAAGCACTGCTCCATGGGCCGTCCTTGGCCTCATGCAAAACTGATCTCTAATCTCTGAATCTAAGTATTTGAAGTGTATAATGACGTTTGCTGCCTCTCTGAGCACTGTTCCTTGTCGCTGACGAAAATTATTTTTTCACGGAGCTATAGTCGCCACCTTTTATTGTGCACTGCAGCGCATACTGTTCAGCAATGCTCGCATAAAGCGCGGCTTGGTATGTTGAAGAATATTTTGCGCCATAAAAGATTGAGTTGGGAAGAAAAGCAAGTACCTTATTCCTTCGAACAGATCCTACAGATATTTTACAGCGTTTATTCTCTTTTGTTCTTTTTTTATTACAACGCGAGCCTCCCGCTTGAACTTTCTTAGTTAATTTTACCGCACGTGCACAGAAAGGAGCATAGTTAATTTTTCTGAAGCTGCGCGCATTTTGCAACACCAGACAGTCTGGTGAATTTCAGACGGGAGCGTAGTGAGAAGAGGCTGACGTAGCAAACTGAGTTACGGCTGCAAGAAATTTTGCTTTGAAAAATTCTGCTTGTTTAGCTGCTTTTGATGCGTGAATGATTCCTTTTTCATCTCAAGGTTGCCAACTCAGTTTGAGTGCAAGCGGGTGGGGATCTGCGGATAAATCGACACGGTCTTTGGCAGCACCCTTCTCGTTTCGTGTAATGCCCAGAAAAGCAGGGATCAACGAAGTGCAGACGGGGCAGCTCTATCTGAAGCGCCTTCAGTGATGAAATCATTTCTTCCCAGTGATGAAGCCTTTTTTTTGTTGAAATGCCTCCAGTGATGTATTTCTCGAGTGACAGTGCTTTGCAAATATTTGCCGCCGACAAGACTTAGATTTATACCTAGAAACATTTTCAAGCCGTACAGACACACAAATGGAGAACACTGCATGGACAACTCTGATAGCCGATATCCAGAGGCTGAACTGCGGGAGAAGACCGGCCTAGTTATTGTTAGGAAGTCATTGTGAGTTAACAGAGCTTGTATGCGGTGACCTAGGGAAAAACAACATTCAGGGGGGGGGGGGGGGGCAGTTCACTTAATAATTGACTACGTGCGGAAGTGCGATAGCTCGGCACCTCGTTGTCGCTCTTACACACTGCCACTAGTGCACATTGCACTAAGACTCTGCACACATTTCATTTCATTGCATTTCATGGACACCCATGCATGTGTTGGTTGACGGTTCAACTCTCGATTGATGGCTGGCACAAGTTGCGACTACATTTCTGTGCAAGATCTCGCACAGATTCGGACGCAACCAGTATCACAGTTGTGCGGTAAATTTGGGGCTTACAATCTTTGCGTCAGGAACGCCTTAACGGGCAAGATGGTGCGTTCTTTCCAGCGGCATATGTATAAGGCAATGCAAGTACTTGATTACACCAGTTGAGAAACCCCGCTTCAAACTAATTTTATTTATGAATTCGATTTTATGCTAATCCTATTTTTTATACCCCACCGGGCGCCGGGCTTTTTTTTTTTTTCAACGAAGCTTTCATGTTATTGCGTAACGCAGCCCGGACATCGGCTCCAAACTAAAGACATACAGTGCTTGGTGCGAGTAACTCTAAGGGACAAAATAGAAAAACTCATGCCGAATCACTATTACCTGTTCTCAATAAGAGGCTGAGCATGCAAGGGTAGGGAAATGAGGGGCTCGTTACATTGTACATGTGAAAGAAGTCAGGTAGAACAGCCTACGTATTACGCGCAGGGCGTGGGTCCGGATAGCAACAAAGTAATACGGTTGATTTTGTTCCGCTTTATACTTACCACTCATCTAAAAACGATTGCGCTGCTTGTATCCCTGTTTGATCAACAAAATCTCTAAACGAAACGTTCCTCTCTGCCCTCCTAACTTTCAGAGACTGTTGGCCTATTTCGTGTGACTCTTGTTGATAGATATCGCAAGCACGTCAGACAGCAGTGGCGACTGCAGCCTGTGCACTTCAGAAATCAGATTTTCCTTACTCCGTGCAATCTGTCAAGTTACTATGACGACTTCTCGTTCACCATTGACCACGACCTTAGATAAAGTAAGCTTTATATGCCTCGGGTGGGCGGATCTCACAGCAAAGCTTAAATGAAAACCCAGCCAGCCTAACACATCGTATGATTGGCAAAAATAAAGAGAATCGTCAGCAGCTCCTGAAACGGTGATTCAGGAAGCTAAACACAGATACTTCGATGCAACGCTGCCGAACTTGATAAGAAATGATTCAGAAAAGTTTTCGCATATCGTCAACCTTGAAAATCATTCCTTGATTCCATCTTTAAAAGACGAGAGCGTTCTTCCGCATGAAGTTTTGAACTGATCTGAATTGAATTGAAACGGTGCGCGGAGACATTTGACAGGTACTTTAGCAAAGCTTTCGCAGAAGAGTTTACATTCACTTTGCATTGTCTGCGCGTTCATTCCTTATCACTAGTCAGTCGGAACCAATTAATGTATCGGTAAACGGCGTAACCCTTGCCACCGACCACCACTCCCGTACCTGGTGGCATCAGCACCAAGCTTTTAAATGTTACGTTTCGCGTTTCAGTTCACTTGATGTTTTTGCTGCTACAACAGTCATTGAATCGCGTTGTGTTCCCGGCGATTCGAAACGTACGCACGTAATTCCGGTGCGAAATTGTAGAGAAAACAATAGCTGAAACAATGATCGACTGATCTGTCTCTTCTCAGACGGCTGCGATTTACTGGAACGTATAATTTACTTTGATGTTATGGCCTATACATCAACAATAATAACGCTTCTGGGAAATCAACATGGTTTCAGATATTAAAAACCATGCGTAAACCATGGCCAGACAAAAACAAGTTCTCTTTTCGAAATTTTGGATAAGCGCCCTTAGGATACCCGCCTCTTCCAATTGTTCACTTTGTGTCGTCAAGAATTATCGGTGGAAAGGCGAAAAGCGTAAGATTAAGCTGATGCATTCCATTTATTATCATTTGACAAAAATCGGGAGGAAAATAAACATTAAACACCCCCAATTCATGTAGACCAGAAGGGACCACGAAAACAAGATTCTCGAAATTCAGTGCAAAGCTAATTACACGAAATTCTCCTTTTTCCGAAAACAATCTCTGAATGGAATGCGCTTCCAGTGGATGGGGCTGGCGCTAGCAGCAACACTTGTTTTTTTACTGAGCGAGGCGGAATTCTATTCTTGTTTTGGTTTTGTTTTTCTCTATAGACCTGTTTGCAATTTTATTGTTTTTATTTTTTAGAATTGTATAACCCGATATTACCTATTGCATTTTGAAGCCCCCTGCCCTGCTGTAATGCCTTGGCGCTGCAGGGTGCAGTGTAAATAAACAAAATAAAGCAATGTGTGCCAGCGGTGTTGTGTTTGAACTGCCTCTTTCATGAAGTGAGGTGTACATAGGACAAATGAGCAGCTTTGTCAATGTCAGGGCACGGCAGCATAAACTGTCAGTACTGAGCAATGCAAACTTACACCTGCGAGAACATTGAAACAAAAATCGTAAGTACGAACCAAAGTCGACCCATATAGAGGCCTTACACAAAAGTTATGACACTGTGGCATACAAATTACTACAAGCGTTTTTTTTTAACACACACAAAAAAAAAACGATAGTCAGTGCATCAGCGACATGTCAGGGCGCTTGAAATGAAAAGAACATTTCTTGGCGACACATGTGTATGATTGTGAGCGTTTTGATTTCACGAATGATTTCACGAGTGTATATACGTACGCACGTTTTTTTCTGAATACATAGTTGTGAGTTAACGTTTGTCCTGCCGTCTTTATGTGTTGCACTAAGTATTCTTCTTTGAAAATATACCAGAATAAACCGGGACACTAGTAAAGGTTCGTGTCTCTGGCGTGAGCAGACGCAACAGTTTAAACCAAGTCATGCTGGAATACACTCGAATAATGACTGCCGATATAATACCAAGCTGCTGCAAGATGCGCTGAAGGTTTTTCAGGGACAAGGTCCTAGTCAGGCGATCACTTTTATCACCTTTTGTCTCTGCCTGATGACAGTATTTGGTAATGTCGAAAGCATAATGGACAAATTCCGAACAGTGGGAGGTGCATTTGTCCAGCTCGGACTTGGATGTTCCGCGAAATTTGATGAAAGGCATTCTGGCCGATGGAACCCTCTCGGAAAAGTACGGCACCGAGCTCTTTAATCATAGTAATGAAGTTGTCTTTCCCTCACTCTTTCTCCTTTTTCTTAACGTCGCCCCTATAATTTCAATTCACAGCCCGCTGCTTTATCATTGTTTTAATGCCAATCTATTTCTTCGCATTTTTGTGTTTACATAAAACAGTCCCACAAATTTTTGCCCTAATCATTTGCGTCGTACTTCTAAAACGCACCGCACACTCCGACCCAGTTTCTTTCTCTAAATTTTTTTTTCTCTTTCTTTTTTTTTTCATTTCAGCGTTGGTGGATGACGTGCTTCCACTTAGAGCGTGTAGCATATTGAACATCGCGGCCCCTTCCGGAAGGCCACAAGCCGGAAGGTCTGTGGCAAACTACAAAACTCTCTATTTTCTACTTATTTTTTTCATATCGAAGCCGGCCCTAGAAGAATAATTTTGTGGCAGTGACCTTTCGCGCTGCCCAATATTGCTGCGGCAGCGCCGGGTGAGTTTAGCACCGAAGGTCGTTTCATGCGGCTCCTCGGCGGCGACGCGCCGACCGGAGCCCATATACATGGTCCGCGAGGTTCCCCACTTTAGACGCGTTTTGTCGCCCAGGCTTGCGAAGGAAGCGAGAAAAGTGGCCCGCGGCCCTCTAAATAAAGTGCATGCCTGGTTTACTGCGTTAAGTTTGTGAATAAAGGGACTTATTTGTTTCCTCACCATTCTACACAGGTATGTTTCTAAGCTTTAACAAATGAAAAAAAAAATTGACAGTGAATCAATTTAGCTAACCCTGGAATTCAGCGAAAAGCAAGTATGCCTGCTAAGCTTCTGAGGCTCGTCCATGGCAGCTCCGCTACCCGCTCGCGACAGCCGTTCTATATATACCCACACCACCACGTGGTTATGACGTGGTATCACATGTTCTTACGACACCACCATCGGATGTCATCCCCTGGCTTCACATCACCCCATCGGATGCTCTTAAGGTCAAAGGTAAACCCAAAGGAGGTCACCCAATGTCAAAGTGCAAAGGTCAGCGGTCAGCTCGAGGTTCTGGGTTAAGGTCAGGGGTCAAAGGTTCGACACCATAACTGTACCACATATGGTCATACACGGCTAACGTGGTTGGGCTGAAGGTCGTTCAAGGTCATATTCCGGCCTACGCGACGACTGCTTTACCTAGCGTAGATAGGTCTTGGTATCGGATTTTTGGCAACCTTTTCTGAGGTTACTTTCGCATTCCTACCATTTTGTGACCACGTTGTCAGGCTTTCTATTTTAGATACGCGTACAAGCGTTACCATGGACGGGCGCTCAGCTTCTCTAGGGTTAATTGCATGAAAAAAAAAATTGGGTCTTTGACCCGAGCTTCAGCAGGCCAAAAACACATTACTAAAAGCGCACTTTGTCCAAGCCGTTCTTGCGTCATTAAAATCAACTCTCATCGAAATATTTAATATGAATTTCGGTGGCGAATGATATGTGTGAGATGACTCACTGCAGCCAGCGTCCATGTCTGTCCTTCATCATTAATACTACACAATACTTCATTAATCGAAAAGCATGAGGTGCTGAAGGTAAGGCATGAGCTTCATATAAACAATAACGCGACATTCTTGATGGCGGCAATGTAACCGTTGGAGCAATGGTGACTTTCTCCAGTTTGCTGTGGGCAGTGGATTTCGATATAGAACTGATTTGCTCCTTTTTTTTTTCGTGATTCAGTTTTCTTTTTTTTTCTTTCTACCTCCTATTTGGAAAGTTGCCTTAAAAAAGCCAGTTACAAGCTTCCCAGAAATCGCTCCTCGAGATTAATCAGGCAGGCAACTACATGTATCCGCTGGCAGCTCCTTGAACCCGACAGTTGTGTCAGTGGAGGGGTGGAGTTATAAGCAGGGGTTCACTGACACGCATTATGAGTTAAATGAGACATATGCTATAGTTACTACCGATAAGCCTCGTGGCCTAAGCCACTGCAATGGGAGAAATAGCGCTTTTTCTGGTATAACTAGTCGTAGAGATAACCGTGGACTGTTTTCTACAGGATTAAGATTCTAGGCGCTATCGCGTAAAAGGCAGCGGCTCCTCGAAGCCTCGGCTAACGTTTGCGCCAAAACCACTACAACTTTTAGCAACGGCGTCAGCGGACAGGTAAATTTAAAGCGATTTCTGGCGACAAAAACAATTATTGAAGAATCTAGAGCTTCAATCGCACTTTTTTCAGCAGCTTCAAATGAAACAGGGCCACTGCTTTCCTTTAAACAGGACGTGCTTGTTGAAGCGAATAGGAAAATTGTCCAAAATATATTTTCACAGCATACATTATCTCAGGCTTCAGGGCTAAGAGCTAATGCCTCTGGACGGACGTATACGTTTGCGTCGTGTCGAGTAATGCAACACTGCACTACGCCGATATGAAAGCTCTCGGATAGAACCTCCGATTTTGTTACATAAGATCAATACAGTCGTTCGTTTCTTGGCAAGCGCCGCATTTTGGACAAAAAAAAAGAGAGAGAGAACTTGACCGCGGTCCAGAATTTCTCCTAAGTGACGTAATGCGTACGTGGTACGAAAATTTCGGTTTCCAACCTTTCTGGGTGAAGTTTCAACATGAAGCACTGCATCGCCAAAAACACGAAAATAGCCGGAGCAAGGCATGGCTATAGTCTTCTGGTGTCGTCACCCGCAATAGACATCGAAAGGGATGCTCGCTCAGCTCTTTAATACTTTTTGATGATGTCAGGACGGCGCGAAAACAACAAGGACAAAATAGGCACACGAACACAGCAGGACAGCCGCCTGTTGTGTTCGTGTGCCTCTTTTGTCCTTGTTGTTTTCGCGCCGTTCTGACATCATCAAAAAGGTATGCACCAACTTGCCCAAACCAAAGTACTCCTTAATACTGTTTAACCCGACAGAAGAAACATTCATAGAAGAGACATATTTGTTGCTGTTGCAAGCATCCTCAAATGCTAAGGAAACAGAGGTGGCTGCGCTTTGAGAAGCTTATCAAATATAAGAAGTTTACGAGAAGTCAGCCTGGAAAGAACCATTGATATCATAACAGCGCGCGAGATTCCAATGCTTGTGCTGAACTTGCCTGAGCCGATTTTTCAAAGCTTTGCAAGAAACGCTTTTCATCGAGGTGTTAAAGCTTAACTTAATTTTTTGAAAATGAATTCAGCACTGTCCCTCTAGCTAAAATGTTTTGAGAGAGCTCACTTTTCTACTTTGCTTTAAAATTTTATATCTCAGATAGTTTGTAGAACTTAATGTATATGGCCTAACATAATCACACTTGGCGCTCTGGGCTTCTAAAGTATGTCTTAAATATTTCCCGGCGCCACTCGCGATGCCGCTCAAAATACGCCTTAAATAATTACGGCGTGAGAGCCTTTCAGTTGAAATCGTCGCTCAAAGTATGCTGGCTTGCGAACCGTGAAATATTTTTTAGGGACGGTTAGCCTCCCGCGATCACCAGCATAATGGCTGTCCTGGCTCGCCAAGCACATTTTCTTAAAAAATGCATGCGGATTTCATCTTTCACGCGCGTGACCTTTTACGGCCACAGTAAAAGCCGTCGTGTTGGCGCCGTCGTAACGTCGCCACGCGTCACCAAGATTTCAGTATATATGTGTGAGGGCTGATCCTGTGGGACTACACAGCGCATGGAAAATACACTTGTCTGTTCAAATGCCGGCCCACTGCGCGTATCCAAGCTTCTTAGTAATGAGTTCACGTGCGCTAGTTTGTTCGTTATTCCGAACAGCCCTACTGCACAAAAAACAGCATGAGAGAAAAGACATGGACGCAGCATGGCAACGACGCTGAGTTTCTGAGACATACCTAAATCTACTCTTTTTCCTCATCCTGCTCTGCACTGACTGTTGAGTTATTTAGAGGTGGGCGGGAAACTCTGGAAGTGATACGTTGCAACTGGCCGTAAATGGGTTATATATTTCTCGTTGCATGTCACAGCCGATTTGGTTTAGCGTTTTGCACAGGATACCGACTTCAAAAGTGACATTCAAGGAGCAGCAAGCGCCGACCAGAAAGATATATTTACGTTTTCACTAACGAAATGTAACTGTCACCTTCAATTTGTGCGTAGTTGTGCCGGTATATTCGGGGCCTAACAACCCATGCCGTATTCATATGGCCGGACTCTGGGATCTTTCACGAAATGTAGAGGGCAGAACCATATTTATTACTCTTGCAACGCGTATGCCTTTTGTTCAGGATCACTCATCTATACTGTGCGGCGTCACTTCATCTATGCTGTGTGAAATGCTTCGCCAAATTTCACGGCTCCGTTACATGTGGTGTTCACGTGACTGACATTGTAAGCCTCGCTTTTTAGCCACAGTTTTGTCCTAATGTCGGAACAGTTGGAGTCCTCGTCGCAGCTATCACTGGAGAATTTTTCGGCCCATGACCCTGCCTTTCATTTTTTTTATGACAACAAGACAACCCAGAGGGCGCTTCCTACTACTCGTTCAAGCTCATTTTGGATGATTTTCAGAACGCTGGCTTATTTCATGCTTTCGCGTATTCGTCTTGGCTCTTCATGTGCTCCAAACAGTGCACAACGTTCGCGGGAACTACAAGCCCAGCTTTGACGTTCTCCTCGCTTCGAGGAATGTGGATCAACCCACGCGATGGCTCTGCCGCAAAAAAAAAAAAGTTGCTGTGCAGTGTGCTGGAGGGACTGAGGTGAATAGCCTCTATAGTGACTGCGACATTTCCTGACCACTGTAACTCACAATGAACATTACGAAGGCATATGGCAGAGACCTCAGGCTGCCTGGCAGGCTCCGAGGCGCGGAAGGGACATGTGCGGTTAAGTGATGAACAAGTGAGATTGATTTCGTGTTGGTTGAAACAGAGAAGAAGAAAGTGGATGCATCGCCCTTAGAACCTTCAGTCTGTGTTGCACTGCATTACAATGTTTTCTATTCTCAAACATGTGGTCGGGTATTTGCAATCAATTCTTGCCTATAAGGGAACACCCGTCTTTACTAGAAATGTAGCGTATAAGTAGTGCCTTTGCTTAATGGTTCCCAATTGTTGTGAGTGCGGTTTGAAGGAGACTACGGGCCTGCAGTGGCTAACCATAGTTTTGGGACGCCGAGCAGGTAGCTTGACAGGGTGAACAGAAGCTGACATCTACAATCTGTACTCGCGGTCACCAAGCGATTCAGCCCAAAAGTCTACCGACCTTGAATTAACACCTGCTTTATCGGCAGCACAGTATCACCATCACCTCCAGCCTAACTGCGTGCATGGCAAGGCAAAAGCATCTCCCAATGACCTCCAATTAACCCTACATTCGATTAGGTTTTCAAAAAGTGCTATTCGCGCATCTTTGCTTTTTGGAATCCACTCTGTAACGCTGACGGATCATTGGTTATATTCGCTTCGCATTACACACCCTGCCCATGTGCATTTCTTGTTCATAACTTCAACTAGGTTACAATTCACGTTTATTTCATGATAATATGCCCTCTTCCTGTCTCTTGACGTTGCACTTATCATTTTCCTGTGTGCAGCTAGTTGCGATGTCCTCAAATTAATTTCAATCCCTCTAATTAGCCTTCAAGTTTCCGCCGCATAGATGACAGCTCGAAAGATAAAACTGCAATACATATATACTCTCTTCCTGAGGGATATTAGTATGCTACTCTTTATGACCTGAGAGTTTCTTACAAAAGAACTTAACCCATTCTAGTTCTCTCTAACTAGTTCAATGTCGTGGCCCAGACCTGCTGTCAACATCTGCTTCAGGTAGATGTATTCGAATATCTTGATACCTATAGTAAACTGTTCTCTTCGCAGACGGTCGAACATTTCATTAGTTTTCATCGTACTGTTTCTGAGAGCCAGCATTCTGTTTTGCCTGTTCAGGTACTCAGTCACGCTCTGTAATTAATTTCCTGGGTTACTTAGTACGAGAGTGTAATTATCAAACCATGATTAAGAAAACTAGCCTAAATAAGGTTCGGATAAGAATGCGCTAAATATGACGTTGCTACAAGCCTGCGGATGAATGAAGGAACATTTCTTCACATGCACAGGCAAATATACCGTTCTCGTAGGCAGTGTATTAAGATAGAAGCGATCAGAGACATCACTAGTGGTTATGATCGTAGCTATACATCCCTGTCGCATGCTGATGCCTAATCATTCGTAGCTTTAAACTCAGGCACGCGAGTGACCACGTAATCATGCCGCGGGAGATTGTTTATTCGCCATCCAGCATTCATGCGCCATTGTGACACCCAGTACAAACGCAAAAAGACGGACTCATGGAATAAATGTCGCACTCTCAGGTTACATGTACATTGCACAAAATTTTCTCTTCTTTCAATGAGAGCTGAACTATCGAACTGCTTTTCTATTCACTGGGGTCGTTATCAATAGAAACGTCTGTTAAGCGAACAACTAAACAGGTTGATCTGCTCAATTATTTCGTAGGTATGTATTTGTTGGTATTTTTGACACATTTTGTACCCATTGCTGCTGTGTGTTTCCTACGCGAGGCAGCCACATTTATAAATGGAGTAAAGCAATGAAAATGTTGATGACTGCGCACATTTTTAAAGCAATATAAACACGCTATACCTGGCGGTTTTAGACGCAAGTAAATTAAAAAGTAGACGGTAAAGCACAAACCGGGATTGACGCGGGCAAAAAAATTCATAGATATCGGTCAGACGGTGCAGAATCACTTCAGCCACTCGTGTGCTCGTTTCGACAGCTGTTCGGAACTCCCCGATCTTTCCTGCTCGGCGACTGCCTATACGCCGGCCTTGCGACACAACGGGGTTCACACTACACCACACCCAGAATCTTCGCTCGAATGCGCGGGCATTATTGCAACTGAGGCGCATAAACGCACCCTGTCCGCCCTTCTTCCCTTCCCCCAATCTCTCTCCTCCTCCTCCTGTTCTCCAACGACACCCGCTGGGTTGATCTGTTACTTTGCTGGTTTCTCCGCGTCGGTACAGAGCGCTCCCATTTATAGATGGCGGATATGCAACCCGTCGCGAACAATTGTTCATTTCGAGGAGTCGCACTTTCCGCACAGCGCTAGCCGTTGTGAGCGAGCGGCCATAGATGCGCCCGCGCTCTGTTTTTTGTTTGTTTTTTTTTCCTCGAGAAGAATGGTCAATTCGCAAATAGGCTTCGCTCTCGGTTTCTGGACCAGTGCGTGTGGCCGTTTAATCTTTCGCTGGCCGCGGGTCTCCCAGGCCCGCGCGCTGGCGCATATGGCCGAAGTGGCCTGCACCTGACACCTCGCACGGCCTTGGGTAAACGGGCATCTCGCCTGCGGTGTCGTAGAACCAGTTGCTCCTGCCCAACCCGAACATAATAAAAGAAAGAGAAATAAGCGGTTAACAAGTGCTAACGCCTAGTCAGAGTTTTTGTGTCACACGTGTGCGTACGCTTGAGGCAACTGGGTCCACAGGAATGCAGAGCTGAAGTTTAGAAAAAGAAGCAAAAAAGAAAACGGTGTACACGGACCAGGATGAAAGTGCTTGCCTGGGAGAAAGATAGAGAAAAGAAGAGAATTGAAACGGTCAGGAATTTTCGCACGAGGAATTTCAGAGGTGGAATAAAGAAGCTTGCCTAACGCTTGCGTCCCTACTTCCCTCGCAAACTACAGCGTCCCCCCCCCCCCCCCCCCAATTCTTTCCCCGTCAGAGCGTAGGAAAGAGGCAGTTGTAAGAAATTTAAAGCGCTGGCGCAAGCCCTTGGTCCTCGGTTTTTGCAGTTATACTGCTTTTATATATTTTGTTGGGAACATCCCTGCGTGTGCACCCTTGGCGTAAGTTTCCGAAAATCTAACATAAACCCATACCACCATACTAGACGCAAGTCACCCGATTTATGACCAGCTAAGGGCTTGCTTCTGGGTAAATGAATTAATGAAATAAAGTAAAGGATGTATTCTACATAAATGCTTTATCTTTTGCTATGCTTGTGCTTTATAAGATGTTAACTGTGAAGGAATTAAGCGCAACATCACAGACTCCAGCCACGGAAGCATAATTTATAACGGATGAATCGAGAAAATTTTCAGGCGTGGCAGCCTGAAATTCTAATTTGCGAAAGACGGAAGACGATTTTTATTTTATATTTCGCCCTGGTAGAAAAAAATAATAGGAATCTCAAGTAAGAAACCAATACAACCGTATTTAAAGAACGATTTATACAGGAAAATTAGCGTTGTAAAATCTTAATCTTCTTTCTAGTAGCGCTCCCATACCAAACAAAATTTTAAAATTTATTCCAGCGGATACGCTCGAGGGGCTTCTCGTACACTAATGTCTTCGCCGTATTTCTCTATCTTGAAACTCAAAGTCTTGCCAAGAATAATATGCTGCATTTTTTTATTCAGTCGCCGGTTCGGTTTAAGGTCCTTTTCTGAAGCATTTCACCCTAGAAAAACCAAGCACCAGGCCGGGGAAAATATTGTAGCTATTAGAAGACCGTTGGGTACCTGGTGGCGCAGGGATCGAACCCAGCACCTCCCGAATGAGAGGCGACAACTGAAGAACATTGGCTTACCTCGCCGTCTGTAGTCGCTGCGATTGAAGTGAGAGCGGAGAGGCCACAGCTGCGGCAGAAGGAAAGGAAACGTATTTCAGAACACTAGGAGTCATGGAGCCGAAGTCAGTGAGAAAAGTTTGAAATCAATCTTTTTGATTTATAAAGTCCTGAACCTGGAAAGCCACCGCTGAATTTCTTATCGTCATCTTCCCATGAATCCAAACCATCGCACATCATTTTGCATGCGTGCCTGCTAGCTTAACTTTAATCAGTATTTGTTAAGAATATCATGGGCAGGAAGGCACGATGACAACAACCGGTGGGCTATGTCGGCATTGAAAATTGAAAAAAAAACGAATGTTTTGCCTCGAAGACACAAGACACGTGTGTAGTAGGCGATAGCCAGTCATGAGCTAGACGGCAGTGTAAACTATACATGACAGGAGTGTGCTGTTGCCACTTCATCAAAGAGCAGTCTGCACTTATTGACGCGAGTCTGCGTGGCATTACATAACTGACTTAAAATGTAGATTATTAGAAGAAAAGTTTGTCAGAGCAGCATTGCAGTAGGTGAAAAATGAAGTTCTGGAAAACATATTTTTGAATTTTGTTTAGACTGTAGTGATTACCGCAACTTATGCGATTTAGAAGACATGCAAGATTTGTGAATCCACTCTCGCAGATAGAAAGTGAGAGATGGGAAAGGAAAGAGGGCAGAGAGCTGATGACCACGCTGTCATTGCTGCCTTCCCGCCATATCTGTAGATAACAAAGTGCCAAATAAAAAAAATCCGCATCTAATTAACCGATGTGTTTAACATCAAAACCTGTTTATGCCTTCAGTGGAACAGACGTCACTCTCATTGCGGCGACGCCACTTCCCTGCAGCCAATGGGAGTAATTCGCTCTGGTAATGTAAATTCCTTGAAGACAATGTGCAAATTTTGTGACCGAAGTCATTTTTTTCCTCAATAAGTCATTTAACGCTGCCGCATTAAAATGACTACGCCTTTAGAACGCGGACTGCGAGGGCGTAACGATGTGCGCTGTAGAATTTGAAGAGGATTTCATCAGAATTTCAGGCGCCCAAAGGTAAGGTAACAGCTTCGCATTAGCCAGGTGACACAAACAAAAGTCAGAGTATACAACATAGGCGGGCCGGACCGCATGCATTTTGTTTCGTTAGGTGGTGGGACGCCTCAATTTACGTCTGGGCGCCGCATCAGCTCTATGTGTACGCGCTGATTCAGACTGGCAGAGCATTATGCATGCCTGTAGAAACCTTGAACAAACGGCAGCTGAAAGCTCCTCCTTAGTGTATATTTTAAGATTGAATAATTTTTTTTTCACAGAAAAATCTTCAACAATCAGTTTGCCCCATCAACCACGTAGGCGGCCAATGTTTTTATTAAGCACTACAACGCCTCCTAAGAAACAAGAAAATAATGGAGGCAGAAAATAGCGGAGGCAGGTTTCTAGTCAAGGGTTCGACAGAATCCTGTCTGGCGAGGGGGAAACATAGTGGATGAATAAAACGTACACTCGCCAAAAATGGGTTTTAAAATATGACGTTTCGGGAACACTACCGGTCCCTTGTTGGTGACTGGATTCAGTTCGCTTGGCGTATCTGGCTTGGCATAGAAACTTGCCTAGTGGATGAATAAAACGTACACTCGCCAAAAATGGGTTTTAAAATATGACATTTCGGGACCACTACGGGTTCCTTGTTGGTGAACAAGGGACCCGTAGTGGTCCCGAAACGTCAAATTTTAAAACCCATTTTTGGCGAGTGTACGTTTTCTTCATCCACTAGGCAGGTTTCTATGCTAAGCCAGATACGCCAAGCGAACTGAATCCAGACAACTCATTGTTGCGAGCAACAGACGCTTGCGCAGTCGGCCCACTGCTTCTCCGCATTGGTCTGCTTTGGCCAGTTTATCGAAACAACGTGCTAAAACGTCCCCGTTGTCCAGACTCGCCCGTTGCCTTAGGAGCGTTTTTTACGAAAGACAAGCACCGTGCACCGAGATATTACAGTTTTCGAGCCCGAAAGCCGGGAGTTATACGGAGGCGCCTGTGCAGACTCACTTCCCGAGACTTTAGTCACTTTGAACACACAACATGCCCAATATGGAGAGATAAGGGTGGAAACTGTGCGCCCATAATTGAAGTCAAACAAGGGTTAGCTTATGCGACCGCTGTTGAGCAAGCATACTTGGAGCGACGAGTCGGTGGGACAACAATTATACAAGTACACCGGTACTCGATGAGGGTCTGAAAACTGTGCGCTTGCTGTAAGCGGCAATTTGGAGTCCAGAAATAAGAATGAATAATAAAGAGTTGAGTTACGCAGACATGAATATCATAGCAACTTGAATAAGTTGTAGTCACCAAGAATAAGACAGAAGTCACTTTATCATTTTATGCTGTTTTAGTTTTTCTGCTCAACAATCACACATTTTTTTCTAAAATTTCTATTCTTCTTTCTTTTCATGAATATGTTTGTAGATTAACTTGTTTCGGCGACTTTACATAAATTTCTTTTCACCTTTGTGTATTGAAAAATATTATTAGACTTATGTTTTACCTGTCATGTTATATAGCTTCAAACGAAGAGCCCTTAAGGGCATCCCGAATAAAATAAAAATAATAGAATGTCACAAAGCGGCAGGTACGCTTGAAAAAAAATTATGTCCATAGCAATGCTGTCAAAGTAGTGCTCGATAGTGAAGCTAGTGGATGTAATTACAGACAGGCCGAAGGTGGCAGGCGGCAGTTTCGTCCAAAGCCATCGGTGCTGCTATTGACGATGTGTTGCTGGCAGTGGCATGGTGCATCGACAAAAAAGCTCTTGACCCGCAGCACGCTAACAAAAAAAAAAGCGCTACCACAGTAGAAATACAATGCATATATGCCAGGCTTTGAGGGAAAACTTTAAGTAATTTACAAAAATAGGCTTTTTGAGATAATTATATGGCTTTTCCGGCATAGTATTACCAGTGCTACCGGACGCGACATAAACCAGTAAATCGTCTTAACTGTTAAGCTGGTTAACTAATTTCTAATAAATAAGTTTTCAGCTATTAGAGAGGTGCTTAGTTGCAATTTAAGATTTGTAGCCGGACGTTAGTAACAGCCTTATCAGTCTTTAGAATTTCGAGAACGCGATTACCTTCGGCGCTGTGGCTGGACAAAATTCGGCTATTTCGACTCGTTTCGTGTACTAGAGGGGTGGCTCAGCTCTCGCCGTGGCACCGGGCGTTTCGCTCTGGTTGTACCTGCCAGCTCGCCACCTGTGACATGCCGTAACATGCCACCTGATAGGTGAGAGGTGTCGTGTTACGCCGACGACGACGCTTAACGGAGGAACGGGCGAAATTTGAGAGCTGCTCTTCGCAAGTTGTTACCTGTCACCGCTGGCAGGTGGCGTGTTCCAGGCGCCAAAAGTGCAAAAGGCGCCCTGTGCTGTGCGATGTCAGTGCACGTTAAAGATCCCCAGGTGGTCGAAATTACGCCGGAGCCCTCCACTACGGCACCGTTGGGCGGGTTGGTGCACGATGGAAGAGAACGAAGACGCAACTACGACAGCATAACAACAACATCCAGAGGCCGTCCATCATCATCATCACAACAACAACAACAACCAAACCCTGGCCAATCCCCCACCGTGGGTATGCGCCATTGCTTTTGAGCCAACAACAACTACGACAGCACAAGAAAAGAGAACGACACATTTGCGCATGTGTCGTTCCATGCCTTGTGTTGTAGCTGCGCCGAAATTCTCTTACTTGCTCTCATTCTTATTTCACTTACACCTTCCTCCCTTCCCGAAAGCGCAGTCGAGGTGTCCATAATGAAGTGAGATAGTTAGTGCGCATGCGCCATTTCCTTTCCTCAAGAGCCATTTTTAATAATAATAATAATAATAATAATAATAATAATAATAATAATAATAATAATAATAATAATAATAATAATAATAATAATAATAATAATAATAATAATAATAATAATAATAATAATAATATAATAATAATAATAATAATATGAATAATTATTATTATTATAATTGGTTTTGGGGGAAAGGAAATGGCGCGGTATCTGTCTCATACATCGTTGGACACCTGAACCGCGCCGTAAGGGAAGGGATAAAGGAGGGGGTGAAAGAAGAAAGGAAGAATAGGTGCCGTAGTGGAGGGCTCCGGAATAATTTCGACCACCTGGGGATCTTTAACGTGCACTGACATCGCACAGCACACGGGCGCATTAGCAATTTTCCTCCATAAAAACGCAGCCGCCGCGGTCAGGTTCGAACCAGGTTTTTTTTTTTTTCAAGCAATGTGCTGAATTTATCTGATACCTGAATGCACCCCGTCGCACTAAATCCAGTGCTCAGGCAGAACAGGCTAACCGACACAGCAACTAGCCTCGTAAAATTGTTTTCTGAAGCTTTCGCAGATTAACATATTGCGAAATATAGGCAGGTTGCTCGGACCGCCAAGTGTTTAATTAAAAATAGCCAACTTTAACTGCCACCTGCGGCGGTGGGCAGTATGCTCAATATCTGGTGTGCAGGCTGTGACGACTCAGCAAGGTCACGTGACCTAGGAGGCCCATCTGTCTCCTGGGTTGCTCTCTGGGCCCCATCTGCCAGAGTCAAGCTCGTAATGTTTCGCTCACAACGGCGACAGCGCCGACGCCGGATTTTCTGCGTGACGGGGCTTTTAACCCTATCGCGTTAAAAGTCGAAGCAGGACCGATAATAAGAGTGCACTGATAAAAAGCGACCTGTGTGTTTTGTTCCAGTTCTTTCGCGTTGCCCTGCGTACGGAGCATCAATGCTCGACCGGGTTATTTGGGGTTACTGAAAGGGTCAAGAAAGAAGGTGACCAGTGTGCTTGCTCCGCAGAAGAAATTCTTCGGTGTCCTCTGGTGACTAGTGGCGTAGTCATATGTATGAGAGAAGGGATCACGCCGTCCGCGAGTATGCTGTTGTTTGTCATACGATGAACTGTCATGACATTAGCAATGCAGTGTCGCTGTATTTAGCAGCACATTAAACGCACGACTGACGAACTACAAGCTGGTGGAGGATTTACCAACCATTTGTGGAACTGTCGCGAAGCTGCAGCCGCTTTGTTTTTCTGTCCAGCAAATCAGTCCCCGTATCTGGAAAACTTCCGAAGATACCATTGATTGTGCCTCATTGTAAAACATTTTATTCGTCGGAAAGAGCTTGGTGCTAAGAGTTCACGTTAAGTGCTCGAGAGTACATAACCCTCGAAGAATTTGACAGCCCACTCCACCGCCAGAACTTGAGTTCTGGGGTCACAGCTAGGCAGCACGATCTCTTACTGCTCGAGAGAAGAATCGGTAACTAGGTCACCTGGGGGCGGCTCTATGTTTCAATTCCACGGGATGTGATCGTAGTTGGCTCGTTGGCCACAGTGTGTACAGTTCGGGTTGTATTGATCAGAATAAATGTTCGCGAGGAGTGACGGGGTGTTCATCGATATTGTCCGCATGTGACGCCGCGTAACCTTTTGGTCTTGTAGTCAGGCTTTTGTGTGGAGGGGGCAAAGTTCTCCGCTCTGGTTTAGAATGATTGGTTAGATGGTGATACGTGATCATGGAGTCCTTCGTGAAAATCAGGGAGCCGCACTCATCCACTGCCCGGTCGACTAAACCTCAGGCTTTATTGTAGGCTGCCTCGCTTCCCAGATTCCCCGAATGGACTGCGATCCATATCAGTTCAGAATGATTTTGTGACTTTGGTGGCGTTAAGGATAAGAGAGATGTTTGTAATTCGGCCTTTCGCGAAATTATTGACAGCCACTGAGTCGTTAAGAATGGTGCACACTTGGGTATGTGCTAGGGCGAGGGCTATAGCTTCATCTTCTGCCATTTCAGAGGATTTGGTTTTTATTTTTGCCGAGACGACATGGTCACCGTTCTCGTTCACAGCCACAATTGCAAAGGCAGTTGTATGCTTGTATTCTACCGCATCTACATAAATTCTTCCGGTCCATATTTATTATACAAGACTTTGGCTCGTGTGTGTCTTCTACCCTCATGGTGTATGGAGTGCATGTTTTTGGGAGATGGTTTGATTAGTAGGGCTGCCCTAAAGTCGCGGGGCAAGTCTACTTTAGCGCCTTTATTCGTTGGTTGAAAGTTAACTCCAAGTCCGGTTAGAATACTCCTGCCAGTTCTGGATTTGGCTAATATCGCCGTTTCAGCCACTAAATGGGCTTCTTTCAGTTCATTGCAGGTGTTGTGCATTCTTAGTCTCATAAGTCTTTCAGTTCGGTCATTTTGTGGGAGTCCTAAGGCGGCTTTGTAGACCTGCTGTATCATGCTATCCAATTTGTCCTAGTCGGTATAGGTCATTCCCTCACCGATTGTCTTCGATGAGCTATGCGGCAGATTAATCGTGCCGTCGCTTCTTCCATGCATTTAAGCATAGTGAGAGTCATTATCCCTTCCATTTATTTGTAAATACAACCCCCCCCCCCCCCCCCCCCGTCTTCCTGAAATACAATCTCAGTATTCTCCTGGTTTGCACCTCTTTGACAGATCGTCCATTGACAGACATTTTTTGTTCTCGTTTATGTATTTTGTCTTGTCGAAAAGAGTCGGATTTTTTTCTCAAGAAGTGAGGCCGGCTTCCCACGTGCATGCCTCAGTGATGTTCACAGCTTCTAGAAGTGTATCTTCTATGAGCGTTCGCATCCTTTGGTTACCCAAAGCGTGATGTCATTTGCATAGAACGGTGTGATGTCGGTCTAGTATGTGTGGAAATTTGGGGGAATCGTGATGGAGGACAGGTTAAAAAATACGGAAAACAGGACGGAGCCCTAAAGTGTTCCTTTGGCTCCTAGTATGATTGGGGCAGACTCTATTGTTCCGACGGTTATCACTGCTGTTCTGTTAGTGAAGAAAGACCGGATGTAGTTGCACGTCCTTTTTGCGGAGTTGATTTCTGACAAGTCTGTCAAAATGGATTTGTGGGAGACGTTGTCGAAACCTTTAATAAGGTCGAAACCCAATATTGCTTTGGTTCCTGTTCCCTCAACAGCTTCGATTATGTCCTTGTTAAGCTGAAAAAGTATGCCCTCGGTAGATAGACGGGCCCTGAATCTAATGCGGCAATGGGAAACAGTTTTGAAGTGGCCGCTGCCGTAGCGATGATGATGATGATGATGATTATACAGACCTAATGGCACATACCCACGGCGGGGGACTGGCCAGGGCGCATTGCAGTTAAAAACGCACTCATGCACCGTTTTTCTGAAAAGGAGTGGAGTATTTGTACGGCGGGGTTCTTTCATCACAATTTCTTCTTCTTCGGGTTCATCCTGAAGAGGAAATGTCTCGTGTCGATGACCCCTACACCAAGCAATCACTTGTGGTTTCCCCGCCAGAACAAACAGTTAGGAGTCCTTTCACAAAAGTGAAAACATCCCATATATGGTAAGCAATGCCGATCCATTGCCGCTGCACATAGTAGAGGAGTTTGGAACATCTGTAGGGTGATGGAGCCACGTCAGTAATACGCAGACACTATTTTTCGTGAAGAGTTACATCTACAGTATGAAAGAAGAGTCGATTTAGAGAGTGCTTCAACTGACTTATTCCTTCTCGTGATGTCTCTGTGTGCTCCTGCAGACTGCATACTGTCATCAGGAATCGATGGTATTCGAAGGACCGCATGGGAAAATTGTAGGCAAAATATATGCGATATGCCACACAGGCAATTATGCCAGAGTTACTTAAAGTTCACTCACTGCACTTCTAACATGTGCCTTCTGCGTTTTGCCTCCATCGAAATGCTCCCGCCGCGGCCGGGTCTGAGCCAGAGATCAGCAGCCGATCAGAATAATCACTGTGCTACCGAGGCAGGTCTTTTATCATATTTTTCTGAGAATTAAAACAGAGTTTACACTGCGTTATTCCAAACTTCCTCTTGTGTCTCTCGTAGTTCTGAAATGTTCTTTCCCCAGCGTAGCGCTCCTTCAACGCGATCCACAACTGCTCCAAGACAAGAAGTAATAAGAATTACAACCAAATATGCGCATACGACAGGTTTCGCCGATTAGCTCCGTCTTGTGCCCCAACTAAGCAACAGAAGCTGTCAGTGCACGTTAAAGCATCATAGGTGTTCTAAATTAACCCAAGCCCTCTACTACGACGTTCCTCATACCCCGTATGCCGCTTCGGGACGCTAAACCCTACATCTAAAATTTGAAAAAAAAGAAAGCTTGAAATAAACAAGCGTGTCTGACAGAACAAAGTAAATCAATTTTCGACCTCTCTGCTGTCCTCTCGACAGTTGTTCTCACCCACAAATTTACCACCGTTGTACATAGGGCAAAACAAAAATACAGAAATAAATAAGATGGAGATCTCTTCAGAAGCCCACAGCAGCCGCTCCAAGGTCCCTTCTCTACAGAGAAGCCAGCATAAACAACGCACTCAGCCGGATGAGGCTGGTTCGAAAATAACACGGTTTTTTTTTTCCCCGACGGTATTTTTGCTCCCTCGCTACCCATGCTACGTCTGACTCTTATCCCACGCGAGTGCAGAGACCCGGCTGTAGCAAAACAAGACCATCGTATACGGCCGCCAAGCTCGCCCGCCACTGAGTACGGCCGTCATCGCCTCGGGCCACGGTGCATCGGGTTCCCGCAGGAAGCGAGGCGAATACCAAAAAACAAACATAAAAAATAAGATAAAGTGAACCACGTGTTAAAAAGCTGGGTGCGCGCACCGCTTTCGAGAAATCGAGAAGTCGTAAATAGTAGAATCAGGGTTTATAGAAAGAAGCTTCAAGTCAGCTATACTTCCGCCCCGCGGCGCCCTCGCATTTTTAAAAATACTTTCTCCAGTGTGCTTGATCTCCATGCTTTGTTCGATTATCTATAATGCCATCGGGTGCATCGGAGCCCGCTTTCCTCAGCGAGAGGCAGTGTGGACAAATGGCGCAGGAACGTGACGAGAACGCTGGTGCGATGGCCCGCAATTCTTTTGTTTAGGGCGCTCACATCTCTAGCCGCTTCTGAACCACTGGTCGGCCTTTTTTTGTGTGTGTTGGGAGACGGACAGCAGGGGAGATGCGGGGGTCTCCTTTCAGAACTTCGATGCGTGTGGCGAGGGAATAGAAATATGATGACGTTGTCAGTCTCTGCCTGGCAACGTTTCGTCCGCGCTTGGGAGGAAATGTCGGCGGAACACTCGAGGATATTTTCTTTCAATAAGAATACGCACCACGACTGAAAGGCGTTGCGTATTTTATTAAAAGAAGGCGTGATCTGAAAGCAAGTGAGGGAACATGAGCGAATGTTTTTTCTCTTTCAACGTAGTCACAAGTGCTCGTGACCACGTTCGACAGATTATTCCTAATCGGTTTGTGTAGCGTTACTGCAAAGGTAACGCGAGCTTAAGTTGCGCACATATCGGGTTAACCAACGTAGTTCAGTGGCCGTCAGTTTAAATTGATGTCACTGTTGTCGAAGCTTGAAGCCTGCGGTGATAAGGGATCTGAATAAGGGTTACCGAGTAACTGCGTGTCACAAGGTGTGTGTTTGCACAAAGTATTGTGCCATGAAACATCTGTTCGAGCTAATAGGAGATTATGGCAGGAATGGTTCTATTACGAGAGACCGCATAAGTGATCGTCTTTGTGAGTTATGGCATATCTTTAAAGATGCGAAATCATCCTGTATCGCATCGTAAGGAGACCAAGGGTCGTTGCTCGCTTCAAAGCAGAATGCAACATTCAGTCAACTTGTAATTAATTCCACGGGACGCTTAGTTAGCGGAATACATCGGAGTGGATGGAGGACAGAAATATAATATTGACTTTAGAAGGTGGTCAAGCTGATTTAAAATTTCAAGAAACGGAAAGAAGGATAAAGAGTAAGAGATATAGAGCCAGAAAAACATTTAGATGCAGAAAAATAAAAATACAATGGAGAGGCTTTTCAGAAGCCGATGCTACATCATATTACCAAGTTTTCGGTTAAGAAGCTAGTAGTTAGGCTAGGGGATGGCTTACCTACGTGGTGGCCTGCCTCATGCTCGTGGATATAGAATGTCTATGATATGTCCTATTTAATCTTCTCTTCTCGAAAAACTATGACCCTAGCCTCATTTAACAAAGTATGGCATGCGTGCTTGCGACGATAATACGGTGCATCGAGTCACTGTTAATTTTAATATTGTATAAAAGGATCAGCCTGTTTCTCTGATGCAGCCTGTCCCGCGGAAATAGGTATATTATATATACAACTCCTTGTCTGCACTACACAAATCTATGCATGCGCATCAGGCTGCGAGGATCATCAGAGTTGCCCGATATGTTTCCTTTGACGCGCTTCCATACCTGTCCTGGCTTCAGGAGTGCAGAAACTACTGCAGTTGCGTATTTTGAAGAAATTTAAATACTGCACGCGTACACTGAGGTCAAATACATACCTTTAGTTGTCTTTCTTCACCATGACGAATTCCTTGTTCTTCCTCACCAGGATTTCACCATGTTTTTACCTACTGAATACAGCAGCCGCTGCACAAAACCGCTCTTCGTGCGCCTGTTAACCAGACAGCATGAAGTTTTTCATTTTTATTTGTCGATGACTTTTTATTTTACTTGAACAGGAAAGACGTGAAACCTCTAAGGACAAATTTCAATGATCCTGAGTCGATTACCAGCGGCCTTAAATTTCCTTGCTTGCTTTGCACATCCAGTGCGAGTTTGTTTTTCTAACAGCAATTTAAGTGTGAATAAAGTAATGAATTGGTTTCTGCTGTTAATTGAACGTTGGCATTAGGTGTGCCGTATCTTTATCAAGTCACGTTGGGATATGTGAAAACAATGCACCTGATAAATGTTAGTGTTGAGAACTGCCAAACAGGGCAAGAGGCGGAAACTCTAAAACTCATTAAAATTCTCTCATAAAATGTAGCGACATAAGGTAGGGTGCCTCTTAGCGTTGTCTCTGAAGTGCCGGGAACAACCTGCTCCCTGTTTCAAAGATGGAAAGCCAGCTCGACCTTCTGTATAGAGGGAGGGTATTCATTGGCGACGAAGGGTTTGAGACAATCGCTGTTCAATAGTAACATTGGTCGTCATAACACATTGCGTTTTGAAATGAATTTGAACAAAATTCGAGGCTTCGGACTTGTATATGGACGACGTCCTTCCTGTTGTCCAAGATGGACACCTTGCTATGAACTGCATACTGGGTAAGTTTATGTGACACGTATACGGACTAAATAGCTCTAATTTCATGGATAACTCACTGCGTTTGCTGAGTTCGCTGCGATGTTAGTGCGACCTTTGCGTTACTTGTGCGAACTCACAGGGAAGGAAGGTTATGAGCTTCTGAAAACAAAACAAAGTACTTAGACCCTGCTACAGGCTTGCTATTTAATGTTCTTTCTACGCTTGCTTTGCTCTTCTCTAGCCAATTTCTGGCCCTTTTTATTTCTATTACTTACTTGCTCGAAGCAGGCTATAAGCTTGTTGTTCTCAGAAGATACCAGAGGAGACTATTTCGAGAGCTACTATAATAGTAGTAACCACTCGCGCAAGAGGAATAATCACGCATGACGGAACCTGTGAAAGCAGCCGCAGTCACTTTGCTCAGTAGACAAAAAAAAAGCGGATCGAGGGTGTGTTTACGACCCGAGGCGTTATAAACGGGCTTTTTCCTCGCGCGAGGGCGTCGTCGAGATTAAGGTCACACGTGGACACCCAATCTCTACGAGGCATTTAGGAAATCATGTCTCTAGTCTCCGCAGTGCATTAGGTCAGCCCCGGGGCATGGTGGCAGACAGCATCGGCTTGTTTGAGTGCAAAATTGTACTGAATAATTCCAGTCTGTTGTCAACTATGCTATGCGGGACCCTTGCGATGAGGTGTAAATATTTCAGTGACGACGGAGAGCCTCGGCTTATAAATACTCGTCTGCGTTTTTTCTATTTCACATTGACAAAATTTGTTCTCAGATTTCTGGGCATATTGTTATGTGCGCAAGCAAGTGAAATGGCATTTGAGGTCATCTTGGGAGACGGTGCTCGCGGTCTTCTCGGGAAAGACTGAGCCCTGGATGACCAGTATCCGAGACGAATACCAGGTTCGACTCGCTTCACGCGTACGCAGGGTGGCAAAAGGGAAGAGTGCGAGTCGCTAATGACCATCGTGTCGCACTCCGCGATTCATTCTAAAGTCGAATGTGACTTGTAGAAAGTGACGCTAAAACTTCTAGTGTGTTCGGGATATTAGCTTACAAGCCTTCGCACACCTGTGAATTCAAATGTTCCACTTCAAAAACACAGCGCGCTACTACCGATGCCAGGGATTCCGATGCAACGTGTTTGATATTGCGACGGACGCTGGGAGGACGACGAAGTGGTTGGTAACGAAGACGACGCTGAGGTGCGCGCTTGTGTGCTGAGAGTCTACTCCAAGCCATCGGTTCCTTGCGTAGCAGGTTACCTCTGCTCCTTCTACTGCTGCTTCTAGCCGCCACGTATCAATATTAAAGTTTGTAACGATGCCTCGAGCTGCTTCAACGTTGAAGGCAGACCGAAATCTCTGTTGTATACCCAGTGTGAGTTTGGTGAACAAGCTAACGAATTTATTCAAACCAAAAAAAAAGTTACTGCTTGCAAAGGGATAAGCGGAGCGTTGTGGATTAATGTTGTTGATACCGGAAACGCATAGCTGCGCGACGATGTGTATAAAAATTGGCACTTGTATTGTGGCTTGCTTCGCAGATCTTCGCGTTGCCATTCTCTTTCCAGTCTTCCCGCTTCACTTTCGCCTCCCATACATTTCTTCGTGTCTCATAGGGTGAAAAACGAGAACATCCGGTGCCTTTATTTGCCTAGCCGGCACAGAACACAACAGCTGCGCACACCCCACGGCAACGGCACGAAAGGCGACTTGCTCCAAGATGGCGACCGCGGAGAAGGCGGCGGTGCGGCGTGTGCCAAAGGATCTGACCACCCTGTTCGGTGGCGCTGGCATCGAGGTACCGTAATCGAGTTTGAGAGGAAGATGCGAAAGTGAGAAAGGAGGCAAAAAGTTGCTTGGGCGAGAGGAAGGCAAAATGGTGGTGGAGAGGGAAACATCGAGCAGGTGAGGACAGCATGTTTTTATCGGTGTGTGTCGAATGCATTGAGATGCGCTCGAATCAGCGCTTCTGTTTGTGTCGCTCAGTAGCCAAAGGTTCGCGCAGGATTGTCCCGACTACAATTAGTTTTGCAGTCAATTTTCCAGGTGAAGTAATTTCGCAGCGTTCCACACGCGTGCACTCTCCAGACGGCACTTGTCTGCATATTGTCCAAGACAATGACCTGAATCTTGCATTACAACAACTGAGACTGGGGAGCGCTACAATCAAGACAGGGGGACAACACTGCATAAGAACACCACCTATTGTGGAATTGTAAAGAGGAGCCGCCCCCGAAATCTCTAATACAGATTCCTACTCTCGAGCAGTGGGAGGCCGTGTTGGTCAGCTCAGACTTGGGAGTTCAAACCCGGGTCATTGAATGGGCTACCCAGGTCGCTGTCAGCCGTGGACTGATAGCCACCTAGCACGGATCGTCTGCATTCTGCCTTTTCTGGCGAATTAAATGTTTTCCAATCCAATCCAATAAGAACACCACGAGACACGAGCGCAATTATGTGGTGTTGTCCCCTTGTCCTGATTGTAGCGCTCCCCAGTCTCAGTATGTAAAAACCAACTAGCCCCCTACAAAGCATTACAACCACTGAAGGACATGTTGACGGCGGCTACGCTAATGTAGAAAGTTGTGAGAGAAAATACGAAATTGTTCCAACAGAAATACGACCTTCGTTGGCCAATAATATAATAAGCAACAAATATATTTGACCAGTGCTTTATGATGTATCAAGGTTCGAGAGTTGACTGTAAATAGTTACAACATTTTACGATAAAAATCAGCTATATAGGAGGAGGCCCAAAGGTTAGAACCACTGGTGGGAGCTCGGGGCTTCCAAAATAGAGAGAAAAGACGGCACGATGGAACCAATTGTGTAAAACTCGACCAATAAAACACAAAAAGCGACGCAAAAGTGAATCCGCACTGTTAATACTTAGAGAAATACCTTTAGTAATGCAATCCATGCCCAAGTATAAAATTGTGACGTAACAATTCTTCGTGTCGTAGTATACGCCGTAACCAAAAATCTGATATAACGAACAAGACCACGTATAAAGAAGTGTCGCAGTTTGTCGTAACCAAAAGTTGCCGAGATGGTGTAGCAGTAAAACGCAACAGCACCAACAAACGCAATGCTTTCGCATTTCTTCCCTGAAGCAGGCTTCAGTGATCACGTAATTTTTCGACGGTGTAAGAAGTTATGCAAAATGCAACAAAAAATACAAAAAGCAACGCAAAAGTGAATTCGTACTGTTAATACCTACAGCAATACTATTTCATGTAATGAAATGCTTTCCCAAATATTCGCAAGTATTTAGAATATAACATTCGGGGGAAGCCAAATGGATTATAAATAAACTGAACATATACAAAACACCGCAAACCAGCGGTAATGCACATCATTACGACTGTGCCATTTCCGCAAAGAGACAATAGTCTTTAGTTATGCCCTTTGTCCCCGCACCCACCTGCGCTTTATTCTAAAGCTACTGCGGTCGCTGTTCGTGACGAGAGCCGCTAATAGTGTTCTTATTGCACAGTGAACGAATGTCTTAATCGAATCGGCACCTGACAGTCATTTGAATCCATCGCGTGTCCGACGCTTCGAAGGTGGTTGTCGTACGTGATCCGGAACATACCGAATCAACACGAGGACCGAAGCATCTCGGAGCCTTTCGGCTGCCATTTCCGCATAGGAAGAATGATTTTAAATTACATCACGCATACCAGACTGTTCCTTTCTCATATGAACAAAAAAGCACTCGGACTGAGACAATAAAGCTAGAGCCAATGATAAGTGATGAGCGCTCGGTACATTCAAGGCCGGGCAACTTTGGAGAATTACTCCCAAGTTGCACACGGAACATTATCAGAAAATCCTTTGATCTTGAAACGTTCACTACGGAGGAGTGGGCCCAAAAGGAAATAAGGAGGGCGGAGGCAAGGGTGTTGGCAAAGTGCGCGAGGCATACGTGAGTGCTCCTAGTCGAATCGCAATATCGTCCGTGAAAAAAAAATAAAAATAAAAACATTACCATTCGCATGAGACATGCTCCCACCCAGGGGCTCGCAGGGAGCGTGGGTGCAGTCTCTTCAGCGCTTGATTTATAAGAGGCAAGATTCGCATTGGCATTCCACTTGCGACTCGCGTCTAGCGGCAGGTGGCGTCTCCTCCGTCCCTGCACTGCTTATGAGCGCTTCATGTGGGCGTGTAACACAGCAGCGAAACGCTAGCGCATGGCACAAGAACGTGCTTTTCCCCAGACCGTGGAAAAGAAGATAAGGGGGAGACTGCGAGCTGCTTTCACTTTTCGTAAGAATGTAAATGAGAGCCGCGTGGAAAAAGGCCAATGTAGGATGCACGTGCCACGAGTCTGTATGCGCAGCGCCCTACTGCCTCATCTATTCCAGATGAGTACAAAATAAGATAGGAAGGACAATGAATACCGAGTGAGGCGGACAGCTCGCGCATGCACTTCTGGATCCGTTACTTTCAGCGCTCTACCTGAGTGCAGGTTGAGCAACGTATGAGAACAAAGTTCCCGCGATTGGTCGCATGCAAGAACGGTACATTTGCAAAAGAGGAAAAAAAAATGCCACCTAGAAGAGGCCTTCCATTAGGATATTCCATAGGTTCAGGAAATTTGCCGTGAAATATCGCAGTCTGCTGCATATGTCGTAATATATCTAGTTTAATACACGGAGAAGTGAAATTGCCTATTCGTACATTTTGGCACATGGCGCTATATTCACTGGCTGACTACAAATAATACAAATCCTTGTTTCAGCAGGGCATTGGGGCAGCCTGATTTCCGGTCCTGGTGCGGTCGTGGAGCATTCCCGAATGCAGTTACGTGTGTGTTGCCAGTTTCCGTACATATAAGAAAATTTGCTTGGCAACGCTGGGAGCTGCATAAAGGAGGATACTTGGTGGGGCAAATGTTTGATGTCAAAAACTTATTTCTGCTGAGTTATTTTGGAAGCTTTCTCTCAGCATGCAGTACCCTAGGGAACGCGATATTGAGGAATATTACGGCGCAATATATATTCAGTTTTCGAAAGCAACTGCATTCAGTATCCGGTCAGCTACGATAAAGCTCGCGTAGCAACAAATTCAATGCTCATGCTGGTAATTTCGTTCTGGTGTTTCAAGAAAACATGTCTGACAGGGTGCTCAGGGAAGGTAGTTTCCTACCTAGCCTTGCTGCGAGAGGTGCGGCCAACTTTTCAAAACACGAGTGACTTCTCTGTGCAGAAAGTAAGCGGATTTCTACTTGGGTCTAAAGAAGGGGAGTTACTATGGGCACTATGTAACGTAATCAAGGCTACGGATTAGTGAGTGCTGCGATGTATGACCACAGGGTAATCTATTTCTGTAGATGGCGCTACTCATATGCCTACGTGCTGTTAGAGCAAGCTGTTGTCGTTGTTTCCTCTTTATAAATTTTTGATTATGATGTTCCTTTTGCTTTATCGCTTTTTAAAGTATTTTCACATTTCAATATCTATTTACAGACTTTTTTCCACGTTTCATCTGAAATCTCTCATTCATTGAGGCCTTGCATTCTTCGCTTTGCAGCCAATGCCGCCTGGGATGCGTCAGGTTTTCGAGGGCACAACACCAAAATCACCAAAAGCAACAACAACCAAACAGTAAACAACAGCACCAACATCAACAGCAGGATGAGGGGGGGGGGGGCTTAACAGACTTATTTTACGAATTGGAAAAAACAGCGCAATCAAAGACGAGACACAAGAGAAGCACAAAACACCAGCGCTGTCTAACAACCAAATGGTTTATTGCTACAGGTGAGGCAGCATATAAATGAAATGGCACGAGTAACAACACAAAGTAAGCATGACAGAAAGACACCGCACAACCACACAACTTGACTAAAAAAAGGGGCACGTCACTGTGTCTCGTCTTTGATTGCGCTGTTTTTTCCAATTCGTAAAACATGTACCAACCAGCCCGTATTTGCCCTCTTCTGGAACAGACTTATACCCCTGTCACACGGGCACTTTCGATCCTCATTGAGTCAATACTCATCGAACTCAATGCACATCGACGGTTGTCACACGGCCACTTTCAAGCGCAATCGAGCTCAATCCTGCTTGACTCGATGCCGATTCCTCAAGAGTGCTTGAGGTTCCAAGCACAATCGAGAGCACTCTCGTTCTCATAACCTATAAAAATAAACACAAGTTAACAAAACAAAACCACAATTGTTGTTGTTGTAATTGATTAAAATGCAAGACAGAACATTTGCACGTACTATGCCTGCTTGCATGCGAACTTATTTGAAAATAATCTCCACACCACGCTCCAAGCTTCGCCGTCAGTGTAAACAAAGATGGCGTCCTCCTGCTCATCGGCGCGCAAACTGTGGAGCGAGCGCGAGACAGCCGCTCTCATCGACTGCTGGCAGGACCGCCTAAATAATTTGCGGCGCCAGAAGAGAAACGCCGCAATCTATGCAGAAAACGCGGAGGCGTTGCGAAACCCTCAGGTTCCATCGCACAGCAGCAGAGGTGCGCCACAAGATTAGAAACTTGACGCAGATACGCAGATGTACTGATTTGGCTAGGAATTTGGCTGCCGCTGCCCCCGATTGCACAGTGTTGCCGGACATGACTATGTTATGGCTGTCGGCGGATCATTTGGCACCACCTAACACACATGAGGGAAACTTCTCAATGAGCATTGAAAATGCCCGTGTAGCACCGGATGTTTCGAGCGTGTTTGAAAATCTCGATGCACATCGAGTTCAATGAGGATCGAAAGTGCCCGTGTGGCAGGGGTATTTGGCTTGGAAAAAGCCCACAACAGCTGTGGCCGAGGGTATGCGAGGAGCTTCCTGACCGGAAATCGCTCGGAATTTCTGCTCCCAACACATTGTCTTCCCTGCTTCGACTCGGCGCCGGCATTGCGTCTGCCACCAGGTTCGACGTGCTGCCACCACCCATCACGGCCACTTGCATGCAGTAATTGCGATGAAAGACACTAGTTACATGTGCGCTAACTATTCACGGCCAACGTTTATCGTCCGTGCCCAATGGGATGTCGTGCACCGTGTTCGCCCGCGTTGAATGGATGTTCAATGCAATCTTCAATGCACACATTTTATTTGCCACAAAGAAGTGGAAGGAGGGGGAGGAAAAAGCCGTGCAAATGACCATTACCTGCCCAGAGCGCACTATTCGTGCTACCAGACTCAAGCTCTTCCAGAATTTGTGCGGACTGCTCAATCAGGAGTCCATTTCGACTTCCCATTCTGCTCGACTCGTTGAGAGGCGAGCTTCACGCATAACGATAATTTTGTCGTATTTCACACCAAGTGCATGCTATTTATCTATCTATTTAATGCAGAGCACGTTGCGGGCGTCAATAGCACTGCCATAAACCTTTGACGCACGTAGCGAAAACAAAACAAAAAAGAAGTACGAAACCTTGAAGGTAGGCCATATTGACGCATAAGTGGAAGCACAGTGCACAGCTAAGCCTTGCGCTCAAAATTATTGCACGTGCAGGAAGCAACAAGCACGTTTCTTGTGTTTAAATACGCTCGACCGTGACGGTTGCTGCTGACTGCTTCAACATTCCCAGCGAAGCTGAAACCGTGACAGGAATAGATGCTGACGCGTGGAACTGCGCAATATTTGCGACGCCTGAAAGGCCATGAGCGGAAGCCGACCTACGGCCGCGGAACTCGCTCCTGTTTGAGCGACTGCAACGATTCAACATATAAGGACTTCCAGCGCTGTCAAAGCAGGACAAAAATTAAGAAGGAAAATTAACAGAAAAGAAAACAGGGGGGACAGGTGAATGCGTCTGTTATAGCGATTCGGAAAAAAACAACAAACAAAAAGAAAATATGTTGAACGCAGCGATACCCCACCAAAAAGGCTGCACAGGATAGGCTGAGTATTGGTGCCTTAGGGGTTTCTGCTCAATGCTTTTTTGCGAGCTGTTGATCGTACAGAAGAGTTTTACGAAATGAAGCCTGCTAAGAGCATTGAGAAGAGAATTCTCATGAGGACACGCACGGCTGTTTTAAGATTTTGGTTTGAAGCACGCGTCCAAAATGATTATTATAAAGTAAAAATGACCCTTGTAGTCAATACGTGCGCTTCATCTTAAAAAGTGCAAATGTCAGCATACCTCTATAAAAGCCATTTGGCAAACTTTGCCTTTGTTCCATGAGTAGACAACTTTGAACATTCTGAAGCGAAGCAGGGGGAACCTAAGGGAATACTTTAAATGTGGAGCGTGTTAGCTTCGGCAGAAAGATTAGTATGAAGGAATTTTAACTTGCCAGTCCTATCAAAACGTTATCTGAAAAAAAAAAAACTATAGAGCTAGGCATATCGGCTTAGCGCATGAATCAATGAAAGCTGCTACTGCCTTGTTTTAGCGATGTAGCCCTGCATTCTGCCGTGGAACCACCCTCAGGTAGCTCATTCCACACAACAGACACCATCCAAGGTAGCCACCCTCCGGGTTCTTCCCGTTTCAGCCACCTTCCGGTTGCGCATTCCTCTGCTGTCGCCAAAGGTGACTATGCAGCTAAGCCTACCGTCGATTCCCACCTTTTCTGTTCCCTCTCGCACACTCCGTCTTCCTCCTTTTCTCTACAAGTGGTGAGAGTTTTTCCTTTTCCTTTTTCCGCTCTGTTATCTGCCCAGTGTGGCACCTGTCACCGTTTTCGGGTAACAATTTAGTTAAACTGAAATAAATTAAGCCAACCTGAATTACAGCAACTTTATTTATACGTTCAATTAGTCAGCTGAGAATTAATCTCTTACGAGTGACCCTCTAGGTTCCACGGTTTAATGAAGGGCTATATTGCTCGACCAAAGTTGTAATAACTTTCGCTGGAAAGCCAGTTTAAACTTCAACACTCACAACTAACTTAATGTAGCAATCACTGCTAATGCAAATCTGTGATCTCATCTTAGAATGATGGCTCCGAAACATTCATAACATGTGAAATTGAAGCACTATTCAGAGCCTGCGGCTGAGTTTTCGCCACGGTTACACAATTTAGTTTCTAGGAATTGCAGGCAATGTGCACTAGACGAGAGACACTGCGAGCAACCTCCTTGCCTGGTTTCCTTTTCGGGCAAAGCAGAGCCCCATTGCTATGCTTTCTGTGGAATGGTTTATCGGACTACAACTTTTTCTCTTCAGTCTTGTATACTTGTTTTTTTTTCCACTTAGCAGCAAAGGTTTACCATAGTATATGTGAGCGGTTTAAAACCCCGAGCGTACCACCTCGACCTTTTTTTTTTTGTGAAGGTCAAGGCACTGTCGCAGTCGTTGTCGTCCCTGTATATCGTGTGTATGTTTTCTATTATTTTGTGGAAACACAAGGGCAAACAAATCCCAATGCCAACGACAACACGAGAACTCAGGGACGACAGATCGCGAATACAAGGCATTTACGGTATCATCAAACTGCTAAAACTGGAGTAAAAATGTTGGCACTGGCATAACTTGGCTAACCCTGGAATTCAGCGATTGCTAAGCGTCTGAGGCTCGTCCACGGCAGTTACGCCACACGCACACGACAGCCGTTCTATATATATATACCCACACGGCCACGTAGCTATGACGTGGTATCACATGGTATGACGACACCACCCTTCTGATGTCATCACGTGGCTTCACATCACCCCATCAGATGCTCTTAAGGTCAAAGGTCAACCCATAGGTCACCAAATGTCCAATATCGAAGGTCAGATGTCAAAGGTCAACTAAAGGTCATGGGTCAAGGTCACGGGTTAATGGTTCGACACCATAACTATACTACGTATGGTCACGCACGGCTAACCTTGCTGGGCTGAAGATCGTTCAATGTCATACTCCGGCCTACTCGATGACTGCTTTACGTAGCGTAGCGAAACTTTTCGCTTCGAAAATTAGCTGCGGTTTAAGTACTGATGAACTTGGCTAGAGAGCGAAAGTTGTGGTGTGTCGGGCAAGTAGACGCGGCTTGGCGTCTGTAACGATGAGTGCATTCCGCACACTGGATAGGCAGCGCTCCCACCCTGCCACACTGACAGGTGCCAGTTAAATTAATGGTTGATCGTCGCGAGAATTTGGTCACTCAATAAACGTTGCTGCCTATTCTACCACCCTCTACTGGCGAATCGAAAGGTCGGAGGTGAAAGGTCAAGTGGTGTGACGCCATGGCGGCCAATATTGGTTTAAAGAAACATTCTGACAATCTATCTTCTCAGGAGTATTCCCACGTTGCAAAACATTACAGTGTCTGTGAAAAGTAGACAAAGAAGGAGAGCCTTCCGCTTCTAGGTAAGACCAATATATCATCATCATCATCATCATCATCATCATCATCATCATCATCATCATCATCATCATCATCATCATCATCATCATCATCATCATCATCATCATCATCGACCAAGGTTTTACACAGGCGAAGGGAACGTTGTACATGAGAGCTATTTAGAGCTTATATTATAATAAAAAAAACACATGCATATGTTAGCGATCCTTGCCTTGTGCTTGCTGATTGTGAGGAGCGGTCTCTGGACGCGAGGTTGTGACGGTAGCGCATTGTTCGCCTTGAACACGTGATTTTTATTCACTGTGTAAATGCCTTCTTTAATCCAGTAAAATTCACTGTGAGTCTGCGCGCATCCTGTGCACTTCTGTTTCTAATGCCTGTGTGTTTCTAGCGCAGTTACGCATTTCCAACATCCACCAACTAGAGCAGCTTGCCGCTCTACTTCAGCACTGTCCTGTGTCTCCTCTCTCAAGATACTGCCAAAGCCAAAGACAGGTTCGTACAAATAAGAGGTCGACGTGAAGTTTCCCGAGACTTCATTAAATGTTTGGGGTTGTGCTTCGATCCAGTGATTTATGCAGAATGAGAACTACTTATTTCCAACCATCCTTTTTCATTAACAGAGGGCAAACAATCATTAGTTGTGGAATGACATTAGTTCACTTAGTTTAAATGATCGATGACAGGGGAACAGGGACCGGCCGATTTGTATTCATTAACCGTTTTTAAACTGCCCTTCGGTCTCAGTAAGGGCGCAGGTATTCTCGACAGGCTAAAAAATATGCCGGGATCTTGGTTAATGAATACACTGCCTTCCTACGTCTCTCATTTCATTATGGGCGGCGAACGCTATAGCAGCATGAATCCAAGTACCATTTGGCTGATACATGGATGCGAGGGAAGTACTGAGTTATATTAATTAGCTTTCTAACCTAGGTTCTACCCTAGCACTCAAACAAGCGTTAATTAATTTCTCATGCATTCAGTGAAGACCGGACCTGTAGGACTGGAGCTGTTAATACACACAAAACGGAAGTACTGAAAAACGAAATTGAAATAGTGCTTGGGAAGCAGATACAGCTTATAGTTTGTAACTTTATCATGCCGTACTAAAGTAGTCTTTGATGTGGAATGTTTTGAAATCCAGAAATGTCCGGACGTAAAACACTCGGCATAGAGTTTTTAGGTTAAAAAAGTTGAGATGTACGTCCTATAACTGGTGCCGGTAAGGAAGAAAATTAAAAAAAATACATATTAGCGACTTGATTGAGCACATTCCGTCTTAAATCTCCTTGGAGTTAAGTTAAAGCTGAGCCTCTTGCCTGCGTTCTGTGAGAGAAGCAATAGAAGAAGCCTTTCGCCGTGTGCCGCAAAAGGCAGTGTCATTTGAAGAAACGAAGGGCGCATTACAAACGTTTATTTAGATATGAAGACTCTTTAAACACGTATGCTATGGTTAACGGCACGTAAGCCGCACATCTGCATCGTAAGTGGGATTGAAACACGAGATTACATAGTGCTGTGCACTTTCCTGAGCCGTGCCCCATCCGTTGCTTATCTCTGCTCTATATGAATATGGTGCGCTGCAGCTTACATTTATAGAGCGCTGAGCCGGGCTGCAGCAACATGGGTTTAAGTTATACGCTACTTTATTCGCTTCATTGCAAGATGTCTGAAGGGCACCTTTCATATAGAATTTGTTAGCATATCAAAGGACCTAAAGAACGTTGCGACATTGTCTGATATATACCAAATGCGCTATGTTTGTATATTTTTGATGCCATGAAGCTCTAAGGATATTTAGGACAAAGTGCTAACAAAAAATGATGCGTACACATAAATGAGCATAACCGAAAGCAAGAAATTTTCTTGGATACTTAAATCTGCGCATGAATGGATGTGCACAAAATACACTTATAATTGAAATATTTTTGCTAGCGCACTAGACGTCAGTTTCCTGCCCATGGCGGTGCCTCTCTGGCTGTGACAAACGACTCCTCAATCAGAGATCAATGAGAATTATTATTGTGTGGTGCCGCTGAGTACCACTGCGTGGTTTCGTCGACTGAATTTAGATGCATGCGAAAAACAGTCCCAGCCGCTGAAGATTTGTGTTCACGCATACACTGCTCAAGTTATTGAATTTTTTCTGGATCATATTTCTGCGCTATGTCTCATAGTCGTAGCTTCAGCCAGTCATTATTTATCAGTTCTTACTCTTCTCTAAGGGTAACTGCCAAATGAAACTATTAGCACAAAATAATATTATCGAAAGATAACAAGATTTCGAATTGCAACGATTGCAATCAGTTTATTGTACTAAACGAATGATTTGATGCGGCTAAATTTTAGCCTTACGAATGTGCTCACGCTGAAATTGAGATAAAATGTGAGATACTGAGACGGTAACAGACTTTTAGCAATAATAATTATAGGCCTAATTCTTTTCTGTTTTTGTTTACAGTGTTTCAGATTCAGCAAAACGACGACAGGTACTTAAGCCAGCGTTTTTGCATGCTTCGGAAGTTGCATGTTATGTGTGCTGTAACATCGTGAAAACGCGTTCGTACCTTGTTTCGTGTAAAATTGGCTGCACGCAAAAATAAGCTTAGCCCAAATTGCGGATCTGCCTTAGATTGTAGGACAAGCACTCTTCTTTACGACTAAACGACGCATAAACCCGAGGAAGGCGACCAAGAGCCGGTGACCCAAATTTAGATTAAAGGGGCTCTTAGCGTTTTGGGGTACAGGAAGATGAGTCTAGATGAACACCACCGGCCCCATCCTGTATTCTTAATGCGCTGAGAATATCACGACTCACCACAAAGCAAAAGGAAAAAAAACAACACTGATACAACAGCCGAGCTGAGGGCACTTAAGACTTGGAGGCTCAAGTTTAGGTATTTTTTGTTTTTTGCTTAATTTTATTTAAACGCTTTCGGTCAGCGACCACCCAGGTCAGCACGACTAGGCTCAGGGCATTATGAAGCATTTGCGTTAGGGGAAACGACATCGTGAAGATCTGAGTTGCGCCTACCCTTTTTGTCACTCAGGTTCTAACCTCTCGGTAAAATCCACGTTTTTACGACTAAAGCTCTCGTGGTAGTGCGATGCGTCAATAAACTCTCGGAAATACAGTTATGCAGCTTTTAGGATAGTTATGTACTAATGCGGGAATGCATTTAACGTGCATGATCACAGTCCTAGCTCGTCCATCCTATCTCTAATTCACTGTGTAAGTGGAAAAAATCATTAAGAAAGAACACAGTCTCATCATAGTGAGCGTAAAAGATAACGAGATAGACGAAGAAGAAGAGCCATAAAAACATACGTGGAACTCCTTGGGAGCTCCTCTGTATGAGGACAACAACAACAACAACAACACCCTCGACCTCCTCTGAGATGAGAACTTAAACCCGACTATCGATAGAGGCTGAGGAGGCGGCCATAGCGCTCGCTATAGCCGGCACCAAGGCCCGATACATCCTAAGTGATTCGAAGTCAGCAGCCAGGAACTACGCTAAGATAAGGCTTGCTGCCCCAGCTCTCTCCATCCCGTCAAGAGGCAAATTATCCACCGAACGGCTTCAGGTCATATGGGCGCCAGCACATAACTCCCACCCAGGGAACACGGGAGCTCATGAATGTGCCCGATGATTCGTCAACCCGGCACAGAGCGACCAGTGCCCACGGTTCAGGAGGGAGCGCCCGGTAACCTACCATGAAATGAGCCTCCACTATTGAAACGATCGACTAAAATTCCCACCCCCGCACCCCTCACTAAATCAAAGCAGGTTTCCTGGCGGCGAGTTCAGATGGGGACATGACCAAATCCTTATATCTTCAAGAAGTACTTTGGTTTGGGCCAGTTGGTGCACAGCTTTTTGAAGATGACAGGACGGCGCGAAAACAACAAGGACCAAAGAGGAACACGAACACAACAGGACACAATCATCGAACACAATCATCGTAGATTTTCGAACGCGGTGCGTCGACAGTGGTGCGTCGGACAGCGGAGCACTGTGCGTGCCAGTCCAGCGTGGCGCGTGTGTGCGTGCGAAGGGTGTGTGCGAGGCGATGGCAAAAAAGAGCGTCGCGAGCACGAGGAGCGGAGAGTGACGTGTAAGAAAACCGGGGTGTGAAGGAAGACAGCGCAGATGGGGTCGTGTCATTCAAGCTTGCAGGTGGCAGCCGTCGGACGTTGGGTCCGTGCTGCCGTGACCTCCATTGTATCACTGACACAAGCCTAGTGCGTTCCTTGCAAGTGTGGAGGTGGCAACCGATTTACTGAGGGTCCGTGCTGTCGAGATGCGCTCTTGGATAGCCTGCTTTAAGCCTCTGGCGTTTGGTGATGCCGTCGACGGGACCTGGCTACGTTTTTCCTGCTGCTGCTAAGCTCTTCGGGGTCTTGACGGGAGACCACCGGCGTCCCTGTGTTCCTCTCCACTCCTAATACCACCTGACTTCCTACCGTCGCTTCCATCGACGCAGCGCCAGCGACGCGTCACACTACAACCAGCCGCGTCCACCCTGTCTGCAAGGCATCCCGCTTCACCTGGGATGCTCAGTGCCTGGAGAATTCTTTCATTTTGTAGTGTTGTACGCGCGTTGAGTGCGTGTTTTTCTTGGTTTCGTGTCCGTTTCTTATTGGCCTCCTTTCCTCTAAATTATAAATACGGCTGAGTTTTGTTTTCTTCGATCTCTTTGTTCTCTTGTCTTCTTGTCCGAATCTGCACGCGACAGTGTTCGCCTTCGCAAAGTCGGGGACACGCTACCAATTATCGCGACAGTACCCCACGGAATGCAATTCCCGCTGCACATTCTGCAATCATTCTAAAGGAAATCTCAATCACAACCTATTTGAGTCCTCAGAAGACGCTCCACCTCTGAGCTTCTAAATCTCAAACCAAAGTCAATGGGAGACTGCGTTGCTCAGTTCTCACCCGGAGGTACAACTCCGGGTAGAGGGTTGGGCCCTGGAGGCCGTCAAGAAGCATGGTCGTCGAGCCACCTAGCGCCGTCGCGAGGGCCCACGCACCTGTCTAAGCCTCATCGCTAACTCCTACCCTCCTTGTCATATGACAAATGAAGGTTTGTTTCTTCTCCTCTCGATATAGCACAAGAGCTTCCATCTGTGCCTCCCCCCCTCCCCACCATAGCCTTTCACCTCACATCCAGGCTGCATGCCTATGCAAATGGCACTTGATCATGTAACAGATAGCTTGCAATCTGAGCGACATGGACAACAGCGTTGCTAAAAACTGGCGCTAATGTCGTACGTAGCAAAGGGCAAGGGGCAGAGCAGAGGTTCATATAAAAAGCACCACATGAGATACAAGTTTCATTCGCTTATGAATGCACAATATCCCAAAGAGAGACTCGCTGAACATGTTGCAACAATTTCTCGAACGCGCAGAGTGTGTTTCTCTGCAGTGGTGGTGGTGGTGGCAAAAACTTTTATTCTGACAGAGGTGTCTGTCGCACACAGGCCCCTGGGCCCCCGCACGACCCTCCTACACTCAAACGTTGATGTTCCTACGATCCATGACGTCGGCACCCCGGTCCGTGGCGGTCTTCTGCCGGACCAGGTCCTCAGAGCGCAGCAGGGTCTCCCAGTCCTCCCAGCTGGTGAGGTCCTCCAGGCCCCGCGGAACAGGATCCGCCGGGCATTGGAATAGAATGCGGGCGAGGGTGGCGGTGGGGTGGTTGCAGAGGGTGCAAGAGAGGTTGGTGAGTGTTTGGTGGTAGCGGGACCTAGTGTATGGCTATGGGACGGTTTTCGTCTGGAGGC
Source organism: Amblyomma americanum (assembly GCA_030143305.2). NCBI lineage: Eukaryota > Metazoa > Arthropoda > Arachnida > Ixodida > Ixodidae > Amblyomma > Amblyomma americanum. The sequence goes on from JARKHS020026777.1 coordinate 406,344, forward strand.
GGTGCCACAGGGTTTCGCGGTATTATCAAGTGAGTGCTTTGGTGGCGGGTAGAGCTGTCTCTAGGCTTGGTGAGCCTTTGTCAGCTCTCTGAATGTGTGCATGCACCCATGGGAGAACTGCGACTCGTGGGCCCCGCCTGTGCCCGGTGTATCAGACCTCGTGCTAAGCTATCGGCGGCCTTCTGTGATGCGTCCTCTGCATCCTCCCGACCGACCTCACCAGGAGCGCATGAAAATATAAGTAAATGACAGTGAACGTAAATGCTTTCGCCGAGACGTCGATAACAATTGATTATTACAAGTACACAAATCGTGCACGCTATTTCATTGCTGCTGCAACGTGGGTGCTTATAAGTGGCGCAACAAACAGCGCATAAAGGTTTCTTTAGTGACAACCTTCCCTGGGTTTTTTCCTTTCGTATGCGTGATATGCAAAACATTGACCAGAACGCGCGCATTCCTGCAGTGGGGTAATCTAGTCCTAGCACATATTAGAGCCCAAATTCTTTTTTAATAAAGCGCGAGAGGTTCATCGGCACGGTCCGTGTACGCGGATTTCACATCAAGGCAGACATTAGGATGTGATAGAGCTTCAATAAAGATGAATAAATAAATTTTCTGTTATACATTTTCAGTTTTTGTTTTAGTACGCGAGATTACATTTCAAAATTGAAGGCCGTCAACACTGAGGCGAACCCTGTTTTAAATTTTCTCAGCAGGCAGTAAGGTTCGCATTATCGAGCTTCAAAAGTACGCTTATGAAAGCTCGTTCAGATGGCTTCTCCACGATGCACATCTATAAATTGGCGTCGCTGAGCGTGGCATCGACGCCAGAATCACGTGAACTTATTCTACATCTTAAAATACACGAACCGAATTGGGATTTACCATATTAAAAATGCGCGCGAGAAGTTTTTAGAAATGTGCGAATTGGGAAAGCTAACTAACGAGGTATCAAAACCGTAACTTTGACGCTCGAAATTGCGAACCACAATGCCGATGCAGAAAATGTAAAAAATGGGCTCGCCTTCGATGTTTACAGCCTTCAATTTCGCTATATAATCTTCCGCTTCAAAACCAAAATAAATGAACATATGATTAGTTAATGTGCCCCTATCTTCTTGTCCCCTCACATCTTTCATTTCATTTCTCCACTCTCCCTGCTGTCTTTATTTCCGCTGCCCCACCTCAGGTGCTTCAGTATCGATGGCAGATGCCGGGGCTAGCAAAAGTCCTAACCTTCCTTTTTATTATTATTTTATTAAAATACTACTACTACTACCTTCAGCGACCTTCAGCGCATGGCCTGTGAAGCTGCGCCGAAACCGGAGCAGGAGCTTCGGCCCGCTGCGGTGGCTCAGTGGTTAGGGCCCTCGGCTACTGTTCCGGAGTTGCCGGGTTTTAACCCGGCCGTGGCGGCAGCGTTTCGATGGAGGCGAAACGCAAGAAAGATTCCCGTGTCTTCTGCGATGTCAGTGCACGTTGAAGGTCCACATGCGGTCGAAATTAATCCGGAGATCTCCACTACGGCACCTCTTTCTCTCTTTCTTCTATCACTCCCACCTTCCTCCCTTCCCTTAAGCGTGGTACCGGTGTCCACCGAGATATGTGAGACAATTAATGCGCCAAAGGAAAGGCGCGACTGGCCCCCTGGAAAAGTGGACACCTCAGTCGCGCTTTAAGCTACGTGGCGGTAGTGACAGATGTGCGCTGCATACGTTGACGTTGACAACGTTGTGTAGAAACGGGCTATTGAAGCTATAGACCGTCGGTGTTCATTGTGTTTATTGTCGCTGGCGTTGAGAACATTCTAAAGTGATTGTGAGGAAAGGAAGAGCGCATAACTGGCTCCATGGGGCAGTGGACGCCACAATCGCGCTTTGCGGTACGTGGTGGTGGGGAGAGAGAGATGTGGGCTGCATGTATTAGCGCTGACAACGTTGTGGCAGACACACGCGACTTCAGCAGTAGGCCGCAGCGTTCATTGGGTGACCAAACTCTAGCGGTCAACCATTAATTTAACCGCCACCTGGCAGGGTGGGCGCGTTGTCTATCCAGTGTGCGGAATGCACTCAACGTTACAGGCGCCAAGCCGCGTCTGGTTGCCCGATACACCACAACTTTCGCTCTCTAACTAGGTTCAGCATACGCCAAACCGCAGCTATTTTTTTCTCTTTCTTTCCTTTCCCTTCTAATGCCGACATAGATGTTCATCCTATCTCGCTCTAAAACACTACATACCAGCAGATCCGTCACCCGCTGAGGCGCCTCCCGCATCCCCTATCTGAGCCTCCACCGAGTTCTTCCGCAGCTGTCGTTACATCACGAATGGTATATAAGGGGTTGGCCGACGACGACATGAACAGGAGGAAAGAAAAATAACCCGGGAGAGGGGGAGGAACTAGTGTATTTGACCATGCCGTTGACTGCGTACATGTCGCAGACAGCAGCGGCGAAGACGTCGAAGAGGGGACGACACGTGCTCGGCAAAGGCAGTCAAGGTCAGAAGACGCGTGCTCGGCAGGGGCCGAGCAAGCTATTGCAGCAAGGCGGCCTGCAACGAAGGGTGGAGAGAGTGTGCACGCTGGCACACGTGAATAGGTGCGCACGCGTCATTCCTGCACTAGCCTCATGTAGTAATAAGGTGCAAAAATTAAGGGGGAAACTTAAGCTCCGCCGTAACGGTATGACGCGATAATGGGTTTATGGCATATGCACATACATGCGGAGTTGGTCATTCTGGACTTTAGATCCATAAATCAGTTGGTGTCCTCATAAGACCCGGGATAGAAAATTGTGCAGGGACAAGGGCTTAAAGGACACGAATTTTACAGGAAGTGGGACAAACTGCGGCAATGCAAGAGGATTTCTCCAAGTGGCTGACCAATAACAGTAAGATGGTTTAAGGTTTACGAGGGTTTAACGTCCCAAAGCGACTCAGCCTATGAGAGAGTCCATAGTGAAGGGCTTCGGAAATTTCGACCATGCGGGTTTCTTTAACGGTCACCGACATCGCACAGTACACGAGCCTCCCGAATTTCGACTCCATCGAAATTTGACCGCCGCGGACGAGATCGAACTCCGAGACAACAATAAGAGCAGGAGCCTTCTACGGTTCCTGCATGAAAACACCTTACATGGTTATCTTTAGTATACATAGAACCCAAATTATGTTTTTATGGCAAGAGCGCGAAATAAAAAGAACCCTGGCGCAGTGGTGCAGCGGTTAAGCGATGCGCCATCATAATAATCATCATCAGTCCTGACTACGCCCACTGCAGGGCAGAGGCCTCTCTCAAGTCTCTCCAATTAACCCTGTCCTTTGCCAGTTGTGCCCACCTGTGAGGTGCACACTAAATCGTCGAGGGATTTTTGAGTGCGGTCCGTCGATGGTGGTGCGTCGGACAGCGGAGCGCTACGCGTGCTAGCCCAGCGTTGCGCGTGTGCGCGTGCGAAGGGTGTGTTGCGAGGCGACGGCGACAAGGAGCGTGGCGAGCACGAGGAGCGGAGAGCTGACGTGTCAGAAAACCGAGGTGTGAAGGGAGTGGAGATCGTGTCATTCAAGCGTGGAGGTGGCAGCCGTCGGACGTTGGGTCCGTGCTGCCGTGGGCCTCCCTTGGATCACCGACGCGAGCCTCCTGCGTTCCTATCAAGTTTCGAGGTGACAGCCGATGGACAGTGGCTCCGTGCTGCCGAGAGGTTCCCTTGGATAGCCTGAATTAAGCCTACGGCGTTTTGGGACGCCGTCGACGCGATCTGGCTACGATTTTCCTGCTGCTGCTAAGTTCCTGGGGCTGCTGACGGGAATCTGCTGGCGTCTTCATGGGTTCCTCTCCGCTCCTACTACTACCTGGCTCCCTTCCGCCGCTTCCTTCGACGCAACGCCAGCGACGCGTGGCACTACATCCACCCGCATCCGCCCTGTCTGCAAGGCATCCCCGCTTCACCAGGGATGCTCAGTACATGGTGAACTGTTTCCCTTATTGTGTAGTGCTGTACGCGTGCTGAGTGTGTGTTTTTCTTGTTTTCGTTTCGTATTGGCTCTTTTGCTTTAAATTATAAATACGGCTTCGCTTTTTTCTGTCTGATCTGTTTCTTGTCTTGTTCGAACCTGCACGCGATAGCGTTCCCCTCCGGCAGTCGGGGACGCGTTAGGAATTCGCGACACCTACCTGTGCCTGCAAACTTCTTAATCTCATCCGCCCACCTAACTTTCTGCCCCCCCCCCCCCCCTGCTACGCTTGCCTTCTCTTGGAATCCACTCCATTTATCTAAAGGACCAGCGGTTATCTGGCCTTCGCATTATATGCCCTGGCCAAGCCCGTTTCGATTTCAACTAGGATGTCATTAACTCGCGTTTGTTCCCTCACCCACTCTGCCCGCTTCCGGTCTCTTAACGTTACACCTATCATTTTTCTTTCATAGCTCGCTGCGTTGTCCTTAAACGTGCACTAAAGAGGAATCTGAACTGGTCTTTTTACCGCGGGAACTCTATCTACACATTCCGGGCCATCTTAGAAACTTCGAAATATCATCCTGTGCGGCCGATTGCCCTAAGTAAATCGGATTAAACATCCCGGCTTCCGCTTTTTTTGAACTAAACGCGGTAGCTAGGCGGGGTCAACCAACGCGCGGGGTGCCTTTCAGACGAGGCCAGCGGCGGCTTCGCTTTCGCTTTTAGTTTTTTTTTTCAGGTTTCTGTGAACAAACAGTTTCAGTCACAGACAATATAGCCGCAAATTAGGGCCACGGAAATAAAAATACTCTGATTTACCTATCACTCCGCCGATGGCAGAGCGGCAAGCCGCCGCGGGGCTGGCTGACGCGTTGGTTGACTCCTCCTGTATACCTACCGTGTTGAGTTCAAAACAGAAGGTGGGAGCCGGGACGTTTAATCCGATTTAATTAGGGCAATCGGCCGCACAGGGCAATAGTTCGAAGTTTCTAAGAATGCCTGGAACATGTAAATAGAGTTCGCGCGGTAAAAAGACAAGCTCAGATTCCTCTTTAGTGCACCTTTAACATAAGCTGAACCTTTTTCATTAGCCTCCGCTTTTCTGCCCTATAGGTGAGTGCTGGGAAGATACACCTGTTGTATACTTTTCTCTTGAGGAACACTATAGTAAACTGTTATTCATGATCTGAGAGAACCTGCCATGCGCGCCGCTGCCCTGCAATGACCGGTGCTGCTACCGGTAGGGCTTGTACGACCCAAGTTACTCTTTCCGAGCAATTTGTCGCGACCAGTCATACATTTAAGTGCCACCTGCCATGGCGGTTAGTGCGTTTACAATCCGGTCGGAGGTTGTGATGGCGCCACAAGGTCACGTGACCTAGGTGGCGCACCTATGTTGTTTCTGCGAGGTTTTTTCTCGAACGACGCCGATTTTTCTGCGCAACGGGAACCTTAACGCTGTCGCGTTAAACTCTTTGACCTTGGAAGCCGGTCATCAAGGCGAGATTATTCTGGAAGTTCTAAGAATAAGCGCGTAAGTTTCCTTGAAGTAAGAGACTACTGCGTTGGAATGAACAGCGCAAGAATACGATGAGGGACATAAAGGAGATTTTATGACGCTCTTTCTTTGCGTTGCATTCGAGCTAACAGGCCCAGCTTCACAATTTGGTGCGTAGGAAAGCCGAGCACGAACTCCCCGGAGGTTCGCCCTCATGTAGGGTGAAGAAGTGATACCATTGGACATGTCATTGTTCTTCTATTCCAGAAAACACCCTAAAGCGCCCTCTTCCCTCAGCATATATAACGGACGCGTCGGCATTGTTTGTCTCGAGGAAAGCCTTCTTAGAAAAAATCAGGTTAAAGCAGTGATGATGTACCTGAAAGACAGCCAAGATAGCTTTACATGTTTCGTTGCTCAGCTTGTGGGCGTAGGTAGCTTTTACCAGAGAAAGCCCGACTGAAGCATTCGAAAGGAGAGAGAATCAGCGCCCCCTCATGGTTAGGTTAATGATGTAAGACGAGAGATGTCACGGCAGGACGGATGGTGGAAAAGCATGTGCTGCGTTCTTTTCCTTGCTTCTTGTAGACAAGGTGTCGCCACTGTATGTCGGAAGTGAAATTCTCTCCTAGGAAGCATAACAGACGCGTACCTTGATAAACGCGCTTTATTACTTCCGTATATGAGAGGCGATCGCGATTGTCCCAACGTGATGGCTGCTGGAGTCAAGGCGCGCGATCCATCGAGCACCTGTTGCGTAACAACGCTACGCAGTTGCTCGCCGCACAAGCCAGCCGTCGAGGCGACAGCGCTTTCACACTTGCCAATAACGCAGGCACTGACAAGTCAAGGAATGCACGTAACAGGAAGATTAGTTTCCCGTAGGGTGTAGCTGGGAGTAGTGGGTCTAAGAAATCGCAACATTGTTATGGAATGTATCCCCTTCGTGACGTAGCGGGTGTGTCTAGGTCGAGGGGGGGGGGGGGGGGGGTCGTGGACATTAGACGGTTCAACTTTATGAAGACGCCAAGAAATTGGAGCGCTTTCATTCCTGGCCTACTGCACGCTCGCTCATAGTATTCCGTGTTGCAATGCTGCCGTGGCTTCAAGACTGTTTATTTTTGACTGAAATTATGCTAACTCCATTGTTGAATCTTCCCCATACAAGAGGCGAGAAGAGAACGAGCACGCGTTCGAAAGGCAAGAATGCGGAGGAAGCATCTGGTCACAAAATGGGACGACAAATACGCAGATCATTCCTGCTGAGCCGGAACTGTCGTGGTATACCTTCCAGAGCTCCAGGAGAGCTGAACTGAGATGGGGAAAGGAAAAGCATAATAGGCGAAGAAACTGCACCGTCAGCGAAAGACGTTTCTGTAGCTATTGAAACTCCGAAAGAACCGAAGTGCTGCCAGCCACCTCTTCGACTTCTATAAAAGACTGCGTTCTTTTTTTCATTTGTTACTTATGGCATGACCACAGTAGGAGCGGGAAGAGTCACCGTGCAATTGATGCATGTAGTGCGTGCGGTGTAGCATAAATGTTGGGAAGTGACTCGCCGGTTAGCGTGAGACCCTTTTAGAGTCTGCACCGAGAACGGGGAGCAACGGGAGTCACAGTTAGCTCGAGCTACTCTTTGAGAATAGAAGATCTCTTTGGTTTACGGGAGTTTAACGTCCCAAAGCGACTCAGGCTATGAGGGATGCCGTAGTGAAGGGCTCCGCATAATTTCAACCACCTGGGGTTTTTCTCAGGTGCACTGACATTGCACATTACACGGGTCTCTAGTATTTCGCCTCCATCAAAATTGGGCCGCCGCAGCCGGGATCGAACCCGCGTCTTTCGGATCAGCAGCCGAGCGCCATAGTCACTGAGCCACAGCGGCGGCAGGAGATCTCTTTGCGCACTTGTTCGCAATCTTCTAATCACATATTGGATTCACTCCAGACGGCGGGATGCCCAGATTTTACAAAAACGCGCATGTGTACATAGGGGGTTGAGTTTCCTGTCACGCCGTAGGGATGTCATATCTGTTGTGCACAGACAAGAGTGAATAATACGACGTCAGACGTGAGAGGTTATGCGTGTAATGAGGTTGATATCTGAAAGTTAACGCGTTCAGTAGCTTCCCGAGCGAGTATACAGTTGCGGTGATGCGTGATAAAGGTGGTTGCTTCTTAGGTGGGCAGCGTTTTGGTTATCCGAACCGCGGGTACATATCCGTGCTATGACGCAGTATATGCGTGTTACTTCCGGGAAGCGCCGTTCAAATTTAATGCGTATTAGCGTTGCGTAAATGTTAGTGCGGGAGCTCTCCTTGCTTGGTGGGTCATTTGGCGCATTTCTCTCTTCGAGAGTGGTGGAAATAAGGAGAACTGCTTTGTGCTATAAGGAGAACTTTCAGGCACGGCAGTGTAGTCCCACATTATGGGGATGCTGGCACCGGTGATGGTGACATCGTAGAGTGCTGGTGCTGTGGCGTTTGTCGACTTTACCGCTATGCAACTAGGGTTCAGTGAAAGGTCTTTGTGTAGGCTCTTCCAATGTTACCTTTTTCTTAGATGTACTTCAGTGTCACGATCTCTAAAACTTGAGCGGTACCGCTAAAGAGCTCTTCAAAGCTCAATTTACTGACGCCAGGTCTTCAAGACAAAGTGTTCTAAGTGACAGTAGTGGTGCTGACACTGAGCAGAGAGCGAGAGAGCGTGCTGCTCTACACGGCCATCGTCATCGCATGTCACGTGGAAGGCAAAGACACGAATATCGATAAAGTAGACCATGCCCTTGTTTATGCGTGGACACCCGCAGGCCGAAAACCTGGTTTGGAGACATTACAACGAGGCCTAATTGGCGTCCACGAAACAACCGTGACAACGCGAAGACCCAACGCGCTCTAGGCTAGGAAGAATCGCGGAGTTAGCACTCTCTTCTAAGCTGTGTAAGGCCAGGGAGAGAACTCACCTTCTTCCTTAAGAGTGCCCTTGTAGGCATCCACCCCGCAGTACCCACTGATACGTTGCACTGTTCGTGCCTGCTTCATCGTATCCGTACCTCTTAGTTTACAATATTGAAAATCCTGTTTCCAATCTGTCACAAAAGCGGAGTACTCCAACGATTTTCGTTCCTAAAGAGCTGCGAAGAACACTTAAAGTGAGGAGACTCATGAGCGAAAACAAAAGCTGAAGCAACGTACGAGAGAAATCGACGTCACGGGAAAGAAAGGACAGGGAAGCAAGGGAAAACAAAACCATAGATTTCCCGCTGAAACTCAAGCCACACTGAAAAGAAGTGTTATGTTTGACCAGCATAGTGCAAGTAAGGATGTGCTGAAACAATGCAGTCGTTTGCTGAAAATCTACAAGCCTCTGATCTAGGACGGGTACGGTAGTTAAAGGGGAGCGCCATGTGGGCTCACTGTCTATTTCTCCTTATCTACAATATCGCTGTAGAGCATCACTGTTTACTTGCTCGGTGAGTAAATGTTTGGTTCAATCGGTCTTCTGCTCAGTTTTTGCTGCTGCCAATAATTAATGCAGTCTGCAGTATACGGAAGTGGCTAAGCACACTTCACACAAAATTGTACACTGTTCACTTGTCGGCAGCTGTATCGCCCACGAGAAAAAAAACAAAAAAACGTGTGGCTTCGTACCCCCTATTGTCATTGTGAAAACAGACTCCGCCCCGTAATCTTCCAGCTCGCCGCGACGAGGAGTCAGCGCTGCATGTGTTCCCTTAGTTTGAAACGCTTCGCCTAAGTCGGGCCTTCTACCATTAGCAGATATTACAGTTATTTTTAGTTACAGCTTACTAATACCCCCCCCCCCCCCTTTCGAGTGGGTCTGTCAGCTGCCCGAAAATATTGCAGCATCCAGTGATTATTATCATTACAAGCTGCTTCCACTGTTTATTATTTCTTAATGTAATAACAAGCCGGTGCGAACTGCGCACAGCAGTGACGTCATGCTCGGCACGAGGAACACCCCCCCCCCCTCCTCCTTCCTGCCTCGTCCTGATGGGAGAACGAGTAGCAGAAGACTAGAAAAAGAAGGAGGGTAAAGAACGATTGCGTGAGCTTAACTGCGGGTCTTTAGAGGTGTAGTTTCCCTTCTGTGTAACTCGCTATGGGTTAATACAGTATACATTTCCGAAGTGCTGGTAAAGAACTGGCTGTTACACAGCGTTAGCCCTTGATAGCTGTCTGCCTCACAGTCTGACGCCTACTAACAAGCCTTCTCTTCAACTGTATATTTTGTACTTTCAATGCAGCCCTTATTCAGTCTTCCCCCCTAATTTCACAAGCCACGGCTGGCGTTGCCATATTTTTTTTTGTTTACTGACCTTCTGATATATCGCTAATTAGTTTTAAAGGCATCACATCAAAGAAGCAGTTCCAAGAATACGCATGCAAAACTGCCCGCGGCAGGAGTTCCACCCCCCAGATGTTGTACAATCTTGCTGCCTTAGGCAGCTTACGCTTACAGGATTGGCCATGATGCTGAAAGAATTGGGCATGATGCTGAAAAATAAGAGCATTAACGCAAGACTGCAACTTTCGGTTGCGTGGACAGGCTTACTAAGTGCGGAGAAATTTCATATTCGAGGCTTATAAAATTTAATCTATTAACACACAAAGTACTTCTTGTCGCGAAAGGGATTACCACTAGATCTTAGCTTAGTACGGCAACGCGGTATTACGCCCTTAGAGTACTGAATATGCATGGTAGCTTTTAACCTACGACGGAGTCCAGAGCGACGCTACAAACAAAGTGTGAACTTTCCCTGCCAGACTAGTGCTTACAAAACAAACAACCTTCACAAATGCCCAGGAGAGAGAGCGAAATAATCTGTTTACCGGCGTCTCGATAGGCAAAGAGCAGTGCTGTAGATTGACCAAGCTGCTTTCCAGAATGGTGGACATCAAAACACACCGTCGGCTTTACGTAGGGCTGAGCTCTGGATGCTGTTTTCTTTTGGGGCTAGAAGAGGAACCAGCTTAAAATGACTATTCGTTATCGACCACAACATAAACATCAAACTTTTCTTGATCTTCGGGATTCCTCGTGACTCGGTGGGCATATTTAGCTACACAGCAACAAGACCGATTTCGCGACGCAAATTTAATTTCAGAGCGAGGAACAGCTTGGGATATCGAAACGAAAAGTTCATTCTTTTATCAAGCATGAACGCCATATGTATTCTCTCATAAACATATAAAATTATTACGCGGTACATTCGAACAAAATTTACATATAGTAAAAAACTGTACTATGCAGCACATCTTTCTCACGTAATCCGCACTCAGGTTCGCGGTGGCTCCAGCGAAAGGCAATAGAGTGCAGTAATAAGAAGTTCCCAGTAATTCAAGCAAAATGAAATAGATCGCCCTTGTGATGAGAGAGAGTAGGAGGAGGTTTTCGTTATGCCGGGGCTGTCCCATGTCCACCATTCATGTACAAAAAAAGCTTGAATATCGAAATATTGTAACGTACTGTTATGGTAATACTGAAGGTGATGGTCGATTCCTCACATGCGTATCAAATTATTTCGCATCGCTTGCATCGAGCAATTAAGACTGCCCTAGAAAACCAAGGGAGCATATTTGAGACGATAGCAAAAAGAAATAAAATAAAAAATGCAAGCCTGCCTAAGAGAGATTTGCGATACATTGAATAGATAGTGAAAGCTTACAATGCACGAAAAAATGCAGTTGATGAACTCTTTCCGGTTGAAAAATGCTTTTGTCCAGAATTACGGGGTGAAACCGGTTAGCTCCTATTAATTTTACGGCTGCTATGAGCAGCATGTCTTCAGAATCATCAGCAGGTACGCAGCTCTCGAAACGCTACTCTCAGCTGGAAAAGGTGCGTTCAATGAAAAATTTTAAGAGCGTCTCTTCCTACTTACGTTTGTCAAGGACGCGTCTGTCTGCAATGAAGGTCAAAGTGACCAAAACAGTAACCACGTGACCACACTATATCATGAAACAGTGGGCGCGTAGCGCCTGAATTGATACCTACACTTTCGATCCGTTATACATGTGCCAGTATAGCGGCCATCCAAGTGGGATTCCCCCACCCCCCTCTCTAGGACCACCATTTGCATTATATTTCGGGGCCACCCGCTTGACGCAGAATGTTCGAAGTGGTGTGATATGACTTGGCATGTTCCTGATGATAAAATTATTATTTGGGATGAAGCCCAAAATATGTGTAGGATTCGCGACGACGACCTTTTTACCCCCAAAGCGTGCATTCCGAGGACCTTCAGACGGCCATTACGGCCGAACCATTTGCCGCAGGGGGTTCTGTATGGTTTCAAACAATTCGTCGTCTTGTGATGCGCACGATTATAAATTTTTTAACTAATATAACGAGCAAATATACCGCATAAAGCGGAGGTGGCTCTAAATCGCAATAGCAGTGCAAAATCCATGAGGTAGATGGCGATGCTTGTGTCTCAGGAGGGATGTTTCCGGAAAGCAAACATGTTTGATTTGGTATACCACTGATGGGGTTACACACTGATAACCTAAGTGTTTTGGCCCAGTCAAGGTGTCAGTTTCTGATGGGCCTTTTAATGAACTTCACATCTGGCATGACCACAGAGCCCTGCTTCCCATTGCTCCTACCATTCTCCGTCTACTCTACCATTGCTCCGTCTTGAGCCTTGCTCGACGAATTTTTTCCCAGAAGGCTCATGAACGGGGCTTTAAGGCGGACGGCAACGACCAAACAAACATCCAGCAAAGGAGCCATAGCCGCGTTGAAGCCGCGCACCGGGCCAGTTGCGACGGGCGAAGTACATATCAGCAGCATCCATTAAAGAACATTCTTCGATTAAATTTCTTTCGCATGTTAAAGCTTGCCACTCTTCCAGAAAACATGGTGAGCCAAGCGCATAACCATTCCCATTTCATTCTTTGTAGCTCTACCGCCAATTCCAGGATACCGGGTGTTGCAGTTTATGCGGCGTGAGTTAGGCCTCCGCTGTCGTATGGCGAAATCCGATTAAGCATTGCATAATTACAATAACGTTAACATGAATATTGGAATCTCAACAAAATGGTCAGCAATTATTATTTTGGATGCTTCCCAAGCCGAGAAAAAAAGAAACACTACAATGGAAAGAGCTTCTGAAATGGAAACAATCGCATAACCATCCACACTTCCGAAAGACCGAAGCGCCAAGCACTTTTCCCTTCTGCTGAGGCTCGCGCTATAGAAGAGCACGAGTCAGGAAACACGGGAGATCGCGAAATCTCTCTCTGCCCTGGCGCCGACCCAAGTTCAGCGATTCGCTCTCGACTCGACCCCAGCTGGCATCAGCGTTAGCTCCCACACTCTGAAACGGCAAAATGCCAAAAATTGAGCGGGGAAGGAGAGAAGGCCGAAAGACGGAGGACGAGTTCGAAAGAAAGCATTTTCGGATCCCACCGCAGCCATTCTCGCCGCTACAAAGGCCCGGCCCATCAGGAAAGGAGTCGGCTGAAACGCGCCAGCGGCGAGAGCGGTGGCCAACGACGCGTTAGCTCGCTTCTTATCTTGGGCGTCGAGAGGAAGCGCCCTTCGTAGGCAAGTACGCACTAGTCCCTGCGCGCTGTGCGAGCGAAGAAACGCACTCAGCGAAGGGATGAGGAGTCGATGAAATCTTCAGTCTGGTGTCTTTCAGCGGGGAGGCGCCCACGGGGATCAAGGAACAAAGCCAACTCTGGCGGCGAACCAACCAACGCTTTCTTGGCCTCCAGCTCCCACACGAAGTGAACGGGCGGCCCGTTGTCTCCGGCATCAATCTCCCTTATTTCGCCCCCTTTAATATAACTTGTTCGCTACTCTCGATGCCGAAGAGTGAGCAAATACTGACGCAGCAAGCGCTGATAAGATCGTGATGTTCTTCGGACTACTCACGTCGCGGCTGCGGAAGGCAAATATCGCGCGTGGCGAAAAAGGTACAGCGCTAAACAGGGTGAACATTTTTATGATTATCTTGCACTCACGATCAGCTGGCTGTTGTCTAGTTTGAAGGTGCTGCATCGTAAAGGTTGGCCGCTCTTAAAAAAGCGCGGGAAAAGTTGCAAGCTAACGACGCTCAAGTAGTCTAGTCGTGAGCCGAAAGACTCAGAATGATTGGTGTTGGGAGCCTCGCAGCTGATCGTTTATTGAAATGAGGCTCGTTTGCTGAACTCGCGCTAGACTTGCTATTCTTGTAATCATAAACCCAACAGTGAGCAGGCAAATAAGAAATATTTTCCACTATCTCAGTGTTAGCTGGTATTGATTGGGAGTAGGTTTGATGCACGTGGGTACAATGATGTTCCACGACGTAACAGAAGGTTCTCTCAAATATTCAAAATTTCCCTATTTCATCCCTGTATTTTCTACAAGTTTCATCACTCTGCCAATTTTGAAAAGGTGAGACAACTTTAGTTTTTAAAATTTCCTGAAACACTAAAATTTTTCTTTTGGCAAAATTTTAATCTTCAAATTCGTAGAAAAAAGAAAAATTCTTCAAATAGAACACCACTGTGAAAGTATGCCCTGTAATAATTGGTTCCTGATCGGCTCCTGCCAGGGAAGATGAAAAAGAGGGGTGGGGGCTGGGTGGTCCACTATTGGTCTTCCCTCACACCAACGTTCAACGCACTCTTGAGCAAAAAAACAAAACAAAACGTGGCGCGTTGCATTCACATGCGATTGTTACCACGAACCTAAAATTTCCGTGGTCATTTAGTTCACCTTGCGCTTTGAAGTGTTATATTCTAGTCCTGCTGCTTTACCACTTTGTGCAGAATTATCCCACCACAAAACTATTAAGACCTCAGGCGAACACAGTCTGACACTTTCGGTGGAACTGTAAATACACTGCAATACCATGGTGACTTCTTCCCCTGGTTGCTTATAATTATTTTCCAGCATAAATGAGCATGTCAACGTTAATAACTTAATTTATATGTAAATCGAATTAACTCTACCGCAGCAAAATGTAACGATGTTCCGCAGAAACGATGTTCCGCAGGTTTTTACCGTAGCTCTATAGGTGGTGGTGAGGGAACAATTGCTTATTCAAATCTTGGCCTTCTAAAATCGGGAGGCAGTCTCCGTCGCTTCCGCAAGAAATTCCAAGCGAGGCTCAATGGGTTTATAGTTTATGGGGGTTTAACGTCCCGAAGCGACTCAGGCTATGAGAGACGCCGTAGTGAAGGGCCGCGGAAATTTCGACCGTCTGGGGCTCTTTAACATGCACTGACATCGCATAGTACACGAGTCTCTAGTATTTTGCCTCCACTCAGATTCGACCACCACGGCCGGGATCAAACCCGAGCCTTTCGGGTCAGCAGCCGAGCTACATAACTACTGAGCCATCGGGGCGGCTCGAGACTCAATAACTCAATGGGTATGTACCTGAGAGCATCATGCAAATTTAATATGTCGAAGGCAGGAGAGTTGTAGTTAGGTACGCCAGTAAAAGAAAAATAAATGAAAAGGGGGAAGCTACGGAAGCGACATCACACTACCGGCGAGCATGCCCGGACTTCATTCACCAACTACAGCCTGTACCGCCACGAGGTGCGAAGCTAACAGCCACCTCTAGTGTCCCATGGAGTAAAACCGCAACACGTCACGAAGTAAGTTCATGCGGAGCACACAGGCTGACCTGAAAGCTGTAACGCATCCTATAATAACGGCTAATATTATTACATAGACAATTTTCAGCTTATTACCCAAAATTAAATAATAAGCTGCGTGACTAATATGGTAAAAAATGGTGAAGGAAAGCATCACCTTACAGTATCCTGCAGAACGTTGTAAGCATGTAAACATATCAGTGCCTAACCTGAAAGGTAAAACACACCAAGGACAAATTTCAAGTAAAAAAAAGATCAATATGTAACAACAGGAAAGTGGGCTGGAACAGCTGTCCTCCACCCCAAAATGAGGATCCTAAATCACTCAGAGTAACGACTGAACATCGCAAGGACATGAAACTGTTACAGGAGCAATAAATGTGAAAGTGAACGGTAAAGAACAACGAAGTGGGGTGGTATTGATTTGTCAGTGTTTACGTCCTGAGTAGTGTGCAGTTTGTTCATTGTTCCGAAGGTATAGCATGCGCTCCATCCGCTGTCCGTGTCAAGCGTTAGCGTGTAGATAACGCACAGATGTCTCACTGTCTTCGAGTGGGGTCCAATTTGGAAGAAATCCAGCCGAAGAAATTTGTTTCCCTCAGTCAAGAATGGACAACTCAGTTAAGCTTATTTGTTTCAGAGACACAGAGTGCCCAGGTCGATGTTCTTGCGGGATCAAAGGAATTTCGTTTTGCGTACTGCAGTCGAAGTTGAACTATGCCACGGCTTCCCTGGTTTTCTGGTTTCCTCTACAAGCATCAAACGGAAAAGGCAACGCGGGTTTTTGCGTGAAGTTGTGGCGCTTCATCCTATTGAAGGTGAAGTTCTCACAGGAACGACTGAGTGCTGTGACCCGACATCAACTCTAAAAATACTTGCTTGACGTCATGTTACCAGTGCCTGTATATCGTTCTCTATACTATGGATGGGAACGTAAGGATGTTTTCAAAGAGTTATAAGTACGCTGGAACAATCGTATTCAAACAGTCTATTTTCCTGGTACATAGCGCTACGTTACCCGATAAGCTATGGTTGAGAGAAAAAGGCTAGTTAGTGGGAACTTGAGTGGGCTGCCTGATATGCCGTGGATCGAAAGCCATAAACCGCATTTTTCATGACTGCTAGGACGAAGTATTTCAAAGGAAGTATTTCATCATGCGGACATTGGCAGTTACTCCGTATGGGCTATCGTTTTACTTTGTGGACAGTTTTTTGTCTGTGGCATACGAAGTGTTTACGTTGCTCTGCCTCCTCATGTGCGAAAAACGGGAGTGACTATGAGACATGGAGATGTGAATGCTCGCTCAGCGGGCGAGCTCTTCATCGACAGTGTGGTTTGTCGTCAAGAAGTACACAATACTCAGAGCGCGAAATGAATATGAATGCCTGCATTGAACGAACTACAGCTAACCAAAACATTTTTAAAACACAGCGCAGGCAAATCTAGGCTGTCTCTTTCTATGGTCATGGTAGTTCTTGTGAGCTGTACTTCATTGTGTTGGTTTGAAACGGAGCAAGTAGTAATGAAAAACAAATCATTGCTCTAGAGGATGTTTTTAACAGCACCCTTCATAAGGCTGCTGCCCATCGCTATGTGTTTTTTTTTTCTCGTTGGCAACAATCTTTTCTAGGCGCGTTTTGCCCTTTAGGACATACATTGAAATGTTTAAAACCTTAGTATGTCGTTCAGCAGCGCTTGTGTTTTGTATTGGTCTCGCTATTTATGAATCATTCTTAGGCTTGAAGCTCAAAAATTAACGACGTGAATATGATACGCCATAATATCAGCGTATGAATCTACATTGGAACTTGTGGCAGTTTTTTCCCCACGTGACTGCAGGGGCTGCAATTGCAGTTTTTGCTGTTTTGCACTTCGTGCCTGTTCAAATTGCAGTTGAGCGAATACGCGGCCCACGCAGGCTCCCATAATCTGTACTGGGAACAAAGAGGTCGGGTGGAATGTCGGGAAAGGTAATTGGGATGTCGGAAGTAGGTTTACGGCAGTTTGAGTGGGAGTTGAAGCAGCGTGGGATTTTCAATCTGGTTCTGATATAGTCGAGCTCCTTTTCAGGCCTCCATAGATGGCCAGCACTCACTCTCAGCCACATATGCAGCCCTTAGCCTCCAAGCTTACTTCCATACCACGGAATGTTTCTTGGGGTCTCCGACTGCCAGGGACTGTGAATTCGAAGCTAGAAATGACCTGAGGTCTCCGCCCACAAGCCAGGTACGCCCATTTAAACCTTTTTCAGCTACCAGTCAGTTTTGCTTTCACGCAATTTAGGTAATGTTTTGGCGCTCATTACAAGGTACTAGTCCCGACGTTTGACCCGTTCACGGCAAACCGGGCGGGTGAGTGATGTGTGCTTTTATTAAATACAGCGCCCCCTTAAGTAGCTTGTCAACACAGCGACACTTACAGTGTACGCCGCAGCCCTAATCGAGAGTCGCAAACAGAAAATTGTCAGGACTATTCTGCGAATCGGTCTCTTGAAAGCCAGTTTTTCATTGCACTTTGCACAGACTGATTCATTAATGTGATCATTAATTAGGAGCTTCATGGGCCGAAATGCGTCACCGCCCATAAAATTCGCTCACTGGCTGAAGGAAAGTGACGTCATTAACAGGAACATCCCGATTGGCTGAAGGGAAGTAACTTCATAAGACTGGAAGTTACCCGACTTCCAACACATAATGGAATTAGGTGCCCCTGTGAAGTTTTAATGTGCGGAAACTTTAAATCTAGCTTAGTGGTAAGCACGCTCGCCTGGTTGCGATGTACATTTACGCTTTCAGTACTTACCTTACTGCCTTTGAGAATGCAAACTTTTCTCTTGGAATACAAAAAAAAAAATGGATTCGGTGCACAATGCCTGTAGGCTGAAACGTAGACTACGTCGAGAAGTTATAAAAAATTCTCTCCAGAGAAAGGTGTGTGCGTGTTTGTGTAAGTGCCTAGGTGCTTGCCTATTTTTCCTCATTCACCAAACCACCATTGTACTTTCCTTTATACTGAGTGGGCAAATGTTGGTTGTGTAAAAAACGCATTTTATCTTTAAACCGGTCATATCACCACGATTATTATTTTGCACATATGGTACCGAGAGTGTTAGCAGATGGTTTCTTGACACTGACAAAGTGAACGATGACAGGGAAAGCCTCATTGTGCTTACCAACGGGCAGACGAAGACAAGTCTTCTTGTTAAAATGTTGGCAAGCACCCTGAGTCGTTCCCCTCAATTGTTCACTTTGTGTGTATTTTGTGTGCAGCTTTTAAAAAATAATTTATTTATTTTTTACCATCATCGCACACAGGCTCGTCACCTCTCATTCCCCAAGCAGGGTCAGTGACGCACCTAGATTGTTCCAGAAAGAGCACGATCTCCTCGGCCTCCGTATACAATGAAACCCGTTGTCTGGAAAAGATCCAAGCGATTAATATTTACAGCGCGGCCACCATACTGACGACGATTATTGCCAAGCGTTCACGTCAGCATCGCTACCGCCACCGAGATCTGTTTCTATCGCCAGCACGAGTTCTTCAAAATATTGGCTGCTTTGGAAGTCTCCGCTTGAAATTGTGCATACTTATTTACCGCCGGCCTGCCTGCCTGCGTTAGAGCTACATCACAGTACTGCATAGAAAATACTGAACCCGGACATGGTCTGCTTTTGAGCCATCGCGACAAAACCTTCATCACAAAGGACAGCAGTGAAGGCACTCCTGAAGTTTTTAAAGGAACCGGGGGTTGAGTTCCCTACTGTAAACTTTAAGGACTTAGGTATGCGCCCTCTGTCCCCTAGTCATACTGGTCAGTGGACACGTGAAAAACGTATTCCGTTGCGGCTCTTTCTTCCCTTTCTTCCTATGTTTCCCTCCCCACGTGTAGCCTAGCCTACTGGGCATCGCCTGGTTAACCTCCCTGCCTTTCCGTCCTTCTGTTTATCTCTCTCTATCCAACGATCGACTTTTTTTAGGCTTAGTCCTTCACACTTAGGCCATGCGCGACCATCTCAGAGTCAAATAGCACTTTGGCTCCGGACGTATGCAAAAGTAAACTAAGCTTCACAGCCTTATTATGGCGCAGCAGTGACCACGATTGTGACGCACTTATTGAAACTACTTCTTTTCTTTCGTTCGACACAGGTAGAAATTTGTAGCTCGACTGAGGCAAAGAAAGCCCCTGACGGCCGCCGTTTGGGCCTAACGACCCGTGAGCGATAAATTACAAACTCGGCACGATACTTTTTTAAACTCCGAAAAGGCCGCCTCCCAACACGTCCGAGCTGAAAAAAAGACCTTTTCGCGCCACTGGGCGGCGCACCGGTCCGGTAAATCAGAGAAGGTGTAGCTCCCTGTTTTTGACACGGCTCAAAGAAAAGTGGTTCAGCCTGGTCAGAGGTTGATTTCGGCCGAGAAACGAAAGGCAGTGGAGCAAGGTTGTCGATGCTCTGTGGACACGGAGGCCACCCAGGGGGCATAAAACAGATGGGTCTTGCCAATAAATGTGGATCCAAACAAGCCCTACAGATAATAAAATAAAAAAAGACCCCGTGACTCTTCTTGCCCTATTTTTTTTTACCTTGACTGAAAAATGATTACGCTAAAACGAAAAAATTCTACAATATTAGCCGTTGTTTCTTCTTTACGAGCCTGAAAGAGAAACGACTGCCACGTGTTCGGTTCCAATAAAACAAGTAGCAGCGGCTGAACATGAAGGCTGTCAGCGCACCGTCGCTCAGACTCATTGCAATGGCACCAATTCTGCGATATTTTCATTACTTTTTGACGGCTGTTGTTGTGCTGGGCATGTTCGTTTGGTTATGTGTTCGTCGGTTATTTGTTTCCTTTTTCTTCCGCTACTTTAGCCATTACTGGGATACCTAAACAATTCTTGAAATATTGCTCACCTTTATTTTGTTAAATGGTCATTAGTTCCGCCTTTTTGTTCTCGTCCTTATTTCGTTCCCTATCTCGTCCGTTTTTCGTGCGTTTATTTGCTTTTTCACTTTTAAATATTTTGTATTTTAGTTTCTTTTTGCACAAATTTGTTTATTAATTAGTTCTTGGCTCATTCAATCTTTCCTTTTTAATTTATTTAATTAATTCTGTAATTCATCATCAAACTGTGCGTTCTCAGTAGCTGAAGTATCGTTCCTTGTTTAAAAGTATTCGTGCTGTGTTATGTTTTCGCTTAACTCTCAGCGTATTTTTCTTCCAGTTTTCTGGCCTTATTTCATTGTTTTTGGCTCTTCTTTCTCCTCTTTTTTCACTGTAAACATACATTATTCCTGGCCTTGCGTCTTTCTTTCATTACAGTTTCTCGCTTTATTTTGCCTACTATAAGCTACCCATCTAAATCTGTCCATTGAGCTACGATGTCATGAAATACTAATATATTCCTCCAGGCATCGTCCACTGTACTTGCGCGTTCAGAACATGCCTTTGGTACTTTTCAGTAATAAATTTCATAGCCGGTTCGTTCGTCACAAATCTGTAAATTAGTTTGTCTCTTTCGTCTGTTACTTTTAGTTTAATGCCTTGTTGGCCCAGCGGCCGGCATTCTTAGCATTTGACCACTTAATAGGGTTTCAAGATTATTTATTCACCTAAGCAAAGCGGCATAGGTGCCGAGTTCCATTATGAATGAAGACAAATAAGCCCCAGGTATTTCAGTGATGCTTCCGTCATTTTCCAATACCCTGTTTTGAGAGCTCTACTCATATTTGGAGACTCAGAAGAATGACGTCGAAAGTCAGGTTTAAATTATCAGCAAAGGTCACAGTGGCGCTAAGTACGTAGAAACAATGCAAGCTTCCATCCTGCAAGATAAATTGCTATCGCTAGCAGTTCTAAGAGAGTCTTTACCGCTGTACTTCGAGTTTCGCGCGAAGGCATTCAGATACATCATTATTTCGACACTAACTAAAACCCCACACCACAAGGCTATTCATGCTATGAGCGCAGTAACGACAGCCACATCGGGGCTACAGCAACAACGTGTACTCTTATAACATGTTTAGTTGCTGGTTGTTTTCACATACAACGGTATAAGTTCAGGACATGGGTTCAGGACATTCATGATGCGAATTTTGAAACAAGCAGGAAATGAATAGATTCCTACATACACATAATGTTCTTTTCCCATCTCGAAGCTCATTAATAAAGGAAATCTGCACTTCAAATAGATCGCGAATTGAAAGAGTGATTTGAAAATTCGGACGTCCAATTCCTGATTGCTTCGATCGCAAAGAAACCCTCAAGGACGAATGACTCTAAAAATAAGTTTCCCATATACAAGGCCGGAAAATTCAGTGTCCCCTAGGTAAAGATCAAAGAAGTAGGCGCGGCGGTTAGACATATAAAAAAATAGCAAGAAAGCGAACGCCTTCGTTTTAATAATGTAGACAGCGTTGAGAAGGAAGAAACAGACAGCTACTCACGCTGAGTACTGCATAGCTGCATTTTAATGCGACTCTGCAGGCAAGCACTTCGCATGTTGTCGATATATTTGGTTGTTTGGAATGCTGTAAATAGAGAATTTTTCTTCCAAAAACCACGAACTGATCACAATTACTGGTGTCAACACAGTTATTCTGAGCATATTACTCACTGCCACAAAACCTTTTGTGAGGGCACCCTTATCGCGAATCCGCTGAGATCACGAACGTGACAGGCTGCTTTCGTTATGTCAATGAGTATCACTCGCCTATTCTGTACCAAGAAAGCCAACAAAGCATGCTGGGTATACCAGCGGCTAAAAGTGTACAAGTGGCCGGTGGAACGCAGGAATGAGATCACTGGTCAGGCTGCCCTAATGCCTGGCTACGGACCTTTGCTACCGAATAAGACAACTGCAGCAAGGTAGGCAGCATGGAAGTAATGAGCAGCCTTGAATTGGCTCTGCATTAAATGAAATCTTTAGCCTTGAGAACCCACCCGATACTCAATATGACCAGTTCTGAGGCAAATAAACGAGACTGGCACTAATAAGGACTAATTTTGATGTTCCTTTTTAGGATGTTTTAGTAAAGCATGCATTTGGCAAAAATTGAGCCTTCCAGACTTTGTTGACACTATAAGTGCACGTTTAGTTAGCGTGGTATATTTGCTAGGTGTGGATAATCAATTTTCTTTTCTCGACCAAAAGTGAATGATATGAATTGCGTTCTTAACGTGATCTGAAGCCTAGGAATGAAGAAAGATGTAATGTTAAGAGACCGGAAGCGGCCTGAGTGGGCGAAGGAACAAACCTTGGTTAGTGATATACTAGTCGAAATTAAAAGGAAGAAATGGGCTTGGTCACGGCATGTACTGCGCAGGCAAGATAACCGCTGGTCCTTAAGGGTAACGGTCTGGATTCCAAGAGAAGGCAAGCGTAGCAGGGGGCGGTAGAAAGTTAGGTGGGCGGATTAGATTAAGAAGTTCACGGGCATACGGTGGGCGCACGTGGCAAAAGGAAGGGTTAATTGGAGAGACATGGGAGAGGCCCTTACCCCAGTGGCCGTAGTCAGTCTGATGATGACGACGAATCTCAGGCGTATGCGCTGCTGCATGTTTCTTCGCAACCTCGCTCAAAACCTCTACGAGATACCAACTCTACAGAGTGGCACGCAAAGATACCTCTCGTCGACGCTTTCAAAGTGGGATGGGGGGTAAAGCGCTCGGCAGTATTAGCTGTCATGTGCTTCAATGCAGCTAACCTTCTGCAGCTAACCGGGAACACAGGCGGCGGCTTCGCTCTCTTTCCCGCATGCTGGGAAAGATGAAAAGCTTCGGTAAAACGGACGGGGCGTATTTCCCATGTCCCCCCGTCACTGTCGAAATAAAAACTTGGAGAGGCTTCGTTGCACGCATCTGCCGCTTCGAAAGACAAACACAACAACTGCGTAGTCGACGTCGCACACACAGAGGCTCTTAGCAATGTGAAATGCGAAGGACAGACGGCTTGTACACTCATTACTGCTGCAACGCCGAAAGAAACGACAACGAGTTAGCAGTGAACAGGCAGAGCGCGAGAGGAACGTCCCGGAGAGCGAGCCGTGTTCCTCGCTGAATGAAGGAACGTGCATACAGACAGCTCATTATCTTTGTTTTCAGGGCGTAATTAGTAAGCTGCATTAGGTCAGCATCCGCCACATAGAGCGGGTCGAGCCTCGGCCCATCATTAATGCAGAGAAGCGTTTCTATTAGCCGCCTGCTCGTACAGTCACGGTGGGAGGAACAACTGGGAAACGAGTGTCCGCCGCGAAACTAACTTCGTTAGCGCAATCCCGGAAAGCGCTGCCCACTGGTGTAGCGGCCGCCGAGGTTAACTTGTCATCGATCGGGCCGTCTGAAAACGCTGCCAGCAGGACATGCGTCGGTAGTGAAAAGGCGCCAACACACTACTCTCCGAGAAGAGCCACAATTGGCGGTATGAGCACGTCGCCACCGCTTCTTTCACGTGTGAACTGAGCGACGCCATCTATAGCGCATGCAACTGGTTGCCATGTAGCCTGCTGGGGTCTTCGAGACGCAGGCATGGTGTGGTGCGTAGAGTTTAACGCCCGTGAAGCTTCACGTATGCGCTATGGGGGAGACCGTAGTGGAGTACTAGGGATTAATTTCGACCACTTGAGTTTCTTTAACGTGTGCTGGCATCGCACAGCACACGAACGTTTTGAAGCCGCCTCGGCCGGGATTCGACCCCAAGACCTTGGTGTCAGGAGGAGAATAAAGTAAACCATTCAGATACCATGATGGCTCTTCAAGACCTAGGGACTGGCTCAACCCTTAATGAGCGTTGAACATCTTTACCGGTGAGCGTGCGTTAGCCGAGAAACAATTGGTGTCTTATGGGCAGCTGTGTAGCTGCCATGGGATAATTGTTAACCGAGGCTGGTCATGAAAGTACATATTATTTTCGTTTCCACACATCCTCTCTGTCATGCTAACAGCTGAAGAAATAAAACTAATATAGAAGCGAAGGAGCGTAGTGTTGAGACACAGCTGCTGTTAATAAGTTGCTTGAATTGTGTATCTGCATGGATTGTATTAATGTACACCCGTTTTTATGTATAAACTCAGCTGTCAGTACGCGCTTGTTCTGTGCTCCTCGTTTATCGCGTCTAATGCCTAGTGTAGCGCTTTATTTCCATAAAAAAATTTACTGAGCAGGCATTTTTATTTCAGCATCCGCCTTGTGCCCTGTCACTTCTGTGCTTGAATTGTGCCGTTGTGGGTGACGGCCGGCATTTTTATTTGTATACCCATGCTTCAATGACACAACTGAGACTCTGCTGCGTTCCCTGAGAAGTTTGGAGGCGCTACTGCACAGTATTGCTCACGTTGCTTCTCTAGATGGTCCCAGAACTTGATAGCCGTGCGCAGTCTACATTCAACGAAACCCGAGAAAAGAAAGAATAAGGAAAGCAGGGCAAGTTCCTCTTGGAAATGTTTATTTTGCATGTAGAGTGCTTCTATTTATCGAGTAAGGTCCTGCTAGAACGCCTCACTCAGAATACAAGAGCTAATTAGTAGCGGGTGGTGCCACTCACTGTTCCAAGATTTTGTAAAGAATTCAACCTTTTGCTTAATCAGTGCAGTGTGTGCTTGCTTTAAGAATGATAAATATACAAAATTATTAATGCTGTGCGCAAACCAACAATCAGTTTCTTAGTACTCTGACGCGTGAGGCGCAAAGACGTACAGTCGGGGACAAAAGTCTCTGGACCACGTGATCCTCAACAGAAGCCCATAGCTGTGCTATTGGCCTGCGGCTGGAGGCCACACTTGTGGAGGTGAAAGTCAATATTTTGTTCTTTCATCTCCACAAGTATGGTCTCCAGGTGCCAGCTAATAGCAGAACTATGGGCTTCTGTTGAGGATCACGTGGCCGAGAGACTTTTGTCCCCGACTGTACCATCATAAGCGAGATATCTGTGCTGCTTGTGCCCCAACCAAAACTTACCTGCCTGCTCAAAGTTTGAAAGAGATAATCTATTCTTAAAGATCTGTTGAACAAGACAGAAGTGAGTAGGTAAATGAATTATAACTGAAAGTTTCAGTTCATTTTGTGCACTGGGACAAGCAAGAGAGATTACAATGCATAGCCATGCGGCAAATAGCACTCGCATGAGAGCCAATATTGTCATGAGCCTGCCGGCTCTCAATAGACTATTACGCGCGCAATCACTGGTTTTCCTTTCTCTCACATCTTCGGCGGCTTATCAGTAAAAAAGTAAATAAAAACGACCGAAAAAAATGAGACGATTCGACCAACGGAAACTGGGGAATCCGCGGGAAGCTTAAGGGGGTTACTGAACTATGGAAGTAAGTAAAAAACACCCTAGGACAATGCGGAAAGAAAAAGAAGGCGTAAAATCGAGAAAATGACACCCAAGATCTCCGAGTCAGCCATCAGACTGCAGGTCAGACAGCCTGCAACACCAAGATCGCTGGCTCTGGTAGCGAAGAAAGGTCAAGAAGGTTGCAAAACTCTCGGATCTGCAAGCCGTCGCATCCCGGAGAAATATATTTGAATGAGTCGATCGAATCACTGTCGCTTACAAAATGAAAAAAAAAAACGTTGCGTGCAATGCACTCTGCTAAAAGCGCGTCGACACCTTTGGCAGTGGCCTAGCAGTTCGAAGAACGACAAACAGATAGCTGGATCCGAAGGGGCTCAGCCAGTGAATTGTGTGTGTAAAAAAAGAAAGGAATAAGGCTAGAAAAGAAATCTATGTAAAGAAACTTTGTGTGGAAAATGTAAAAAAGAAACAATAAAAAAGGGTATCCAAGAGGCGCAGATATGAGAAGGACAACACGCTTTCATCTGTCACCTGCAATCCGCTATAGCTCGAGTGTCGAGTTTTTCCAGTAATAGCCTTGTTTCTGTGCTTGAGTAGAACACAAAGAGCACGTACTACTGAAACATGTAATATGCAATCGCTTTCTGTAGTATGTTTACGTAACCTCTCTGTAGCGATAGTGGAACACGCAACAATCTGGTTTTATGAGTGGGCGATGCTCATATGCTCGTGTAAGTGAAGTCGCCTACGAGGTCGCTAAGACGCTAAATTTCCCACAAAGTGTCAAGACAGCTGGAAACAGTGTACACGCAAGTCTACGCGTGAAAACGAGGCAGAAATAGCCGTTCAGGTAGATGTAGCAGTATTCTCGAAATGCGGGCAAAATACCGAACAGCCCTTGAATTTTTCATAGGTCAGAAGCGCGGCTGGTTGTTGACTTATCGCGCTGTTCGCCTTGCCCCACCACAAGTTCATGAACACGTCTCTTTACTTGCTTACATCACTGAATAAGTGCATAGCATTGCTCTGGGACACGCGCAAAAAGACGCGCAGAGTAAGATAACAGAGACGAACGCACAAAAACCAAAAGGTGCGACGCGTGGTCGTAGTTGGCGGGATCGAACCCGCGACTTTCTGAGCGCTCTCAGGACGCCTTGGCTGCTCAGCAGCCTGGCGGATGTGCGCTTTTTAATTGAATCATTGAAATAACCACCAAATGGCGCATTTTTATTCGTAACAGAGACAATATGGTTTCGTTTCACTCACCCATCACTACTTAATCAAACGATAATTAATAGTAATTAGCAATCGAAAGCACAAGTTCGTAATTAATGCGTTATACAGTAAAACTGATGATGATGATAATAGTTTACGAACAGATTTATTGATCAGGCGCGCAATGTAGGAACAAGAGAATAGTGAGCTGTTTCGCCCTCGTTATGAGCGGTTAAGTTTTTCATGAAAGTCGAATATTAGTGCGCCAATTTTTGATAACATTGGCCTATCAGATAGTACAACCCACAACTTCAAGTCTCAGAATGCGCATTTACGCTTGCAAACGCCATGCGTTTGGCTGTACTCTCAGCAACAAATTACGCGCGAAACAACGAAGCACCTGGAGACCGAAGACAAGCGAAATTGATAAACACTTCTGAAGAAGAGTTTATGCGCGTTCGAAGTGAAATGGGCCCCTGAAAGTATTGAGCTTCTCATGGCTAGCAGCTTCTCATTTTGCTGTTCGTGGCTCAGTTGTCTTGTTAGCGTTTCATTTCTTGCTCATAGTACTTACATTAACCGCCTTGTATTGGATTGGATACGCAATTTTCTCACTAACCGGAAACAATTTGTGTATGCTAATAAACTTTCGTCATCTTGCTCCCCGGTCCTTTCCGGTGTCCCCCAAGGCACTGTGCTTGGGCCTTTGCTTTTTCTAATCTATATTAACGACCTGCCTAATAATATCACTTCTCATATCCGCCTATTTGCAGACGACTGTGTTATCTACCGCCCCATCCATAACACCTCGGACTCTCGCTTACTTCAAGACGACCTTAAACGTGTTGAAGCCTGGTGCAACACTTGGTTAATGTCCTTAAACACTAACAAAACGTCATTGCTTTCTTTCCATCGGCGTCAAAACTATCAACCCTTCAAGTACGAAATTAGTGCATCTGAAATAGCATCTGTTCAATCGTATAAATATCTCGGCATCACATTTTCTAACACACTTAATTGGTCAGCGCACATAACAAACATAACAAACGAAGCCAATCGCACTCTTGGCTTCCTCCGTAGGAACTTGCGACTCGCTTCTGCTTCTATTAAAACGTTAACATACCTCACATTTGTCCGGCCGAAGTTGGAGTACGCATGCTCAGTCTGGGACCCTCATCAATCTAACCTTTCAAACACCCTCGAATCAGTTCAGAATCGCGCAGCTAGATTTATTTTTTCGGACTACTCGTATCACACCAGCGTCACTGCACTTAAATCTGAGGCTAATCTTACTAATCTCGAGTCCAGACGTTGCATCTTTCGGCTCTGCCTCTTTCATAAATTTTATCACAGCCAACTTGATGTTTCAGCTATCCTGCCAGCTCATCGCTTATCAAGCCGCACCAACCATCCCAAAACAGTCTACCCTCCTCCAGCACAGACTACAGCTCATCTTCGCTCATTCTTCGTGCAAACTGCTCGAGACTGGAACGGCCTGACATTCGACTCCGTGCACCACTCCGATCCACTGCACTTCAAGGCTGCCATCCAATCTCCCGTTAGTGACACACTCAGCCCATCCCTCATGTAATACCCCATTCCTGGGGCATTTGAGGTATTGATAATAAATAAAAAAAAATAAATTATGGCAGTAACAACCAGGACTTCTCAGAAAAGGGGCGTCAGCATGCGTCTCGGCAGCTGATACTAGGAGAGCTACATGCAGGTTAGTACCCAACGCTGGTACGATCAAAGCGAATGGCCACACTGAGTCGCGCCTGAAAACATCTCAAAGGCATTCCGTGCCTACTAAGCAGCCTAGACAAATAATTTACGCGTGTGTTAAATTCCCTACGTTAGCGAAATATTCTCATGACTAAAACATAGCACTATCACAGTTTTGCACCATACATAAAGTGCCTGGACACTTGGAAAAAAAGAGCAGCAAAACCTACTTTATTTCAGATCTCGAAAACTGAAAACCTTCTCAACATTGAAGGAAACTCGCAAAGCGGTTGCGTCAGTGTCACCAGCAGACGCTAACGCCTCCTCTCGGTCGCTTATGAAAAGAGCTCGATTGCGATGCTTGTGTTTTCCCTGGCATCATCACACCACGTGGCTCGCCAAGAAGGTGGCGTCCTTAGTAAAACGAAGTTAAGTCCCTGGAGCCCGCGACCTAATTGATTGGTTCCAGCGTGTATACTACGCGTTGCGAGTGAAGGGGGGGGGGGGGGTACTTTCTTGGGTTGCGGAGAGGGGGAGGGGCGGTGGGAGGGGGTGTCGGAACGCTGAAGAAATGCCGAACCTGGTGGTGACTTAGTGCGCTATTCCCACCGCCAGGGGGATACACGTGCCCGGCCGATGCCGGTTCGGTTCCCGCGTGACAAATGGTGTGTCGCCGAGATCCACCGCGGCATCTGTTGCAGTCAGGCCCCATTGCTGTGCGCGCATGTCAGGCGGCTCCTTGCGGCCGACGGCCATTCATTATAAATCGCTTAATATCAGGAATGGCGGCGACCACCGGCTGGCCGCCCCACATCGCGTCGCCAACCAATCGACGTCCTTCTTTCTTGCCGGCCACCATCACGACCTCTCGAGATTCCGATGACGTTCAAGGCAGCCGGAGCATTGCGACCGTGGAAAGCAAGAGAATGTATAAGAAATGCCGTCAGGCACGTGAAACGCTGGGTGAAACTGCCCTGAGGAAATGCATTCTGACCAATTTCTCGTGGAAGCCAGAGTATCGTATCGAGGTCGACTTCTTATCGTCGTCACTGACCCTTTCCCCTATTTCGACTTCCCTTTCTACGAGGAACGACCGGGGTGAAGTGGTTAACCTGTCCTCGTACTGACATGGTCATGTAGCAGTGCCCACCATGCGTGTACATGCATACAAGGTACGCCTGCAAAAGCATGAGAGGCATTTATTGTTATGCACTGAGCTCTGCCGTGCGGACGCAAATATGTTGCTGCAAAGTGGGGACTTATCAGAAATTTGGCGGGGATGGCCTGGGATCTGTCTCTGCATTAGCAGCCCCGAAATATTCACCGGAGAGCTAAGTTCGACAAAAAACGACGAAAGGAGGCAGTCGAACGATTCTGTGACCACAGCTGGCACATTGTATGCCAAAAGACTTCTTAAAATCAACAGCGAAATTCGCCTTGTTAGTTATTGAAATTAATTGTTGTGCGTTGATTGTAACTTTAATTCCCATCATCAGGGATAGCAGATAGCGCCCCTATACTCACCGTGCATTTCGCTTAAAGCATGTTCATCTCAGCAACGTCATTAAAGGCTGTATTACCTTCCGTACCGCAAGTGTTGGGGCTCCGTTACTCGTTCACATTTTACGGGCATGCGCGACGTTATGCACATTCCCTGGAAGCGCACATTGCCTGACGAAGCAGCTCACTTGATCCTCACAATGTCTTCATTTTCTCGCACCCAGATATGTTGTGGTTAAGGTTTAGCGCATACTTATCACGAAGGTAACGGTCGATAAGTTTTGATAGGTGAAGACATGAACGCTGGTCGCGGGGATAAGGCTGCACCTTTCTTCTCCAAAAAAGGCTATCAGCGACTAGCCCAGACACGCCTCAACCTTTTATGTCAGTGGGTTGACATCGTTAGAAACGAGAAATTCAAAAACACACCTCGACTTGCACTTAAACTCCGAACAGTCCTCGAGGTCTGTTTTGCGCTTCAGAAACCAACCTCCACAAGAATTACTCTTCGAGTGGGCGAAAAACTCGAGGTTTTCGTTGAGAATCTCGAGGTAACACCGACGTTACCTTCTCTCGTCGACAGCCAGTTTGCTTGTAAACATGGTGGACAAACTGGCTGTCGTCCCATCATTTGCTGGCTGTGTGGTTTTGGTTCGGCCCGTGAAAGGAGTTTTCACGAACCTGTGTACGATGCGGATGCAGAGAATTTTGCGCCGAAGCGTCGGCTGAGTGACCGCCTCATTCCGTTAGAGCCGGAATTTCTAGAAAGTTATTGCTCTTTGAACACGGCAGCGGCTAACCTCCTGATGTGCGCGCTTGCTGTTGACGCCTAGCACGGATTATTGTGGCCGGCCTCTGACTCCAGTGTTTCACCTGTACATCGAACCACGCTAATAAGGCACGGGTAAATAACAAGTCGTCATTGGCAACCTCAGCAAGGTTTCACAACCCCGCTGTGCCGAGTGGCACAGCGCGCAAGATACTTGGGGCGATTACTGCGACGCACTTAAGCTTTGTGCTTTGGGCTTTCCGCCCAGTGATCAAGGCTTCCGTATGGAAGCCGAAACGTCTTCGTTTTAAACAACAAGCTTTTGGTCGGCGTTCCTTTGTTCTTCATACATGAATCTTCTACCCGACCAGACGAGTTTTCGTCAGACTTTAGATTTCATTTCTTCACCCGAGTTGTGAAGTTCCAGCAGACAGCGATGCGCTTGTAAGGAACGGCGTATTGCAGAGCGTGAGCTCAAGACCCCAGAGGCGCGGTTGTGATGTGCAAACATCTGTGATGTGTACGCATCAGTAGCTTGTCCGGCGCCTCAGTGTACGTCAGCCTTCAAACGTGACCCGGCATTGACGATTAAGCGGGTGGTTTCGCTCGTACAGCCGAAGGGATATCCGTGACCGGCAGAAAGACATCGCTTTTCAAGGAAATTTACAGTTATGGCTCCCAGCTGGATTCTAATCCACAAGCAGTGTTGGATTCTCGAGAGTTTGCTACTTCGGGATCGTGCGTTGCAAAGCGCTGCTTACAAGTAGGCGACTTTTCATCGCTCGCCTCACTACCAGAGAACAGTCAATCTGGAGTCGCCTGCATGCAGACGCTAACTCTGCTTACACCAGCCAGTCTTTCTAAATTCGTGTAGACATTCCGCTATGCACCTTGTGCTCCTACCCCAAGGCCACCATTACCCACATCCTCCCATCATGCCCGGCGACCCTCCCCCCGTCGGGCCGGTGCCTCTCCGAACGTGGGAGTACTGGAAGACCCCACTGCGGTCAGCGGACCTGACCAGGCAGAAGATCGCCGTCAGCCGGGCCGCATACGTCATGGACCAACACCACATGAACGATTAGACCATGAGTGGGGTCGTGCGGAGACACAGCGGGCCTGCGGGCCTCGAATTCTCTTGCAAAAAAAAGATTTACTATCACACCACCGCCTCCACGGGCAAGAGCAATTTCACACAAACTCTCCTTGGCAGCTTTTTACGCCATTTCCAAACGCCCTACGTAAACTCGATGTGGCATAGAGTTAACTGACTCTAGAGGGAAAGCTGCGAATTGAGCCCATACAAGTCAGTGGGCAACGCATGATGGCCGTTATGATCCAATGGTTTGTGTGTTAACAGTTGTCGACTGCTGTAAACATTTTACAAACAGCGGCAAAATCATCCCGTCTGGAGCATTTGTTATGGTATGTAGTACCGCATACCTGCTGTAACTTCATATGGGTGCCTTGTTTCTGTAAATTATTATTTGAAGGCGAGAACCACGACTGTGACGCGCTTGGAGCGCTTTCAGTCCGTCCAGCACACGGAATTATATATGCCGCCTGTTTCTGATTCCCATATATACGTCGGAAACTTGCTTTGGCTCAAAAGGACAAACACAATACCCAAAGGAAATGGCGCTGATGTCCACAGCAATGGCTCTGCCTGGCTTATTTTGCGTGGTGGTCATAGTTTTGTTATAGCAAATGTCGAAGGTTTCTTTAACTGCCTCGAGCCTCATTCTTCTTTCTTTTGTCTCTTTCGCCGAGGACGATGTTGCCGTGTCTTTTATGGCGCGGGACGAGCTCATAATGGGATTATCCGCCCACCGCAACGCCCACACCATCATCACGAACGACTGACTGTAGCAGCAGTTGGACGGTGTACATGGCAGCAGCTAGGTGGGAACAGTAATGCAGGAAACAGTCTGACCTTTACTTACCATATACAATAGCGTTGCAAAACGCACTTCGAAACGTATTTATGCGCTATTGAGAACACCCGTTAAACGCTATTATTAGCATCAATGTGCAGATGTGTCATTTCGCCCGTTTACTCAGAGGTTATGCAAGATGCCCGAGCCTTCTGGAGCTCTTGCCTTGAGTACAACGAACGAAGGCGGCATCGCGGTGCACGAGAGTGCGAGTGGCTCTTGGTCACATGCGGCTCCTCTCTTTAAGTGTCCTAATCGCATAGCTTAAGCTTCTTAAGCAGTCGGAGACCACGCTTGAAAACGGAAGTTTGAAACCGAAACTTCAAAAGCGCTAGCTCATGAACATCGTCCACAATCGTTCGATATTAAATCAAGGGGCCCCAATCAGTATCCAGAACACCTCTAAGTATGCTAAACACACGAAAATACGCTTAATGCTTTCACATACATCCCGCACTCTTTCATTCCAGCCAACCTTGACTTAGCGAGCAAAACTATGCTGGCCACAAAGATGTGTTGTGAGATCGTTACTTACTGGAGCGGAACGCATTGCTGGCTCAGTTTTACCGTGACCCCGTGCCGTGACGGAAAGAAAACTCAAGAGTGGTTGTTTGGCGATAAGATTAAAGCCTAGTCAAAAACGTAAAAAGGAGAGAGTCGGTCCCCAACGTGATCACACCACGTGACAGCATATGGTGTTGTCAGTGACCGCTGGGGAACTGACTGTAGACCAACTTCCTTGCTCCAAACGCCCACGCCATGGGCCGCGCCATGGAGGAAGGAAAGAACTCAGGAGAGGCCGTTACGTCACATTTTTTGAAGCCGGGCGTGAGGGCTCTCCCGCTGCTCCACCTACCCCCTCCCCCCCCCCCCTCGCCTCCTACTTGGCCGCCGACTCAACGCGCTTGCGCGTGTACAGCAGACAATGCAGCAGAAGACGCCGCTGCACCAAACGTTGCTATTGGTTGCGCCGTCGACCAAAGACTCCCAGTGGTCCTTGCGAAAGCGCGTGACTTCCAGCACACTTTGTGGCGTGTAACTGAGATAGCGAGGGCCTCTCCTGAGCTTTCCTTCCTCCATGGGTCGCGCAGACGCGCGCACTAAAACATACCGGCACCACACTCGGTGCCGGTTTTTGACTCGTAGAGCAAAAAACCGGGGCAGGGATCGGCTGCGCGAGCACTTGGCTTGCGAAGGCTGGACGCGTGACGTCATGTTCTTTCCTGAGATTTCTTATTTCTTCCACGATGGTAATAGCTACATCACCGCCAGCGAAGGTTGCCAGATGCGCAAGGGTTTCCGGCCGTTTTTCACTATTTCTTTGGTCATTCAGCTCTCAAGAGATGTTTTGCTAGCCTGGAAACTCCGACGTTCCTTATGTGGGCTCTTCAGTTGGCAGAACGTTACAAAGTAGGAATGCGATTGACAATGGCATGCCGTTTACAGCTAACTTTTCGCCTTAATCTCGTTCCCATACGCCATTCACGCATCCTCGAGAAAAAATTGGCAGTGGCTAACCCTGGAATTCAGCGAAAAGCAAGCACGCTTGCTAAGAGTCTGAGGCTCGTCCATGACAGCACCGCTACACGCTCGCGACAACCGTTTTATATACACCCACACCACCACGTGGCTATGACGTGGTATCACATGGTCTTACGACACCCCCATCGGATGTCATAACGTGGCTTCACATCACCCCATCGGATGTTCTTAACATCAAAGGCCAGCCCAAAGGTCACCTAATGTCAAAGGCCAACTAAAGGTCATAGGTCAAGGTAGTGTGTCAAGGGTTCCACTCCATTACTGTACCACATATCGTCGAATACGGCTATCCTTGCTTGGGCTGAAGGTCGTTCAAGGTGATTCTCCGGCCTACGCGACGACTGCTTTAACTTCAGTAGTGAAGCTTTTCTCTTTTGAAAAGGGTTGGACGGTGATTTTTGAGGAGCTCCTTGTCGAAGGAAACGGCGGGTGGCGTTCTTGGCTCCCAACCGCCCCTGAATGGAGGAACGGCTGTTTCGCTGACTTCAACGCAGTGGAGGCGGAGCGTCGGGTCGAGGCGCGTTTGTTAATTCGGCTGTGAGATTCGAACCCACTACCTCCATTACACGACACTAACTGTCGGCATTACTCCATCACTGCGTGTTAGCGCTCCTTTTCATTCGAGCGGCACATGTCGAAATGATAACTATAATACATAGTGAATAGGCCATTCACAGCGCGCCTAAAAAATCGAGGAATAAATCTAAATGCTTTTTTTTTGGAAACAGCTAATAGGCAACTCTCTAGTAAAGTCCTTAGTGCAAAGATGCCATCTTTTTAAAAGCGGTTTGTAAACATGCAAGTGCTGAAGGATGCGAAATCTTCTAGACATATGAGCAGCAAATTTTGTTTATCATAACAAATGATAAAGCCTCTTTACTAGTGATTGGAGCGCATGAAGTTGCCTCGTATATATGGGTATTCGGTCGGTGAGCGGTAGGGTACCTACTGACGTGAAATCATGACTGCTGCGCTAGTCTGGAAGATTGGAGCCACGATTTCCTTAAGTCCACTTGATAAGGTAGAGGAGATTACCAGTAGCGTAAGCACAATAAACGGGTAATCTCATGTGTCGAATGTTTTTTTTCTGTTCAAGATCAGAAAAAAAATGCAATATGCTTTTCACAGAAACTTCCAGCGCTGCACAAGGACAAATAGAACTCAAACAGCGCGTGGTCTATCGATTGTTTTTTCTGTAGTATTTCGCTGTGTCGCGCTGTCAGAGTACGAAAGTTTACCGGCTAGCCCAGTTTAATGTTCTAATGAAAATATTTTTTCAAGATCTCCCTACAACTGGCGTAGTGGGAGTCCTGTAAGTTGCGGGGCTAGGTGCTTTTTTCCTGGAGAAAAATTCTCTCGAAACCTGAACTACATAAATTAAAATATATATAAACACGACTGACTTCGATATTATGTTCTTGTACTTATTGGAAGCAGACAGTTTTGTGAATGTCGGCTTGTGCCCACAGAAAGAGTAATTATTGCTGGCAGACTTCAAAGGGCGCCGCTAGCTTCGAAGCAGAATTTTTTTTTTTAATTTCTTAAGCGCCTATGCAGTAGAAACGTATACGTCGATTGCGCATGTCAAGAATTGAAAAGCCTCACGACGGGCTGTGCCATCTCCTTTTCTGACAAAAATAAAGCTGGATTTGCCGGTAGGTAATACTCAGCGCTATTCCTACTTAATTTTCAAGCTGAGCACAGACTCCACTCGAGATTAAGTACTAACGGGCAGACAAAGGAGAAAATATTTGCAGCCATAAGTTTGAGAAAGTCTTGCTAATCACAACTGCAGCCTCAATATTGTCACGTCAGTATTCTTATTTTCTTTTTTTTAACGTTTATGCGAAGAAATAGACATGCGCCATCTACGCATCTCTTTGCGCACAAACTCACTGATGCTTTTGTTGTGCGATAAGCCTTGTGCGTCGTAATCCCATTGTTTTTTTCGTTTCAACGTTTGACAGTCTCAAAGCTATTTTGCTGTTTATGTCTAACTTTGCTTTCTCAGACTGGCCTCTCTCCTTTGTGAGGATACGAAAGATCCTAATGTTCGCAAAAATTTAGCGCTAAAGTTTGACGCAACTTTCGAAGTGCTCCCGTAGGCGGCTCTTTCCCAAAAGCCATTAAAGTCGTGAAATCGTTCGCAAACTTTTGCAGCGTCACGCCACAAAAGCGCTAAAAAACGCGCAGTTAAAAATGTTGGCAGCAAAGCGAAGTGCTTAGGACATTTTTTTTTTTTTGCTATTGCATCGTAAACAATATCGTGAAAAGAAACTGCCTCTAGTGTGTTAGCACCAGATGCCTCATTAGCGAAAAAGCTGTCTTGTTCGGGGTTGAAGCCTCCACCTGCCAGTTGCCGCGCCTGCCACAGTTGGCAGGTGATGTGGGCTGGCACTAGGTGGGCCAATAGCGACAACGGCGTTATGAAAAGCCTCCTCATTCCAGCTGCCATGGTTAGAAGGTGCCAAAGTGGAAGGAGCAAAATTCCCCTCTACACTTTCTGAGGATATTGAAATGCAAGTGTTAGAGGGAAGGCTAAGCCACGGTGAAAGGTGTCGGGTTGCGGGTGGCAAAGTGCAGAGGGTGAAATCTCCATTTCATTTCATTTCACTTATATTATCCTTAAGGGCGCGAGGTCAGTACATAAAGAGAGGCGAATTAAAATGATGTGTATTTCCTGAACATGAAAAAAGATGAAGAGAAAGATGCAAGATACAACGAAAGAAAGCAAGAACAAGAAAAAACAGATACAGTAAAAATCCAGAAATACATCTAAGTGAAATAACAGCAAACAAGTAAGAGCAAGAGAAACAAGACTTACACCAAGGCGCAGAAATGCAACTAACCGAAGTAACAAAAGAACACTAAAGGTGCAGTCTTTTCAGGGTGGCTGAAGTTTTAGCTTGTTACGAAATTTAGTTATATCTGTGTATTCGACTATGTTTTCGGGTAATGAATTCCATAATACTATTGCATGAGGGAAAAATGAGCTATTCATTGCAAGGGTTTGGGTAGAAATTCGTGCTTGTGACTGGCTATGGGTTAAACAGGAATATCTTCTTGTTGTTAGTAGCTCATGTCTGGACCATGGGTGATAACAAAATGTGTGAAGAAGGCACACACGAGATATGATGCGGCGTGATGCGAGGGACGGCAAGTCGAGGTCTCTTTTCATTGAGGAGACGCTGGTATGTCTTGAATAGTTTGAGGTGATAAATCGTGCTGCGTGGTTTTGTATGGGTTCAAGGTTTGCGGTGAAGTATGATTGTGACGGGTTCCAGATGGCTGACGCGTATTCAAGCTTTGCTCTGACGAACTTGAGATATGCTAGTTTTTTAATAGAGAGTTTTAGTTTCACGTACGTAGAGGGTTCACGTACGCAAACGTGAGAAGTCTACGTAGCCTGCACGCAGGTGGTTTGAAACCCTTATAGTTACACGTACGCGAAACACGCCGTGCGTTACGCCTAGCGCCATCTGCTAAGAAACACAGACACTGGTTGTAGCCAAAATCATCCAAGACAAGTCATTAAGCGAAGCCATTCATAGCGAGACCGTTGCTATGACGACGACCAACGCTACTTCGTCAGGCTTAACAGCTGAAAAATCGCCCTTCTGTCTGAAAAACAAAAGCTATTTGTCGCTTGAAACCTTATGCTAGGGTAAGAATGGGCAAATCGAAGGCGAATACAGCAGTTTAGAACACCATATCGCCTCGAGGGATTAGCGACGAAGCTGTTATCGCCGTGAAGCGGCGGGCAGGGTGCCGCCATGTTTGTCGACGCTACGTACGCAAGCAACGCAAAGACCGCAACGTAAAAATCCGAATCTCACGTACGTACGTGAGACTCGCTCATACCCTTTGCGTTCTGCGCATGCGCACTGGTCACCCGTAAGAGCTCTACGTACGTGAAGCCTCTACGTACGTGAAACTAAAACTCTCTAATGTCTGGGGATGAGTCGCTGAGACTACGCCGCATGTAGCCCAAAACGCGTGAGGTCTTGTTCGAGGGTGCACGTGTCGCGTTAGTTAAGGCGCGGTATACGACGCAATCATCGGCGAAAAACATTTTGTGCTTTAACACTTGGTCGGTCACTAGCCAAAAAAGCCTCTATGCGATCTGGCGAAGCCTGGTGGCGTCCTGGAGGAGGAGGAAAGCCGGTTTCGCGGCAGCTGCAGTCACGTGCAAACCCGTGCACGCCAGCTGCAGCTAAGTGGAATGGAAGGTGGTGCGCCTACTGCAGCCTATGAAAAAGGAGAAAAATTCGTTTCTCGACAGCTGCAGCCAAATGGAACGGCTGAAGCACGTTACGCCAGCTGCCGCTTACACTGTCTATGTAATTCATCAGACAAGGGGATGGAAAGAGGTGATCGTTATGACATAAATAACGGAAGCCAACAGTCACCGAAACCAAGCAGCATAGGGGACGTCTATTTCTGAAATTAATTTTGTAGTTTTTATTAATAAGAGATTCATAGAAGCAGAATAACGAAAAAAACCATGCCGCCGGTGGGATCCGAACCTACGACCTCAGAATTTCGCGTCCGGAGCTCTACCAACTAAGCTACAGCGGCACCCGCATGGGGGTACAATCTTCTACTTTCGGGTGTATTTATGTGTAGTGTAAGAGAACTTTGAGAGTGTTCACCAGCGCCACCCTCTTCCATAGCGGTGGACGTAGTACGTCCTGCATTACCGCGAGTGCCACGTAGGAACGTGGTCGAACGGTGAGGGCGGAAGCTGTGTGAGAACCCTTCTATGCTACCTATGGAGGTCGTGGTTTCGGATCCCACCGGCGGCATATGGTTGTTTTTTCTTCTGTTTTTATTAATCTACCATTGATAAAAGCTACCAATTTAATAACAACAAAAGAGATCCCTATGCTCCTTGGTATCGGTGACTATTGACTTTGGTCATTTGCGGTCTATGCACGCAAGCTATGCTGAAGCATAAGCTGTGCAAAGCGGCCATACATGGCTAGCACACCTGAGTCGCATTTGGTTTAGCGAAGTAAATGGGGGGCTCAATTTCCTTAGTAACGCGTACATCGATGGGTGAATTTAATCCAAACATTTTGTATAACGAAGCTATAGGCTTATTTTCCTCTGTATTTTGGATACATATTGTGTGGAGATCAAGAAATACAGACAGTAGAGAGCAAGGAACACACACACACACAGCACGAAAGTTGGATATTTAAGTAGCACTTTCGATTGGCTTGAATTGGTTTTTGCACAGGTTTTGTGTTACCGCAGTATACCTTCATTGCTAACTGCAAGTTCCGAAAAAAAATGTTATTTTTCTTCGATAGCACGGTGACATCATATAGGACTTGTAGCTGGTCAGCGCCTATGCCTTGAATTGTTGCCGTTTAGAAATATAATGCTTTCGCATTTAGATATTAATATCAATAGATACAATTCTCAACGGCTCCTACCCCATTTGTAAAACGACTCGGTGCCTTCAGACAACCTTGAAACTGTTTGCTCTGTGCACCCGGGCACATTACTTCTCATTACACGTTCAGGAAGAGACTGCAATTTCGCCACGATTGCCTATGGCTTTCCACTTACTCCTTTGATCAGCCGCAAACTCTCTTAAGGAATCATTAATTTACTTCCAGAACCGCCTCCTCTTCAACGCGACCATGAATAAACGCCGCGTTATAGCCACCTACTCGGCTTGAATTTTGCTCAGAAATCGGAGAACGGTAATCAAGACGAATGCTTCGCTCTCTCGAACGTTCTAGCGTGGAATTCTAACTCGCCCTTTTTAATTGCCAGCATGCCAAAGCAGCCGGGTATACCGCGCCACAACTCGCTTAACGCCCCTCCCGAGACGAGCTGCATATTGCAACACGTCGCGACGTCGGTGCGTCTGGCCATTCCTGTCGCTTGCATAGCGTTCATAGCGCATAGCGCCGTCTGTCGGCCTGCTCGCGCGAGGTCCGTAGAGACGCCGTCGTGGCGACCGCTCTTGGCAGCTATTTCAAATCAGAGATTTATTCCGTGCTCGAGTCGGGGGCACTGCGAGGGTCGGCTTGGCAAAGTAGAACGCGCTGCTTCTGACGAGTGCGCTGCTCTGACGGCGAGGAGGATAACGGCCCGACGTCATCACCCCCCTCGCCGTGCAGAGCGACAAGGGGGGTGTTCGAGTCCCTCATCATCTCTTCTGCGGTGCGTAGAAAGCTGCGTACTCTGAGCTACCACTACGATGCAACAAAGCAGATGTTCCGTTAAAAGGTTAAAACGATACATGTGTGTTACAAAATAGGCAGGTTTAACATGGTGACTCTCTCTCTCTCTCTCTCTTTATTTTGAGACAGTTGCATGCAAATTAATTCGGGAGTCATAGCAAAAGGCCCGGAAGGTCACTGGGCAGGTTATGCTACCTGACAGCGTAGGCAGGAAATGTTTTTTTTTTTTTTTGCAGAAGGCTACACGTGATATGCCGACCAAAATAGGTCAGCGAAAACAAAGTAAAAGATACAATTCTTTCGATACAAATGTAATCTTCCTGTGGAATGAGAAGGAAAAAACAAATTTGAGCTCTATAATAGTAAGCCAATCACGTAACAGCAAAATTCTGCGATTAGCGCAAATTATTTTCACTTAATTTATCTTTATTAAGGAAGAGCATGGAAGATTCCAGGTAGTTTGGTTCCAATGGACACGGTGTAATTTATGGGCGAGTTTGAATTTCATTCGTGATGCGAAGCGCGAGGCGGGCTGGATACGAATGGAAACATTGACACGAAAAACAGCGCTGGCCGGAAGTGAAGTTTATCAAAACATGAGTACGATACGAGCAGACCCTGAAAACTTAAATAGAAAAAAATGATTAAGCATTAAGCAAAACAACAGAAAAAAATTGATTCAGCGTAACGAACAGCTAGTTAGTCGGCAAATATCCGCAAATGCTTCAGCGATAAAAGTTTGTAAAAAAATTTTTTGACAATGCTGAGACGAGGAAACAACGCCATACACTCACAGATGTCGCTGCAAGCCGGGTCTCCTTAGCTCACGTGTGCGCAATTTTGTTCGT
This sequence comes from Amblyomma americanum, assembly GCA_030143305.2. Taxonomy (NCBI): domain Eukaryota; kingdom Metazoa; phylum Arthropoda; class Arachnida; order Ixodida; family Ixodidae; genus Amblyomma; species Amblyomma americanum. Next base: position 447,445 of record JARKHS020026777.1, read on the forward strand.
ACAGAAAAACATTCAGAGTAGAAATCTTTAATAACGGGTTAGTTAGGCCTAATCTAAGCCAATTTAAAATGAAAAGCGCTTGTGAAATTGGCACTGGTGCCCTAAGTATGAAAGCAGACATTTTACAAGTGGACCAAAGGAATAAATGAGCGTGTAAAATGCAGAGAAATGTGATTCATGCCATGAATTCCACTATATAATGCCACAACATATGCGTTTGGAGATCAACACATGCAGAGCATCTCTTTTTTAAAGAAAGGTATTAAATCCAATGCTGAGCTTTAAATTACAGCTTTTCCCACCCCACCAACCGCTCTCCATTAATGAAATAAAATATAGATAACAGTCAGCACTAAATGCACTTACAATTTTAAGTTAGTATTCATGAAGACAATTTATGATTCACTGTTGTCGAGGAAACGAATATTTCCGCCTGGTGCTGCGCTGTTTAGCTGCAGGCCATGCAATGTCTAACTAATGTGGCGACATTCAGTCAAGGGTAAACACGCAACTGAATGGTAGGCTGATGACAGTCATTCTTACTGAGCTTAAGTTGGCAAAACAGGAACATCTATTCTAGCTCTAGTAAGACTCCGTTAGATCAAGCAGATGCGCTGAAGGAAGATGAACTATAACACACGGCAACGACCGTGCAGACAAGCAAAGTCTAGTAAACATTACGTAGCTGTTAATTGCGACTACAGTATTAATAAAGCAGTCTGCGGTCTGCATTTACTAACTAGACATGACTCATAAACGCATGTTCTCAGAAGCTAGGAACAAGGATTGTTAAACCGCGATGCTTTAACAAATCAAGGCGAACAACCAGAAACCATGCCGAACCTGCAGCCGAACATGAGGGCGAAGTTATCCGAAAATTTCCAAACTTTTTCTCAGTATGGCAGCAAGAAGAGAAAATCCGTCCTCGCTCCGTCAGCGGTCCATGCTGTCGTCCTTCTTGTTCTCGTGCCCCTTTTCTTTTTGCGCAGGTTGCCGTAGTCGTGGAAGATAACCAACTAGCGCAACAGCGAATGTTGCTTAAGCAGAAAAAAGGCTGGACCCGAGCGAGATTCGAAGAAGCTGCAGCGCATAACACAGAAGCTTAGACCACTAGGCAATAACCACAGCTCCTTGCGCTGCGAGTTTTACTGGTAGCATCTCACGTAATGATTTGTAAATTATATTTTTCACCGTTTACCATTGCTGTGTATGTTTGTTGAGACCACTGGAGTATTGACGAGGCCTATGACACTACAAAGAGCCAAAGCAGCGAGAGACCGCTATCAGGCTGTCCAGGCAGAACAAAGCAGCCAGGAAGACCAAACGCGCTCCCCAGCTCGAAAAAGAAAAGCAACCGTGGGATTTCGCTCATACCCAGCGCAGCTGCAACCATCTATGAGCCGTCCTAAAGTGTGCCAAACCTTTATTGCAATGCATTTCAACATCTACCGTCGACGACAAGATAGACTGCATTTTTGTAGCGAGAGCTACACTACGCTACCCAGCCTAGCATTTCGCCGTGAGCCTCGGAGGCCGATAGTGCGCATGCGCGAAGCCAGAGAGGAGCAGCAGGTGGGCGGCGCATGACGTCAGAGTTCGCCTCCGCCTCCGTGCGAGGAGCCGCGCCGACCCGACTACGCCCGCCGGCGCCTAGCGTGAATGCGCATGCGCGGCGCTTGACGTCATAGCTTGGCCGCCGCCACGGCCGCGTGTGGGGTTGTGTGGATAAACTGCGTATGTCCGCTTTGTGTATAAAAGCTGAGGTGATACGATTCGGTGCATCACAATCGCTTCGTATGGGTGACGGAGACGAGGCTCCAACCGCCGCTATGCGGTCGTATCGTCAGGAGAAGATGAATCTTTCGACCCAGAAGTCGTCGCCACGCACTCGGCCGTTCCGCAGGGAAAGAATGGACATCAGAAGGCTAAACGAGTGGCGGAGACGCCTGAGCAAAGAGAAGAACGTCTTGCCAAGCGGAGGCGCCAAGAGGCGGAGCGTAACAAGCGGCGCATAGAAGCTCGCGTGGTTCCTTCGCAAGAAAATCAAGATGAAGCAATGACAACAACATTATCATCAACAACTCAAGAGGAGGATATAAAGGCTCATCGTATAACTGACCACGTGATTAGGCTAGGGGGTAACTGCAGCTCTCGCTGCGTATATCGTGGCATAGCTGAACTAAGCCACTGCCAGTTTTTTTTTAAGACTGTCTTCTTTTTCTGCGCAAACTACTTCTTCCTTTTTCTTTATCATCATGCTCTTCTAACCTACCTCCCGCAGAACAATAATAACCTGTATTGCCACCTGCGCAGTCACATATGCTATGCACTGTACATAGGTTTGTAAACAGCGTGCCAGTTTTAAGAAATGGGTGGTATTGCTATCCAGGTAGGCTTTTGCTGTGGGGACACAAAAGTGTTGCCAGAAAATTCAAACACGAAAGTGGATTGTAATCTGCCGTGCATCGCCGCGTGGGTCCTAGACTATCTTTCGGGCTGCGCCGAAACTTATCCAAGTACTGTTTAACACGCAGTCGAAAGATGGCAGCACTATATCTTCAACAAACGCCTCAATAGAGCGCATGACAAGAAGAGTGCTGCTCGCTATTTCTTCCACAACGCATTTAAAACGCGCCTGCATGGATTCCAATTACTCCCGGGACAAAACGTAAGCTGTTCTTGCGATATGAAAGCCCACCGTTAATTTTATGGTCTGTGAATCAATGTGGTTTTATTCGAACAGCGTTGGGAGTTACTGTGTATTCTCGATATTACCGTTTCGACTTCCCGTTCGTGCACTTTTGAAGCGAAAAGCTTCACTACGCTACGTAAAGCAGTCGTCGCGTGGGCCGGAGCATGACCTTGAACGACCTTCAGCCCAACAACGTTAGCCGTGTATGACCATATGTGGTACAGTTATGGTGTCGAAACCTTGACCCCTGACCTTGACCCATGACTTTTAGTTAACCTTTGACCTCTGACCTTGAGTTGACCTCTGATCTTTGACATTGGGTGACCTTTGGGTTGACTTTTTGCCTTACGAACATCCGATGGGGTGATGTGCAGCCACGGGATGACATCCGATGGGGGTGTCGTGTAAGGCCATGTGATACCACGTCATAGCCACGTAGTCGTGTGGGTATATATAGAACGGCTGTGGCGAGCGTGTAGCGGAGCTGCCATGGACGAGTCTCAGACGCTTAGCAAGCGTGCTTGCTTTTCGCTGAATTCCAGGGTTAGCCAAGTTCCGGGCACTAATTTGTTTTCTCGTGTGGCGTCCGCTGTGAGGCGCTTTGTTTTGCGCTCAAACGACCGACGTGGGTCTCCAAGAGCATACGCCATGGAGATATTTATTTAAACAGAAATTGTTGAACACCGTAACATTGTGTGGCATATAGAACGCGTCATTTTGCACAGAGCGAATGAAAAGTTAGCAGCAAAAAAGAAACAAAATTTAGATAAACAGAGATAACAGAAAACCAACAGCAATTGCTTTTTGCTTGCTTGTTTTTTTTTCAATTGTAACGTCCATTTGTACAGCACTGTGGGTTTTCAATTATAAGCCAGACTTCTGGCACGCCGGTCGGCAAAGCAGCATTCCCTTTTTTGAGCGCTTCCTCCTCAAGCTTTATTTGCGAACATTTCAAGTTCCAAATAATGCTTCCGTTATCGATCACGCAAGTAATTTTCGCCACTCAAGTTTCCAGAAAATGTGATTGCTTCTGAAGTTCTGTCTGTAATCCACATATTCCAGCAGTTTGATTCAGTGAACGAGCAATCGCCTTCTTTAAAGCGGTAAGTAAACCTCACATTTCGCCAGTATTCAATTGTAACATTTAAATAATGAATATTATAGGAATGTCTTAAAGGGACCGACAACTGACCAAAACGTAAGTGTCTTTAGATTGTGGTGGCTTTGAAAGAATATCGTCGCATTTTTTTAATAATAGACACCTGTTATTCGAAAAAGGATTTACAAGTTTAGCTCGCCGTTTAAAATTGCATGAAACAAGCTTATGCGAGATCCTATCGTGACCACATCTCTGTAAAATAACTTGTTAAGTGCTCAGCTTTTGTTTTTCATTGAATGGATTTCGTTATATTCGTCACGCTCAGTCAACTGCGCGTTTCAATGAAAAGCTACTCTCCCTTTACATCACAGACGAAATTCTTCGAGCTTTCTTTTAGGTTCCACCGCTGTTCAATAAAACTGTTCCCGACGAGGTGTACGTCACTGTGCCTCAATATGTAAAGCTTTGGTGGGATGGGACTGAAATAGAGGTATCTTTATGCTAAAAATATCTAAATCCTGCCTCGAGGCTGTGAATATATTAGTCATTAATTCATCCCTTTTACCGGCGCGCAGTTGTCATCGCGCTCGATAATCATGGTTTCCAGCATAGGGATATATAAAATGGGTGCATCCGCTAATCGAAAGCTTATCAGTAAAAATCTTCTGCAAAGCTTCTAACAAAACTGTAGTGGAGGCGGGCATCATGGGCACTAAGCTCTTCGTTGCGTCGAAAACCATTGGGCGTTTAAAGTTCCATATATCGTTGCCGAAGGTTACAAGCCGTCAGTCGCAGTCACGCCTATAAATCTACAGGAAAAAGTATAGCAGCGCGCCTCCAAAAATTTCGAGTTAATTTCGAAACGAAAATTTGCGTGTTAGAAATGACAATTTAGAAATGAAACTAGTCAAGCAGTCCCAATGTTCCTTCTCAATGTCGGGTAAATTAACATGGCTGATTTCGCTGATTTCGCTCACCTGCCGCCTCTATAGCTGAAGAAAAACTGATTTAAAAGAGACAAGCGCTGTTCTTAGCTTCTTTTCTACAGGCGGTACTTTTTTTCCCTGAGCTGTCCCGACCGGTAAGTTCGCTTCGCCGATTCAATGAAGTTCGGTTTAGCGTATTCTCCACAGGATAGTGCGAGGGGCATTTATAAATGTAAGCCGTAACTTTATTTGCTTGCAAAAGCGTGCATTTAGCACACCTGCATGCATGGTGCACGGTCGTTCACCGCGAGCGCAGCCCTTTAACATGGCTACCGGTGTAAGGTATCGCCTACAGCCTGGAAGAAGGGAGCATGTTCTCTACGAAGCACCCACTGCGAGGTTTATGCTATTGTTTGCTCGGCATAGCACTGTGGACATGAAAAAGAAGACCCACGTGACAACGCTCTTGAGTCATCGTACAGTGGCGCCACCGGCCGTGATTTAAACGAACGAAGCGTGTACGCTAACCCTGTCAAAGTGAGAGGCCAATGCCGCTGTCAGCATCGGCCTCGAAACGCATCAGGACCCTCGTCCGGTATACGGAAAGGGCGAGCACCCGCCTAAGACTGGTTGATAATGCAGGCCACCGAAAGGCAGCTGAGGCGGAGATTTTATTCAGTCATCACAAAAAAAAAAAAACAGGTGAAGAGGTGAAGTCACGTAGAAGAAGGCAGTCCTCTTTTATTTTTTTTTTCGAATCACATATACAGTCCGTCAAAGTGAGCGGCAAAAAATACCACGCAGGAGGTACATTGCTAAAACAAACTGAATAAATTGTTTCTGAACCTTTTCTGTGACTTAACGAAACGCCCTTAAGTCTAAAATAAAAATGACAATTTTTGCATAGTTAGTCTGGGTCAATTAACAAATCAGGCCTAATTTATAATGAGTTGACTTGAGTTTGGTTTAGTGATGCATAAGCAACCAAGGCCATCATGCTCGAAACACAAGGTGTACAAAATTGTTTTGTGCATGATTTTATAAAAAGGACGCAAAACAACGGTAGTGTAAAGGGCCTAAAAGTTATTTTGTACTACCTAATAAAGATAAAGGGCAAAAATTTTAGACACGGGTTACGGTAAAGCTTTAAAGAAGGTCAGGTAACCGCAGCAACCATACTTGGCTGGGCAAAAATCCCGAGACTCCCAAGAAATCAAGTAAATACCTCAGCACTCTTCTCAGGAATGAGAATGCGGCTGAGGTGTATAAAAAAGTGAAGCAAAGGAGTGTATCAGAATTTATAGTCTCTCGAGAGAACCTGTTTCTCTTAAAAAGCAAAAAGAAAAAAAGATGTCAACAACTGCACTGTCGCTTAAGACAGTGTTGGATGAAAAAGAATGGATTCATTGTAAAACTGGGTGGAGTACTTTTCCTTATTTTTTTCTAGTTTTGCGCATGAGAATAAAATGTGATTACTTGTAAGTTCATCTCCACTTTTTTAGCAAATGGTTTTTCTTCTTTTTTGAGTAGAACGCTGTGCGTAAGGTGTGCGTGTCCTATGCGGAGACGACGCAAAATTACTTCTATAAAACGTTCCTGGTGTCCACAGGTCTTGCATTCACCCATGACGGGCTTTACAAAGTCCTGCTTGCTGTTAACTTTATTGTCCCATGAAGCCTGCCATTTTACTCTAAGTTTATTTTGTACAAATTTCTTGCATCCTCAATGAGGTATATCTGCGTGTTTTATTTGTACATTACAGGCACGTGCCGCAATTGCATCAGCGCTTTCCTTCTCCCGGATTTCCACAAGACTAGGCACCCAGCAGAACATTATTTTACATCTTTGTGTTTCAACTTTTATTATATTATGCATTATGTCTCGTATTATGTGTTGCACTGCATTTGCCAAGTTTAGTGCTGTAATTACGCTGAAGAAGTCAGTGTAGATAACACATTTGTCTATCTCTTTCTTGATTATTTCTTCAACTGCAACGACAATGCCGTAACATTCTGCTGTGAACATCGATGCGCACTCAGGTTGGTTAAACATTTTTTCTCCTTTCTCTTGTATTATCGCAGTCCCAACGTAGTACTCGGTTTTAGAGTCGTCTGTGTAAAAATCTCTGCAATCCTTTTGCTTTTACTTTACTGCCAACAACTCCTGCAGCATTTGTTCCTGTGGAGTTTGTTTTTTGTGTATGTGTGTCAATGTAAAATCGCATACAGACGGGAAGGTACACCAAGGTGGCAGTGGGTGTGGTCTCGGGGCAATATTGGGCAGGGTGTTGAGTATACCTAATTCATCGCATTTTTCTTCAAAGCGGAGGAGGAGTGGCTTGATTTTACGGGATTTGTTGTTAAACAGTTGTTTGGATGGGCGCTTTGTAGCTTTGGGATGGCAGAGATGCTTTGGTAGTCAACCGGTTTTTAGAACGTATGTGCATATCAGCATGGCTCTTCTATCTGCGACGGGCGGTTCATTGCATTCTACGTAGATACTATTTATGGGTGATGTCCTGTATGCTACACTTGAAAGCCTCAGACCTGAGTTATGTATTGGGTCCAATCTCTTTAAATAGATAAGGGTAAATAGAGCTAAAGACGGGGACAAGTGATGAAAACCACAGGACCAGCGCTAACTCACAACTGAAGGTTTATTCACAGAAAACACGGAATATAAACAGCGCAACCAAACAAGATAACAAACATAACAAACATAACAAACAAACATAACAAATATAACAAAGATATCAAAGATAACAAAAAGGATGGCCTAGCGGAACCATACACTATGCACCCGTAATGTATGTAAGGTCGCACAAGAGCGCGATAAATGTGCAAAAGTCATGTCCTACCGGACCCCCACAATTTTCTTGAGAGCACCTTTAGGATATTTAAGGATCGGGGAGCTTTTGCCTTCAGGGGGTTTATGTGCGGAAAGAACTTGAGCTTTTTTTCGAAGATATACGTCGAAAGTTTAGCTCTTCTTTTGCTGATAATTCGGTTTCCCTTAGGTGTAGGGAGAGATTGTTCTGTAAGCCTTGTTTGAGGGACAACATGACAGCCACTGTTTTCTGGGGAGAGAACTGGAATCCATTTCTCTCTGCCCATTTTGTTCTTTTGTTCATTGTCAATTGTACTTGTCGCTCACATGTTGATGTCTTCAACATAAACTGAGTACGAAGTTGATTTCGGGATTATTTGGGATAAGGAATTAAGTTTAACGACAAAGAGTATTGTACTTAAAATACACCCCTGTGTTACTCCATTCTCCTGAACAAAGTTTTGAGATGGCTGAGCGGTACATGAAAGGAGCGGTTGGACAGGAAGTCTTTTATGCAGTTCAACATCCTTCCTCCGATGCCAAGCTCTGCTAAGGCGCGGAGTACCCCAAACCTTCAAGCTGTATCGTATGCCTTTTCGAGATCGAAGAAAACAACATGACAGTGCTCTCTATCTATGAAAGCCTCTTGGACTGTATTTTCAAGGCGAACTATGTGGTCTGCTGTCAAGCATGCCTTTTTAAAATCATGCTGATGAATGTCAAGGAGTTGACAGGATTGAAGCACAAAGGTTAGCCTGATATTCAAAGCGCTTTTAATACACTTGGCGAGGCAGGGGTAAGAACTATTGGTCTATAATTCCCAGGGGATGTTGGCTGCATTCCTGATTTCAGGAATGGCACTATTATGGCTTTTTTCTAAGCTTCTGTAGTTTTACCTAGTGTTCAAATTTGGCTAAAAATTTCAAAAGTGCTTCAACAAAAGGTTGCGAAAAATCTGCCATCAATTCGTAATGTATTCCGTCAGAGCCGGGAGCAGTTTGTTTGCGGGCAGATAGAACTCTGTTTATTTCTTGGATTATAATTAATTTATTGAAAAGTTCATTTGTGCACCCACTTGACGGAATTTTTTTTTCTCAGCTGTGTTTTTGTATTTTAAAGATGATTCGTATATTGTGAGGAACTGGAAACACTTGACAAATATTCACTTAAGATATCTGCTTGTTCTTGTGTACTTGTTTGTGTACCAGGGGCTGTAATAAAAAGCACTGTAGAAGGTAAGAAGTTGTCATTGAATTTGCGAACTTGACCCCACATTTTTTTTAATGGGATTGAACTAATTATGAACGATATGTAGTTTTTCCAGGAAGCTTTCTCGGAAATGAGACGGATACGCCGTGCATTAGCTCTCGCCATTTTAAAGTTTATAAGGTTCTTCGATACCATAGTAGCCACCACCAGTTTTGACGGCCGGTCCTGAAAAAAGTCGACTTCTTACAAACTACATTGTTCGCATGCGAGAGATCGAGATGGTTTCCGGCTACGGAGAACCCGCAGGCGTGCGGTTTACAGGCCTCTCTCGAGATTGAGAAGCCTTGCGGGTGGCCCACTGAGAACCCAGCGGGCCCTTTTTCAGAGGTGGCAGGGCAGCCTTCGCTGCGTCTGCCGCGCGCGGGGGTGACCCCGGCTCAGGCTTTGCCTAGGCATTAGCCATAGCACTGCGAGGTGTGCCGCCCCTACGCACCACATCGGCGAAATTATTCCTGTAGTGAAGGTGAACGTGCGTATATTGTTTGACAGTGGATTTCGCGCTTCTTTGAACGAAATATTTTCTTTCATTTTGAGAGTGATTACTTCCTTTTCAATCTTCCATCTTGGGCAAGACCTTGAGTAGGCGGGGTTATCACCTTCACAATTTGAGCAGTACAGTGCTGCTGCTTCACAAGTTTTCAGACGCATGTTCATGTGAAGCACATTTCGCGCATGTTTATCGACCACGGCAACTCTGCGGCCCATGGCCGTATCGGTGGCAGTTGAAACATCGTCTAGGGTTTGCGACACAGTGTCGGACTTTGACTTTTAGGTAACCTACTTCTATGTATTTCGGAACTGTGTTTGAGTTGAAGGCGAGGACGAGATATTTGGTTGGTGTTTGTTTGTTTTCTTTCCTAATTTTGATTCGAAGGACGTTTGTGACATTTATTATTCCAGATCCTCCAGCATTTCTTCTTCACTGAGATCTAGAAAGTCAGATTCGGATATCACACCTCGGACGGTGTTTTGGAATAGATGTGAGATTACTCATACTGAAATCTCCCCTATTGAAAGTATCCTGGAGGGTTTTGAGTGTAGGCGATATCTTTGACTTCTAAAAGTTAAGTCAACGCTTTGTAATTTTGTCAGCTTGTATCCCATGCCCAAGGCATCGGTCAGACATTTGGACACCAAGAATGGAGACATTGTTCTGACAGTTTTTTTTTCAGTTTTTGTAGTGAAAGCTACATTGGGCACGAACTCGCAGTTTCGCCGTGCTCGCATTCCCACCGTGGTCGCACCGCACCACGTGACAAACCACGTGATTGGTCACGTCACCAACCGCGTGACGAACCACGTGACAACAACTAGCCAGACAACCAGACTATCCTGGACTTGCAATCAAGATTAACCAAGGCTAACCAAGTTGTGCCTTAGCTTTCGCTACGTATATCCTGGCATAGCCGAGCTAAGCCACTGCCAATTTTTTCACTGTGGATGACATGGTATTTTGAAAATGCACAACTCATTTTTCGAAAGCACTGGGCACTGATATCTTCGGTGCGCACTCGTTTCGGAGTGCGATCATTATTTAAACTAAAGGAAGCCATAAAGAGTATATATTTTTCAGCCACGGTGCCAGCCACCCACCACGGAGCCCTACAAGGGCACGGGACAAACACTTGCAAGCAAGTCCTTCCCACACCAGCTGTACACCTCAACTATAACCAAATATGAGCAACTCGCGGTAGTTGGCCACACAAGGTTAAACCGCACCGCTAGGAAGAAAATGAAGAATCGAGAAGTGAGCAGGAGGTAAGAGAGTTGTGAGAAAGAAATAGGAAAGTTACAGATGGAGAGGAGGAGACAGGAAAAGGCAACTGCCGATTTCCCCCGGTCGGATCAGGCCGGAGCTGCCGTCTACGGGAAGCTGGGGCAAAAGTGGTGTGTTGGCTCAGCCGAGGTGCCTAAAGGTCCAAACCCTCGGCATGGGCTCAACCACCAGCAGCCCCTTTCCCCCGGACACGGCGGTGCCACGCACGGCTAAGCGCGGGTACTCTGGTCCGTGGTGACCACCATCATCCCCCTGCGGCGATGTCCCCGAGGATGCTCAGGAACCCGTGGTGTCGCCACTCACCAACGTGTGTATGTAGTAAATGCCCCGGCGGGGCGCAATTTAATAATTATTCTTGCGCAATACGGCAGCAAACAATTCGTCATTGGCGTCACGCGTCTGTGGCGCACGACTTGTTCTTAAGCCTAAATGGGCTTAAGTTGCTTGAAACGTCTTGTATAAAAAACTATCACTATGTCTTTCGCTCACATAAGACCAACTTAGGTGCGACTTGCTACAAGAGAGAGGAAAAAGCGGTGCTTATGTGTAGAGTTCCACTCTGACGACCAGTGGTATCGGAATACACGAACCGCGCTTTACGAAGGGATTTTGTTCAGTGAACCTAATCTCAATAGAATGCGAAGACACGAGATCCTGTGATGCTCCTGTCCGGGTTCGGCGTTCCGGGGCTTCTGTCAAGGCAGCGGCGGCTCTTTGTTGTAAGGGCGACACTTGCAGCCGGACTTCTGTCGCTATGCAGCAGAGGTTAGGGGCGCGAGGCAACGGGTTCAGAGAAGCTCGGTTGGCCCTTGAGTCCATGAGGACGTCTTTCTCGTCGTCTTGGCATCGTCTCCGTGTTTTTCTTGTGTTCATTTACGCCGAGTTACATAATTACCGTCTGCGGAGCCTGTCTGCTGTGCCCGTGCAGTAACCGGATACCTCTTCGGGGTGATTCCCGGCTTCCGACAGATTCCTTCGAGACACCGAACTGAGCGTCCAGTGCTACCGTTGGCAGCTGGCAGGTAAAAAGTCTTCTGTTTCTAGGCTCTCTCACGGCCCATGAAGTACACTGAGCTGTGCCACGAATGGCGACTAAGTGTCACTGTCACTAAATGTCACTAAAGTATGAGTCAACTCTCAGCTACTAGGGCTGTGCTTCGCGAATAGTCCATACGGTCGTTTGGCACTTTTATGCTTAATGGCCATGAGCCTGCTGCGCAAAGCTATGGGGATAACTTTCTGCATCTCCCAGGCCGAGCGCGCCACGGTGTCATGTCGATTAGAGAGAACATCGATTTGAAGAAATTCAGACACTCACTATTTAATGCATCTAATGCTTCGACGACCACCGAATGTTGTTGTTTTTTTATCGTTTGGATCACGTTCAAAAATGGGCGCACAAAAATTTTTTAGTTGCATCAGGGCGTTGTTGAGGTAAGTACCTTGAATGTAAGACGAACAAAAACTGTACGTAAGCGCTAGAAGTTCGCGCTTGTAAATTTTGCCGTGCTTCGTGCATCATAAAAGCTGAGAGAGCCAAGATACACATCCCAATACATGCAGGAACAGTGCACTCTCTGTTGCAATGCAAATGCATTTTTGTCCACGACCGTCGGGTTGGTACGGCGTCTTAAAGCATACTCCAACAGTTCGTTGTGCATTCCTGGCCGAAGCAATTAGATTTACAGATTATGCCTAAAAATCAAATCCAGAGTGCTTTGTCCTTTTTGTTTTGTTCTTTCAAGAAGCAATACCAACTCGCCCACAATGTATGTCACCAGTACCACCGGCCAAGCAACTAATTTTTCAGCACCACTTTACTCCGGCGAGGCGCTGCAGTTATCCATGTCCAACAGATACTCCGCACGCCTCATTTTTGCATTTCAAAACCACCCTTCAGTGTGTTTTGGCGTACTGCCCTACAACATATTCTACCCGCTGATGCCCGCCGACGTACTGTCGGCAGC
>JARKHS020026777.1:465000-568810 GCA_030143305.2 Amblyomma americanum
ATGAAAAGTTTACATAATCAGCGTTACAGCCACCATTAAAGAACTGCGAATGCAGACCCAGCCAATATGCGCGTTCACTGGATGGAGAATAGCTGCGATAGCACGAGTGGGAGACAAGGTTTGAAATAGTGGGCACGCGATGAAATAAAGAAGGTACTTGATTTAATAAACTCCATTGTATCTGAATTTAATATTCGGTGAAGTTTTAGTAATTCGTGGGTCCAGCAAAACGCACACAAAACACACAGAAAACGCGGGTGCAGGAGCAATTTTCACACTGAGCAGCACAATCAAGAAGCGGAAAGAAATTTCGGCAGAACGCATATGGCGAAAAAACCTACAAACCAATGTGTTCCGTGCTAGTGCGTATTTTTGTTTGACGGGCTTGTTTCGTACACGTTCTTAACCCAAACTAGAGTGTACCCAAACGAGTACACTCTAGTCACAGGGTGTGCGTTGAAGCTGGGGTACAAGAGACTGCGTTAAAGCAGAACCTCATTTTCCGAAGCTTACGGACGAATTAAGGTACGCAGGCAACTGAGGACGTTTATGAATCTTTCTCTTGATAAACTTCTCGTATAAATGCAACTTGATTCCAGTTCACATTCATTCCGGAAAACTGCAGCGGTAGTAGGTTGCTAACATTATACATGAACTCGATGAAAGAACGCGAAATATACGGCAGGTATAACACTATTGCTCATAGTTCGACGTCTCCTGCGTGGACATTTGTAGTGGCTGCGGAAGACACAAATAATTGCGCAAAATTAGAAAAAAATAAAAGCTGAGGCACGCAGAACCATGTTTTGTCGATTTTCAAAGACTTCCTTTAACAGGAAAGATTCTTGTTGCACATTCATACGTTTCTGCTTAGCGAGCGAGCGGAAAGCGTCAAGCAGTCTTTACTCTATGCGATTAGCATGGCTTTGATGAAGTTTCCCTTGAAATGTAGAACAGTCAGTAAGCCTAAACGCGTGATTGCAGCGCCACGTCACCGTTTTAGCGTTTCGTTTCCCCCGCTTGACGGAGCAGCCTGATAGAAACGGTTCAGAGCCAAGACATCAAACGCATCTGAACGAAGGAAGAACCTCAGTACTCCGCGGTGATGCACCGTCACATGAATATCGCGGAAACTTCAAACTCCAGCGTGCCAGCGTCAGCGACATCAACTTGATCTGACGACATATTCAAAAGGAAGGACGGCATCAAGCTTCGCAGCTTTGATGCGTCCGCGTTGATTACCACATGCCTCGTTTGGGGAAGTAGATGTCGCCTTTCTACTTTCTTTGTTTTTCATTTTTGTTTCTTGGACAGACTTCCTGTGGACTTTTCATTTCCTCTGACAGAACAAAAATGTCTTTGAACTAAGTGTAGTTATTGTCCTTAATTCTGACGGAAAGAAACTAAAATTGATTGACGACTTTGTTCTAACATATTTGACCGCAATGCATGTATCTCCCAATCTATGTCGTTGCTATAACACGTTGCTTTTTCCGTTCTATGTATTCTCTGCTGCTTTTGTACTTCCTTGTTCTGGAGGTTTAGATTGTTTTTGTTTTATTTTTGAAGCGAATATTTTCAGTATAAGCGGACTACCTAGCCTCTTATGAAAGGAGATATACGTAAGCTCCCGTTAGTTATCGTTAAGTGAACAGAAAATCAGTGAAGAACACCGGGTTTTCCATTGTATGTTTTACCTTATGCCTTCCTACTTCTTTTCTGGATAGGTTTAGCGTGCTTTTGATTTGCATGGGCGTTTAACGTCCCAAAGCGACTGATGTTATGAGGGACGCCTTAGTGAAGGTCTCCGGAAATGTCGACCACCAGGGGTTCTTTAATGTGCACTGGCATCGCACAGTACACGGGCCTCTAGAATTTCGCCTACATCGAAATTCGACCGCCATGGCCGAGATCGAATCCGCGTCTTTCGGGTCAACAGCCGAGCACCATAACCACTGAGCAATCGCGGCGGCGTGCTTAGCGTGGTTTTCTTTACTGCGATTGCAGTAAGAGGGTCACCTCATAAAAATGCTGACGTTATCTGCGTGAATACAGGAACGGCCACTTGTGTGAAGCCTCAGCGAGGGAAGACTCCACCCTCCAGAAGCAACATTCACCAGCCAACTCCTTACTGTGCCCCCTACTAGGGATGATGATGAAAATAATTGTTGTAGTACAGAGAGAGGGAGGCGAAGAGGAAGATGGGGTGTCCTTAGTCCGGGACTTCATTGGCGCAAGCTGCTGTCCTTGCTCGTTCGATAAGACATTGATGTCCTTCTTCCGAGCTGGACAGAGCCGCCTCCCATACTTCCCGTGTTGTCCGAGTTTTATCATGAATGGCTTCGTTTTTTTGGCAGGCTCAAACCATAAGGTACGTGCCTTCCTACTCCCCACAAAATCTTCATTTCGATTCGATCGAATCCGGGTTTATGGCGTGTAATACGCAAGGGCTGTGGAATTTCTCAGTCTGTAGTCTACGGAGATAAATCTCCTCGTCTTTGCTCAGGTTTCTGGCAGGTGGGGTTTGCCGCTGCAACCTGAAGTGTCGTAGATATGTCTGCCGCTGTAATCTGAGGCGTTGTAGTATCTCGTCGTATGTTGTGAGTGGATCGAACTGTTCCGATTCCGAGGTACATCTGTCGGGGTCCCGGGGAAGGAAAGGTCGGGATGAGTTGTGTGTTAACTCGTTCCTCTCTATACCCTGGTGGCCAGGCATCCACATCGACTGACGTCAGTGTAGACTTGTCTGGTTTGGAGGACCAAGAACGCAAGCAGGGCAATCCTACCCTTAATGAAGTTACAGTGTGCTATTTTTGTGAGTATGTGTTTCGAGGCGGGATGTGTGGCTGCGAGAGCTGTTACCTCCTATTCTGCTGTTGTTGTGGAGTGGCCAACTGCTGCAAGTCCATCGGCCTTCCGCTCGTTGTGGACAACCGCTACTGTGGCTAGTACACTTTCGGGACCCGTGGCATGGACGTAGAATACGCCTTCTTGCATGCCGTAGTGTTTATAGATTTCCTGTGCCCTTTCTTGTCTTCGTGCCTGGTGGTACGTGAGGTGCATGTTCCTTTTGAGGGGAGTAGCCTTGAAACATCCCCTCCAGGTGCTCGGGATGCCTTGTTTTGTAAAAAGGTGGAGGGGGCACTCAATATTGAGGTTACTGAGGACCCTTCTCCCTGTCTGTGTGGTTGCCAGTTCGACGACGTGAGCTGCCAAGTGTGCCTTGATGAGTTCTTCGATGGCGTTGTGGGCCTCTAAGTGGAGAATTCGCTCTGTTGATGTTGATAGCGGTAGTCTCATAGCTCTTTTATAAGTCATTCTAATTGTGATGTCGAGATGCTTTATATCAGGTTTCTTGAGGCGAAGGTTTGGTGCCACATAGAAGATACGGTTGATAAAAAATATCTACATAATGCGAAGGGTGTCCATTGCCACCCTTGGCTCACCTCCAGCCTACAGAAGCACCACGCATCTTTACCCTCGAAAAGAATTCTAAGTTTGAAGTCAATTTTGAAGAAATACGTATACGTTTGAAGAAATATACTTTTGAAGCCACTCAGACAGTGTGATAAACTACTAAAAGTACAGAGATAGCTGGATCGCAGGCTACGATCGGTGATGCAAACAATGTGTGCTGTCAAGCGCTTATTCTAAGAGAAAACAGCTCAAAAGGAACGAAACACAGGCCTTAAAAATAAGTGAAGAACGGGCAATCGAACAATGCACGCCAAAAAAAAAAAAGCAATATTCGTTTCGCACAAGCTGTGCCTTCCTTCACTTCTGCGATGTTTCTTGTGTTATGTACCAGCTAGCCAAGATATTGGTCATACTAAGCGTTAAGTAGCAAATGAATTTTCGCAGGCAGGTTAACATGCTGTTAACTTATCATGAAGTTGCCTATCGCATTATGAGAGGAATTTTTGGAGGTGTAGATAAGTGTGTAGCAAGAATTACTTGCGCTGGCAAAGCCGGCACGTTTTAAGACACAAGTGCAAATGGTTCATCGTCAAGATTCCGAATGTCGATGGCATTCGAAGGAAGCCCGAAAAGAGCTGCGTTAAAGGTCAAACGCTAAATATCTAGCCCCGCTCGAAATTCTGGACTTTAAGAAACCAGCTTAACAGCGGGCAACTCGAACAGCAGTTTTTATGCCCAGAAATGCCTAGATTTCCAGCTGGATAGTCTCCAGACCAATTCCTATGGCCGCGCTGATGCTCATCAAGATGGCGCTCAAGAAAGAAATGCTGGTCCACCTGCGCCAAGGGACTTTTGTTTGTTGCAGCAATATCGAAGCCCATACTGGTTGATACGTATTTACTGATATTCATTCGAAAGTCTTATTCTCTGACTGCATGCCACCACTGTACTGCTAAAAAAAATAATGTTGCAACCATACCAGTTAACGCACCTGTAGTAAATATTCTGTAAATTAAGTTATTTTGTTACTGAAATAAGAGGAGACTGAGTTGTAGTGAGTACAGCGCAGCAAGTTGGAAGTCGCTATACACGTTCGCCATACCCGGCGCAGTGACTCAGTGGCTAGGGAGCTCGGCTATTGAGCCGGAATTCTCGGGTTCGAATCCGGCCGCGGCGGCCGCGTTTCGATGGAGGCGAAACGCAAAAAAATTGCTTATGGCCTAGCTCTGTTAGGCCAGGATATACGTAACGAAAACGCGGAGACTCTGCGTCGGAAGAGTGAATTCACTACATGCGCCTTTATTCATGGTTGAAGTCTGAGCCGTCGTGGCGGAGGGGTAGCGTCTGCGGCCCAAACGCCAAAGGCCCTGATTCGATTCCGAGCCTCGGCACAGGTTTTTTTTTTATTCAGTGAGTGTGCGGGGGGTTTCAGTGGCTCCATAGACGCCGCCACCGAATACGTTCGTTAGCGGTTAAGCGCAGCCTTTGTAAAGGCGCGTTTATACGTCGGCGTAACGCGCGCGCACGCGCGCTGCACGGCGACATAACGTCGGCCAAAGCGAGACCCTCTATACTCCAGCAGCGCTTGATCGCCGACGCGGTCGGCGGCTTCGGTGCACTCTAACCGCACCAGCGGAGACTTGCAGCACGTCTCTATTTCGCTCCGAGTGCGCCAGCCGCCGCCTACCCGGCCAGACCGGTTCGGCTCCGCGGCGAGGCGCGCATTGTGACGTCATGTGCCTCCTCGAAGCACCACCACGGCAAAATCGGAAGTTCGCGGCCAGTGAAGCTTTCGCTTTAAAAGGCGCCCATGTGCTGTGCGATGTCAGTGCATGTCAAATATCCCCAGATGTTCGAAGTTACTCCGGAGCCCTCTGCTACGGCACCTCTTTCTTCCTTTCTTTTCTCAATTCCTCCTTAATTCCTTACCTTACGGTGCGATTCAGGTGTGTGCCGATATGTGGGACAGATACTGCGCCATTTCCTTTTTCATTTTCATTTTTTGTTCGCTTTATCAAAGCGTGTGGCGTGTGCGTATACCTTCACGGAGGAAGGGGGGGGGGTTTGATGGGTGGCTTCTTGGCCCTACGGGACTGGGATACTAGGAGCTCTCACCAATGTGTCGAGGGCTCCTTGTCACAGGGTGTATCTGTTGCTAGACCGTCGTCGTCGTTTAGGATGACACGGTTGTTGGTGCACGCGTCTTCTCTTTCAATCTTTCCACTCACATCTCTTTGAACTCTCCTACTGTCTGCACCTGGCAGCGATTGTGGCTCAGCTTGAGCCAGTGGGCAGGCCGGTGCACTTTCCTTTTCATTCTTCCAACAGTCACAGCAACAACCACCTTCACACAAAGCCGTGCATGAGCACTAGTAATAGTGCTAGTGCTTTGCTGCTAGTGCTAGTGCCGGAACTAGTGCTTCAACGATGTATAGTCGCCGTCAAGCGGAATCTGCTGATCTTTGCGATATGGAAAGGCGTCAGATTAGACAACCATGCTTAACAAAGTTTTCGCATGTCCTATTAGGTTCAACCGCGTTGAACCGCAGCTACTTTTATTCTGTCTGTCCTTGGATTTTTTTCGCAGGCCCATGCCATATGGTGTACATCTGCCCATGCACGTGTCACAATTTTTAGTGCCCCAAAACACCTGCCGAGCTGGCTCAGTGGTTTGGACGCTCGGCTACTGAGCCGGAGTACCCGGCTCCTCTAGTTATCTCACCTAGTTAGCTGGGGCGCATATGTGTAATTAGAAATTTAGATAAAAGCCCCAAATAGCACATGGGACTCCATGGGAGCTCCATTAGGAGTAGTTCCGCGAGAATATACACCCCAGAGTGCAATTGACTTAGGCTGGGTATAATCGCTGCGATCGTATGTGGAAAGTTACATAAATGCGGACATGACTTGCAGTAGGGCATGGGTTAGCTTTCTAGATTTTTTACTATTCACTTCAGGCATTAATTACAAAATAACATGCTTTAAGTTGAAACAGCAGAATGAGAAATTCAGAATCCTCGCAATACGGGCAAATCTCTGTCTAAAAAAATTCTGCTTAAGCAAAAGTTATTATCGTTCCTGTGACATTAACGAGCCTAAGATTGAGCACTAGCTTGGGGAAGTGGTCCTGTTCCTTCTTAAGCCGTGTAGAAAAGAGGCGACAGATTTGTCATACTATGAGTGCAACAACTTGCGGCAACAGTGGTGGAACTTAATCCAGAAGTCCTGAGCCAGACTACCACATACCGCAACACCAGCCGGATCCTTTTCTGAAGGCACCCTTTTCTTCCCAAATTTGTTATGACATTTGCTCCACCGATAAAGTTATTTAATGAAGAATGATAACATGCATTCGCGGAGAAAGCGACTTTTTTCCAGGTGGCACATTATAAATGCGCAATCTTATAGACCTTAGCGTAAGAATCTCCGCGTATTCTTGCGCTTAAGACTTGAATGCGGAATGCCATAACCAGGGAGCAAAATCTGGGTACACTGCATTTTACAATTCCGTCAAAAATGAAAACAAATTGTCCAGAACAAGACGTTCTTCAGTCGTTCTCAACTACGTGCAAGAAAAATTGGGAAGCAGAAAATACGACACATTCGGATGTGTGAACCGAGCGAAGACTTAAAGGTGCGTGTAGAAATTTTTGAAGCAAGGCAGAGAACGATGGCAAAAAAAAAAACTCATCAAAAGATGCGCGCGCTTTCGGCATTTGTTCTATATGGCGTTCATCTCATGTGCGTGTTTAGACATCATCGCAAAGAGCTTTAATGTCTTGGCTGCTACTTTCACAACTAGTGTTGTTCCGAGTGAACTTTTTAACTGTCAAAATGATTGAGACACTTTCTCTTAGTTATTTCTTGAAGTTTTCGCAGCTCTTACAAGAAGCAACTCCATTTGCACAGTGCAGGTTAAAAAAGACATGTTTTCAGTTGTGGTATATCTTCTTGAAGACGCGGTCTTTTCTTTTTGTCTCCCGAACAAAAACAAGTTCCGCAAGTGCTCTAACAGGTCCTTCCTTCGCTGATACCGCATTTCTTCTCTCGGTAGAATAAAACAGCAAAAGCAGCCGAGACCGTGAAACAAAAGTTTGACGCGAAAGGAAAAAATGGACGAAAAGTTGAGCGGCTCTTTCGGCCGCAGTGTCGGGTTCCGAAAAAAATACACGAAACAAACATTTCCACCAAAAAACAAGCACGAACGCAAAACAAACGAAATAGAGGCAAAAGAACAGCGGCAGACGCAACACGCGGGTGGCACTACGAGCGCCAAGCATCCGAAGCCTGCGTGGGCCCACAAACGCACATGGCTCTTTCCCGTTTTTCCCTTTCCTTCCCTATTCCTTCCCTGTTCTTTTTTCCACTTCTCGCCGGCCCGCAATTGTTGTTGGAGGAAGATAGCACCAGAAACAGAGAACTTGGCGCGCTCAGCCGCCGGCCCAAATGTTCCCGAAGACTGCCGAGATGGGGAGGTGGGGAGCAGGGTGGGGGAGAAAGGTAGTTCGGCACACCATTCAGAACCACTGCGACGACAAGACGACGACGGTGGCGGTGACGCGTCGCTTCCCTCATTCTTCCCCACCGCCGTCCCGTAGATTCCTCGCACGGGGCGCGCGATCCCGAGCGCTACAGGCGGATCCCCAACTTCCCTTCGCACACTCCCTTTTTTTCTCCCGCCGCGTATAATAATTATTCTTTTTTTTTTCAACCTTTCTTCGACTGCGCACTCGTTGCCTCCCGCGCATCTCCCCCTCTCTGCTCTCCTCCGAAAACGGAGGGGTCGACCCGAACTCCGCGATTGGTGGCCGCCGCGAGTGACGTCATGGAGCGCGCTCTCATAAAAAGCGGCGTGGCCGGCTCAAGTTGGCGACAAAGGGCCGCGAGCTGCGAAGCACGACGACGGGACAAGACTTGGAGAGGAAAAAAGTTTCGGGCCGACACCTGCTGCTGCCTCGCGACCATCGGATCACGTCTCGGGCAACAAAGATTGCCAAGTCGACTTCGGCGCACCCGCCGCTAGGAACGCAGACAGGCCAGACAGGGGAGAGGGAGTGTCTGACTGTTTCCCGCAGCTCCCGCCGTCCGGAGAACTTGTCCCAGTGCCGTCGAAGTTGCTCTGCTGCTGCTGTGCGCGGTGACTTGTTCCCTCTGAAACTCGAAATGAGGTGAGTGAGGGCTTTTTTATTTTGCGCCTCATCAAAACTTAAGCGGGGAAATTAACGAGTCTGGCACTCGGACAAGTAGTTCGTCAATGAACCGTGAGGAACCGAGGGGCAGCACACGGCTTAAAGCACCGAGTGCCTGAGTGAGTTTTCAAGATTAATCAGCCGATAAGATGTTAATGACTTGTTTGAATGCGTGCGCGAGTGCTAGATGTCGGGATTAACGATTGATAGCAATAAGTTCAGGAACTTTCTTTACCAGGATAAGGAACGTGAAGACATAAACTCGTCAAGAAACAAGCGTCGGCGTAGTTTTTGTTGGAAGAGACTTCAGAAAACACTAAGAGGAATCTTTCTACCACTTTAGTATTATTTGATGCTCGTTCGCAATGCGCATTTGATTTTCGATCAATCTTAATATACCAGATCAATAGCAACATTTTACTGGCTCGTCAAGACGCTGTATTTCTTTACAGCGGCAATTCATGAACCTTAACAAGTGGTGGCAGAAATAAGGAGGAAAGCAAGTCTTTTGAGTAACCCTGAGAGATCTGCTTGTCAGGTGTGGCTTGCTCTCACAACAAGCACGCAAAACCTGAGGTCTTGGTTTACTACAAGGTTCTTCTCTTTCTTTTCAGTTAAAATACTCTCGACTAGTTTGCACCAAAATTACTCACACTAGTAGGAAAAGGCGTAGCTCTGCTATCGCTGAGGACAGGATATCGTTAGGGGCGCCTTAGTTTACCTTTCTTTAATGCCTTTGATTCTTTTGTCTTGAATCGAAAGCAGAGATGGATGAATAGAACTTGCTCTAGGAAAAATTATTTTGCTTTCCAGACAAGGAGGCTTCATCAGGTCCTGAAGAGCCTTTTGAAAGTGAATGCTGTTCCAGAACACACGCAAATACACGAAACTCTACGAGATGCTTTATCTTCTACGACAGCATAGTTTCAATGTTCCTCCACTGCGTCTTGATGACCCAAAACCTTAAGATAAGCTCCGGCTCAGTGATGAAAAGGGACTCTCTTCAACTCGGCCGAAGGAGATTACGCGAGCAGCAAGCACAGCAGAAGACAATGCTCCAAGCGCTAGCTTCAATTTGTTGTAGCGCGCACCGGCACCCTGATATGCTTACATAAAATATTTTGATGCTTAGTTCTTTGCCAGAAGGCGAGAGGGAATACTTGTCTCAGTGAAAACCAATTTCCTTCTCGGTGTTTTTGTTGTGGCGTAGAATCTAGAGCTTCTATTATATAAGGAAGTCAAGGACCTTTAAAAGAAAAGAAATGGTTATCAAAGCTTGTTCCCTGTAAGGACGAGGGACCGAATTTTCCTCAGCGATGCGCATATAAAATCAACTGACTACCGGCTGGCGCCTGTGTCATTGCTTGCCTTTCACAATAGCCAGCGTTGCAAAAGTTAAAGCACAAGTTGATCACAAATCGTCTTTACATAAGTATGCTTTTGCGGACTGACCTCTGAATTTTCATACTGATGGGCTGAAACATCATACTTTGCGGGATTCACGCGCTGTTTAAAGATTGGCTTAAGAACTAAGGAATTAATGAAGCTTTGC
The DNA here is from genome assembly GCA_030143305.2 of Amblyomma americanum. Lineage (NCBI taxonomy): Eukaryota > Metazoa > Arthropoda > Arachnida > Ixodida > Ixodidae > Amblyomma > Amblyomma americanum. The sequence goes on from JARKHS020026777.1 coordinate 475,159, forward strand.
ATTTAACGGGGAAGTTGCGAGGGCAAAAATACCCCGAAGCTCATTGTTCACATCGACGACACCAGACACATGCCGAGGAAAAGAAAGCTCATAAATAGGCACCTAGGAATGGTTGAAGTAGATTGCTTATCTGAACCTTTTATAAGCTATCCGTCTAAACTTGAAAACAGGTATGAAGTAGTTGCACATATGTTCACAGTGTTTACTGGAGATGCCCCAGACTCGACCATCTTCAGATGCTTGATAGTTTCAAGCTTTCTCTGCGCTGCTCAACACTTATTCACATAGCCCTGAAACATGTTTGCTTATTTTCTCCCGAACCTAAATTGCACTGCCTCGTGCCCCGATGTTTAAAACCTTGACGTCTTCAATGACAAAGTTGCTGTCACAGAGCAGTATTCTGGTAACCATGCATAGTGTGCGTGGAAGTCTGCATTGGTGTTTAAGCTTGCTTGACCTGTTTAAACGTTCAGAGTCTTCTATAACTGAACTGTTATGATTTTTCTCGAAAACAATTAACCAGTTATCGCTTACAGACGGATGCCGTCAAAAAAAAATTATCGTTCAGAAACCTAACTGTGACGCCGATTCGGAGCATTGATATCTGCGTAGGCCAAGTGCCCAACACATATACTTAAGTGTAAAAAACAAAAAAGAGCACTTGTAAGTAAGGATATAGGGGACGTAAGCAAAGAAATTTTTTTATGGCAGGGGCGCCCGCTAGGTAATTCACAGGTGATCAAAAATCACGGAAACGTCCGTTACACTTAAGTAATAGACGGTCATGTATACTTAACTGTGACCGTACAGTACGAATGGAAGACCAGATATAAGTTCGGGAAGAGTCCTTTGATGAAATTTTCAAGGCGATTAGCTACTCCTATAAGATGGGCACGTGCCACATCATGCATTGCACGCACAATTCATTGAGCTATGAAATAAGGCCATGTGTAGTTATGACTCACGATACTCCCACAGGGCCTCAGTGATACGTAAGCCTAAGGACCGCACATCACTTCGTCGTTGAAAAGCAACCCGTCTAACAAAAACTCTTTCTCTTTTGCAAGCCAGTATTCATGAGAAAATCTCCTTGCAAGAAAACAGTGTGCTTTGACATCTAGCAGTAGCATGGTGGTTTGGGCTAGTTGGCTGATATCCATAATGCAGACAAGATTCGCGGCACAAATAAAACACACACAGAAGACCAGGTACAACCAAGAGCACAGTCCTGTCCTGTTTGTTCCTGGTCTTCGGTGTGCGTTTTATGTATTCTGCGAATCTTGTCCGCATTATGTTTAGACATCTAGAAGCTTTAATGCGCGCGTTTTACTGCCCAGCTAATTAGAAAATGAGTCTCATGGCATTTAAAACTGTTTCACAGCTTCCAGTAACCAAGGCTTCTTACGTACGTCGCTGATATTGCGGCTTTCTATTACTCTAACCACCAAAACGTCCCGCAAGATATATTTACAAAGCTATTTCAAGTAGGCAAGTTGAAAATGAGCAAAATAAAAGAAACTTGCCGCAGCATAGAAAGTGCGAGTTCTCTACGTTGCGTGGTAAATGTTTATAAACCGCTAAAAGTAAGCCTAAGACAGGTCTCCTGGCCGTACAAGTAGAAATATTATTAATAGTAAGTATTAGTAATATTAACCGGACAAGATTTTGCAAAGATGTGGGTTCTGTCGTAGCCTCTGACAGAAGACCACGAAAAGGCAGATTAGCCGCTGATGTTATTTTTTTCCTCAATTATTAAAATGCGAATATCCTGCCGAGCCGAAAAGACGCTCTGTGACATTATTAAACGACGCTTCATAAAGCGCCTTTCAGCATTTAATTTCGAGTGATACAGCGTTATTAAGAATTGCTCAAACTTGGAATTCCAAGCCAGCATTCTGACATGTGATTTTCGCCATTCGGGGTCAATTTCGCTGAAGACTTGATCAAGCCTGTGTTGTGACGAGAAATCTGATGCCAACTTTGAAAGGCGTTCTTTCGAACACAGTTTCTTAGGGTAGAAGGTCAGATACTTTCCGTGCAGCGAACTATTACTAATCAGTTTCTTTTTCTTTTATTCTATGATGTACGCATTTGAGAAACAACTATATTTAACGCGGATATAATTTAAAACGTATGACGAGCACACGCGCAAAGTATTCAGAAGACATTGCAAAATTGTCTATTCCTTTTGAGCTAAAATAAAAACCTTGCAGTGAACTGTTCTCCGCATATGCATACTTTAATGAACATTGCTCAAGAGCATACAGTTGAATTGAGAAGGCCTCTTTATAAGATGCCGCTTTAAATTCCTCTTGCTCGTGGTATTTCTGACTACGCGGCTCCTCTGAGCAAAAAAAGAATGGTCTCTTGGTAGACACATATTGACTTTTTTCAAAGTATTACTGTAAAACTGAGGACACGAGCATAGCAGAGCAAATAAAAGCCTAAAAGAGGGCGTTACTGGCAATAATGCCCAACCAGCGTCCCTCTCATTGCCAGCGACGGGAAACGAATCTTGGAAAGCATTTTTCATTTTGGTGCGCCATCTAGCGGGAACGACTGCTTCACTTTGAACTCTACGGAATTCCTGGATGGCGCCAGAATTGCTGCAAGAGCAGCGTCACTTTTGGCCCCATAAGCCTCGCACAAGAATGTATGGATGAAGTCTGTCAGATGTTAAACACTTGTGTGCTCTTGGCACAAGCAGATAGCGCACTGAAGGCAATAAAATTTCAGCAAGAAGTTAGGACAGTTTCTAAAAAAATGTTAAACTGAAACGTGCTCGTGCATCGTTAACACATACCGGGTGAGTTTTTTTAACGTTTACAGGCTTTTGCTTTAAAATCTATAAGTGGCACGTCGCTGTGCTCTGCACAAGTGGACTGTACAGCAAGGCGGACACTATGCGCGTGATAGCGCTAAAGAATTCGACGAATAATTAACTAAAATACAAATAAATTTTTAGGCGGCAAGACTATCTTGCGAATTTAAAGGCCGTCAACATCCATCGTGAGCCTGGTTTCTAAAATGTCTTAATTGGCAATGTGGTTCGAAATGTCGAACGTCCAAAATGCGTATTTGTTGGGTCGTTGAGTTCGCTTTCCCGTGTTGCGGAATTTTTGAAACGGCGTTGCTGCGCTTAGAACTGTCGCCAAAATCACTTTAACTTCTCCTGCTTCATAAAACATGCAAATGGCGTCGGTATTTGCCGCTATACAGGTGCAACTGGTGCCATTTTAGAGTCTGCAATGCGAAAAACCCCACTCAACAACCTTTCAAATGCGTTTCTTTTTGCGTTCGATATTTCGGACAACGCCGCCGACAAAGTAAATTTAAAATATGGGTTCCCTTCGATGCTTACGGCTTTAAATTCGGCAATGTATTCTTGACACTATAATAAAAATTAAAAGTTCATTAGCTAACTTTACTTAACATTAGTTAATTATTCGTCCAATTATATAACTAATTATATAAAGTATAATTAAATAAGGTCCACCAGGCTGTACAATTCGCCTGCGCAGGCTGCGTTGACGTATCTCTCTCAAGTTTTAAAATAAAAATCTGCATACGTTAAAAGAAAGTCAGGTCGCTTACTCGGCTGCTTCACTTCGAAAGCGTCTGAAAAAAGAAAAACTTTTATTTACTCCATGCTGTTATTTTCATTCTGTCCTAATTATTAGTTTTCAGTCGCGTGAGAGGCTAAAGTTACACTTGAGGGCACAGCATAAAAATAATAAATGCCTGATTTCAACACCCTTGTGTAAAACTGGTAAGTTCAGGCCAAAGTTCGTGGTTCCATGGTCGGAAGAAGGAAGAATCCTATGTGTAGCTCTAAATCCTGAAAGTCTTTAACAAATAACTTTTATCATTATGCATACTTTCATAATGTACGTAGTCAACGCGGTGATCAGTGGTTATGGTGCTTTTTTGGTTATTGTATAAATTCCCTCTTCAAAACGCGCTAAGGACTTGCAGTTATAAAGATTTAAACCGACGCTTCAATCTCCTCTATTTGCTAGACGCAATACCTGCGGTACCGCATTTAAAAGGCTCCTCCAATGGCGAACTCCATCAAGTTACTATGCTTTCCGATAAGAACATGCCTCCGTTGCCAAGAGTAAGCATTCCTTATATTTAGTGGTAAAAATCTAGCCTGGTACTTAAGGAGCATATCCTGTCCCTAGAACAAAGTGCGCCAGAGCACAGCTTACTCTCTTTATACTCATATAGGCTAATTTGAGTTTATAGTGCAGTAACATTCTCGATTACAGCTATAGGAACAAACGCTGCCGCTGAAGTTAAGTAAAAATTTGCTCCATCGTGCCTAAGAGTGCGAACAAAGATCCTTACGAAGTCGCCGCAAAAACGAACTTGGCGTCAGCCGCTGGACCCGCCGCGGTGGCTCAGTGGTTAGGGCGCTCGACTACTGATCCGGAGTTCCCGGGTTCGAACCCGACCGCGGCGGCTGCGTTTTTATGGAGGAAAAACGGTAAGGCGCCCGTGTGCTGTGCGATGCCAGGGCACGTTAAAGATCCCCAGGTGGTCGAAATTATTCCGGAGCCCTCCACTACGGCACCTCTCTCATCCTTTCTTCTTTCACTTCCTCCTTTATCCCTTCCCTTATGGCGTGGTTCACGTGTCCAACGATATATGAGACAGATACTGCGCCGTTTCCTTTCCCCAAAAAAAACAATTATTATTATTATGTCAGCCGCTGGGCGTCCTGACCAAGACTTATCGTCGTAGACAGGCAGGCGGAGAGTATCTTCTCACGGCTCCGCAAAACCAAGAATTCGCCCTTTAAGCTGGCACATACGTGACGCAACTGCAAGTCCCTTTAGTCCCCAGAGCAGGTTATTCTAGGTTGGTAACTTTTCAGGCTGCCGTGGTGACTCAGTGTTTATGGTGGTCGGCGCAATCCCGGCAGCGGTGGTCGCATTTCGGTGGAGGCGAAATGCTAGAAGCCGTTTTACTGTGTGATGTCCGTGCATGCCAAACATCCCCAGGTAGTGAGAATTGTCCGAGCTCTACTCTACGGAGTCCCTCATAACCTGAGTCGCTTTTGGACGTTGAACCACATAAAACTTAAACCAAACTTTTGTTTCAGGTAAGTCTCAAGTGCAACATAAAACATAGCCGCAACTTATCTCGCTTGAAGACAAGTGACGCACAAGAATCCTGCGGCGGACTTCAATTTTCAGGTACTGTTGCGCGAAGTAATGGGAGCTGCGGTAGAGAAGACGTTTTAACTATGTTTAACTTAAGTTATACTACTTGGTGTCATTTCAAAGATGCAATTATTTTCGATTCGCACAAGCAATACGCTATCCGTTTTCATTATCCTGGAAATGTAATATGAGAGAAGAGGACTGCGCTAGAGTCTTTCACGTACTTTTTGCTCAGAAAACGGGAAGAGACCACTAGATGAGCTGAACATAACTGACGAGAAATTACAGTGTAGTGGTTACCATAATACCCTTAATCCCTAATTACTCAAAGGAAAAAAGAAGCGCTTCTCATGACTGGTTGTTTCAACCCGAGCCGTTGTCGTTTAGTGCTCGTTCCAGGAGCGTAAGACTTGCAGATACCCCAGGGAAATTTGTATGCGCATTGGGAGCCTGGTGGGGGAAGGTCGTCCCATTCTTCTTCCTCCTCTTGGCTTCTTCCTGGGACCCGTCGACAAACAAGATTTGGCTCCCGGTGCCAAGCTAATGGGAAAAAACGGTTATTCTCGAGCAAATACATTCCCAGACGCCCCCATTAAGGGACGATCGTTTCCGCGCCATGCAAGAAACAACGCGGCTCACTCTGCAAGCCCAGCTACGAGGACAATCGCTTCTTTTTCTGCTCAAGTTGCTAGTAATCCGCACAACAACCGATGTGCACTGCTAATCACTTTATTTAATTATTCCCTGAATAAGGTTCGCGAAGTTGAAGATTAATTATAACGTCATGCCATACCATACCACCTACCGTACAATACCATACCAGTACCGTACCGTACCGTACCGTACCGTACCATACCATACCATACCATACCGTACCGTACCGTACCGTACCTTAGCGTACCTTACGCGTACCTTACCGTACTTTACCGTACCTTACCGTACCATACCACGCCACACCCCACCCCACCCCACCACACCACACCACACCCCACCCCACCCTACCACACCACAACTATTCACTGCCTAACAGTAGTGCATCAAAATGTGAGGAACAGTAATACTGGATCTGAGCTCACGTATCGCAAATAAGACAGAAGGCTGCATGGTCAACGAAGCGGAAATCTCATGTGTTTGAAGAGCTGCAAGCTTTGAGCTCGTGCTCTGCAATCTTTGCGTCAACCTCGGACTCGCTCGCCTTTAAGTTAGCCTTTATTTATTATTTTTCTTTACCTTTGCCCCCTCTACTTTTACCTGCAATGCTGGCGTGGGTGCGCCTTTAGGACACGTAATGAGAACTGCATAACATCACGATGTCCGTATCTCACGTGTCATACCCGCTATTTTTGTCATATGTGAATACAAGTAAAAATAATTGAGGAACCGCTTTTTCTTTCAACCAGGATAATAGAGATCCGAGCAAACATATCTGCACGGGTGCAGCGGAATGTCCAACATTTTATTTTGATTCGTGCGCGAAGCACAATTAGTCTTCCTGCACACACAGACGTGTGATATAACGACGCTGGTAGGTACATAAGGTTTCCCTTGAGAAGAGCTAGGAGAAAAATTAGCATGAAGTACGTCAAAAGGCTACTAACAACAGCCCCTTGTGGTGATGGCCTGAACAGAAGAAAGGGTAACTGATCAAAGACAGAAAAAAATGCAGAAAAAATGGGACAGCGACGTTGGGCTGCAGAATAGAGTAATAAAATGAATATATAAAAGATAGCATCCGGAAGAGCTGGAGCTTCTCCGCGTTGTTTATCCTCTGCGAGATGTTTCGCGTCCGCCTAAAACGGAAGAAAACACACTCTGTGCACAAATTATTCGCACTCTTTGCTTTCTTCGACACCGTGTACCCCCCCCCCCCCCCCCTGCTTTTTCTTTTTTGATAGTGCATCGTTATGTACACACACCACACACTAAAAAAGAAAGTAGAAAAGTTCCATAGCCAAGTTCTACACGGACTCTCTTTTGAATATGTGCTTGTCACAGACGCGGAAATAATGTTGTTTTCACGCACCAGGAACCCGGGAATCTCCTCAGGAAAAAAAAGCACTGTGCACTTCCTTTTTGTGCGACAAGATTTTATGTACAAGGTGGGTAGATGTTGCCTCTGAAAACTCTGGTGCTGCCGTGCACGAACTTGAAGCTATTATTTCTTGCAGAAGAACGGACATTTGAGCGAGTTGATTATGGTTCATTTTCAACAAAATACAGTGTGAAAGGAACGACGAACTAGTGCAATTTAAAGACTGGACAAGGGCTGTCCTGTCTTCACCTTACGCTCGCCCGTCCTCTTTTTCGAGCTGTTTTTCATCGAAAAGAAAATATTAGTTTTTAGCGTACGCACAGAACCGAATCCAACACACCCCAGTGTATTGTTCAAAGTTTGATATCCTGAGGAACAAGAGGACGGGCTTACTCCGAAATAACTTCCAGAACAAGATGCGTCCTTGTGTCCAAACAAGTCTCTGTTCCTGACCACCACAATCACGCACAAGTGCTTTTAAGCTACGAATGTAATGATGGCTGCAGTGGCCGCACCAGTGACATCTGTTGGCGGGTGTAGTGTGGCTAAAGACTTACGTTAGAAAGTGCAGGGTATGCAGCAATACGTAAAACAAAGTGTGTTCTCCAGGAGGCATCTCTGAAAAGTGGAATAGTGTTTACTGCGTTCAGTCATCGAGGGAAAAAAAGCTCAGGTATCATGGATGACCTCACTCTGCCGCCTTTGTACATTCGCGCCACTACGAGGCGCAGAGATTCGAACCGCGTCTTTAATCCAAGAGTAGTTTGGGAATATTTTTGTCATAATGGAGGTTGGGGGATATCGGTGTGGTGATGGATGCTGATGTGTCCAACTACCCACAAGCATCTCTCGCGCTATTATATCTTTCTAGCCTATCAGTCGTATTCCCTATCCACCACATTCACAATGATAGATGATGGATTCCCATCTTCTATTTGCCTACGTGGTCGTAAACTCTTTCCCGCCTGTGCGCGATAGAAATTCGGTCCAAGCCATTTTATCTCCGTTTCTTTTGCGAGCCATCCAAGTGAAACAAAAATAAATCCGAATCAGCTTCACCCTGCTCCGCCATATTATTTAAATGCCAATTCAAGTGCTGGCTGAACGAAAAGCGAGTGGAGAATTTTCCCATGTCCCGCCGCATTCGACGAAAACAGAAGCCGACCAGCCAATCTTGTTGTCAATGCCATTTACAGCAGGCCATTCTACTTGCTATGAAATTCCCCCCAACTCGCGCAAGTGCGCGAAATCTGTAATTTTCCACCAGTGCAAGCTTTTCGGCGCAACATGTTGGCATTGTCTTATCAGATGCTTACAATTATTTCACGGTCGGCGCCGTCTCTAGTTTTAATCACGGTGTAATTATCGCTCCATTAACACCGGCTACCACAAAGTGATCGCAAAACAAAAATTTCTAGAATTTCTTTTTTTTTTGTTACTCGACCTCAATACTTTGGCGCGTTTCGGTTTAACTGCTTACCTTTTCCATGCTCCCCTCCCTTTTAAACACGTAGTCTGGCAGCTCTACGGAGTTGTCATGCTAACAGGTCTAGAATTGAATGATGAACGCTTTTAGATTATTTAGGACTAAAGCGAGGCTCTTGTGCTATTGAGAACTAAATAATGCGCACGCTTCCTTCAGTTAAAGCTAGTAGTTGCTAACGCACTTTCGGATCTTGCGGCATTATTGTATTTGTGTTTTTCTATTTTTATTGGTGGGCTTTGTATATGCCGATTTTGCGAGCACACCGCAACTTCTTGCCATCAAGGCCGTAGCGGCGTGAACGCAGGCTGCTTACGTTGACCAGAACAAAGATTTTGTAGCAACGCGTAACCGACCCATAGCATGCGTGTGACCTAAGCGCCAGTGGCGTCGTTACCAAATATTACAAATTATCAGTTATTTTTTTATTCTAAATAAAAATGTCGTCAGTGACGTGAGCATTGATGTTAATTCTGAATATTTTAGCGTTCTGAAGGCAATGAAAATGAAGTACACATGCGATAAAGAAAGGCGATAACTGCGGACAACGTGTGCCTCCAACTTAAGGCATGTTTCGATCTTTGCGAATGTGAGCCTCTCAAAGTGACTAAAGACGCTGTCCGAAGGTTTTGTGTACTTCATTATTCTACCTTCCGCACCTCTATTATGAATCCCTACAGGCATTCACAAGCGTACACACGTGCTTTTGTTTCTAACTGGGATTATAATGATGATGACGAAATTTAAAGGTGCAATGGAGCATCGGCGAAAGCGTTCTTAGGCACAGGGTGTTTTCGTCTGCCCAAGATGTGCTTAGAGTCTAATTTTCAAAGCATTTCACCCAGATATGCCAAGCGCCAAGCACAATACGTCTATCCAGCTTACCACTCCTACGAAGCTGCTAGCCGATTGTTGTTGGTGCACATAACATATTGTCTCGTTTGCGCGAGTTTGAGCAAGCCGATAACGAGCAGTGTACGTGTTCCAACAGTGCTAATGACACCCATATCGTGTTTAGATAACGGCAAGGTGGACTTACGACGCGATAAAAAACTATCACCACTTTACCACCACTAGGACCGATGCCCGTGAGTGAACACTCGCGCAACGAGTGGATAATATCGCGTTCCGACTGCCACCGTCCTGCAACCGGCCGTGGCTAATGCAGAGGAACGCCGATTCAATTAGTGTGCGCTGGATTGCGTAAAAACGAACTGCCGGACGAAATTGAGACATTCAATATTGCGTCTGAATCACAGACCCTACGTAACGCCTGCAACAGTTCCACCCATCTGCAGCATCGTTTATTTAAAAAAAATAGATAAAACGGGCGCCGTGGACGACAGAACAGAGAGATGGAATCGATAAGCGATGATCGCACTCGTATGGCGTGTACTCGTCGTCCGCGTTGCTGTCACGGCCCGCATCTCAAGAAATTAAAACAAATAAAACTAGATTGAAAAAAAATCTCAAATTGTGATTCAATGAGAGAGGCTACATTCTAAAAATTACGTCCTGCAGAGATGCCCCACGTTCCGGAAATTTTATTGAAAATGTCAATAGCAGGCTACACTGAAGCTGACACTCTCCAGCGTGTTGGCGCTAAATGAGATTGGATGAAACGAGCGCAGTGTGAAATTCTCCAACCAGAAAAAGTCATGCACCTCTCGGATTTATATTTTTATTTATCCTTTTTGAGCGGAAATGATCCTGAAGAGAATGTGTATTATACAGCAGTGACAGAAAGGACAAGAAACCTGACACAATTTCCCCTCTTTGTGATTTTATTTACGCAGCGACGGTCCCTCGTTACTAGCGTATCCTTCAAGACTCGCGCGTTTCTCAATTTAATTTGTTTCTTTCTGTTATACTTGTTGCACGCGCTATCTTTTACACTTTAGACCATATTTTTGTTCCTCGGTCTGTTTCCCTTCAAATCAACTTTCTTCTTCCTCTCGGAAACAGTTCTGCCTCAAAGTTTTCTACAATCCTCACTTTCGTCCTCAACATCGTTTGGAATTGTCAGAATTAGTTTTTTTGGCATAGAAAAGCAATTAAAACATGAGCAAATTTATAGAAAAGGAGGTCCCGTAGTCAGTGACTGTACGGGGACCTCCTATATCAGTAAGTAAAACAGTAACACAGAAACACAGCAACTGCAATAAAAATTCAAACAACAATTATGCAGTTATCGTTATCGGCAGCGGCACAGTTAGTAAATAACATTTGTATGCAGACAAACAAAGAATTACACAAATAGTACAAAGGTAAAGGGGTTATACAATACAAAACAACACGAAACAAAAGAACAGCAAGATGCAATCGATAAAGTCGCGCTTAGAACATCTAAAGCACAGTTCACAAATATTCTATTCGCCTCAAGTGCGATTAATTTTATAATTTGACTTTATGGCGTCGGGACCAGCTTAGTTTTTATTAAAAAATTAAGACTTAGCTTATTTTTGTATTTACATTGTGGATTAGTGTTTTTAAAATTCACTGGTAAGGTATTTCAGAAAGAAAATAATGACATATGAACTATTTGCTTCCCATAACAGGTGCGTACTTTAGGTATAATTATGTTCCTGTTAATCGCAAATCTCGTAGCGTTAGTGCTTGCCAGATCTGGCTGTGAAATGGAAAGAAATGAGCTGTATCTATTAATTGGCGTGTAAATGAAGATACAAAGGTTATGTTGAACGAGCTGAGGTACGGAAGGAATTTGCAGTTAATGTAGTTTCAATCTAAAGAGCTGAACTTTAGTATTTTGAACTACTATTAAGGACGTCAGACGAGTACAGTAAATGCTGCGTACCATATGTTAGATACGAATGTATGGACGAGTTGCAAAGTGTTAATAATATACACTGAGGAAGGTGTGAACGAGTTTTCATGAAAAGTTTTAAGCCATAAGCAGTCTTGCATGTAATGTGAGCTACGTGGGAATTAAATTTTAGATGGCGATGTTCATCATCTGCTCCTGTTTGCGCAAGACAAGTAATTTTGGTAAACGAACTTCGGTGTAATCCCATGACGTCATCAATCAAGCTGGCAGGTTAGATAACCATTAGATTAACGATTCAGAATTGGTCAATCAATTATTCAGCGGAATATGAACAAACAGACGCACCGTTCATGCCATGCGTGCAGCTTCAATTTCTCTAGCATGAATCAGCGGATTATTAAATTCGCTGTGTATAATTTTGGCTCCGTGAGCAAACTTAGCCGTTGTAATAGTCACCATAATTTGCGATAAATAAAAACATTAAATTATTAACAAAAATAGAATCTTTGATGATACCCAGTAGTGTACACAACACCACCTCTGTTCATTTATCAGCACATACTAGCAAAATTAGTATTGCTTTAAATGGCTTTCGCACCATGATTCAGGATTTGTGTGCTGGCGCTTTGCCCAGAGTTGGAAAGTGCACACAATGAGGCAAAAACCTCTAGTAAAGAAGTCTGCACATATCAGCGGTCATATCAGAGATTTCATGAGACGCAGGCTTGTCGGCCATTACAGCTTTCATACCAGAAATTAAGAAACTCTGAGGATACATCGCGTTTTCAGCTCGAACCTGGCGCAGAAGGCCACTCGACGGTTGCTGCAGTGCCCGAGGCCGACAAGCCAATGGCTCTGCTAGCTGTCCTTAAGTGCGCCCATCCTGTAGAGAACTCCGCTCTGTCTTTGGCCCTTTTTATACGCCCCGTGCTTTTGTGTGGCTTTCGGAGACGTATATATATATATATATATATATATATATATATATATATATATATATATATATATATATATATATATATATATATATATATATATATATATATCTCAAATCATAGTGGTTTATTACTTACCGCGCAACTACTGCAGCCTAAATAAAAAATACGGTTCCCTTTATCTGTGTTAACGAAGAACAAATTTAGTGAAAATGAAACGGAACTGTTTGATGCTTTATACTGAAATTTAAATCCCGAAATCTGAGAATCTGAAAAACCGAAGCAGCGGTCGGCCGAAATCAATTGTAGGGGCGATTGAGAACACCTGTTGAACACAATCCCAAAAGTGACCTAGATTTTCTGGACACTTTTAGCTACATTCTTTAGAAGCAATAAATTTAAAGCTGAGTACACAAGATTTGTATCTACCGTATCTTCAGATGAGATAAACTAGGTTCAAAAAGCTTTCAGGTACCGGGTTTTCATGATAAATTCCATCTGCCTTTTACAGCACTTGCGGTCAAAAGATGTTATCTCGGCTCGATAGCGTCGGTCATTCACAGATACGAAACTCCTTCCTTCTCTTGCTGGAAGCTTCCAAATTTATTGCTGCTATATATGGCTTTCATAACTTACGTAAAATGAACCAGACGGTAGCCGAGTTTTTATCCTTACTTCGATACAGATATGAAGCAATGGGCCGGAGCCACTGCCGATGGCTGTGATTGCACAGGCTGTTGTTGTTGTTAGTGGCTATTTATTAATAAAGTAACAATGAAAGGAAAATATGTTGCTAGCCGCGGCATCTGCCATCGCAGCCTGAAGCGCCTGAGCTGCGACTAGCGGGAATAAAATTCCCGCAAAGCTGTTAAGGGTTAACGTTCAGGGTAGTATGTATCACGCCAGGGCATGGCTGCTTCCTCAATGGTTGAATACGCAGCCACTGCTTATTTAAATTCAAAACCGAATCGCGAGAACAAGGTGATCTATCTGTCTTGGGCGTCCAACAAAGAACTTCGAACCAAAACACACGATAAGTGCCCTTAGCAATGTCGCGTGTCGGCTAGCAGCATTGTTCTTTCGTTGTGTAGGTCCCATTTCTGCGCATGCGTGCACTACAGTTCTTCCGCGCGCAGAGTCCGTGTTAGCACTACTGATTTTGGCTAGAGATCCGTCCATTGTAGCAAATGTCACGTCTGCGACCGTGTGGCTTTGTCGTTCCACTGCCACTAGCGAAAGCCGTTGTGAGAACAGTATAGATACAAATACACAAATGTTTTCCTAGGCCTCACACAAACGCGTTCTTCATCCTCTTTAAGGCAAAAAATAAAGTTAGAAAAAAAGACCTGTATTGGTGGCACAGACTACAACGATACGTGCTGGCCATCGTGTTGGCATAGTTTCAGCGGCCACCAAGCTTTCGTCGCGTACATGAATAACGAGGCAAGTTCCATCTTATATCACGGCGTATGTCACCTGCCGGTGGCATGCTGACATAAAAGAAATATTGCGTGCCTTTGAGGAACTTTCGGAGTTTTCTAACCACGCTCATATATGGCAGTGCAACGAGCGCGGAACATCACAAACATTATCTTACGGGAATGTTTCATCAGTCTACAGGTGCGGCAAAAGTCACGTGGAGATCTTGTGTGCACGCGATGCGACTTGGTTACGCGTCGGCAAACATGCACGCTGACACGACCGTCACTCTTCTGCCGGAATAATGATCTGCACCGCGGAAAAGTAGGGTGACGGTGCATGCTTCGGCTTCCGGGAAAAAAAGGAAGACAAGAAGGCCACATGAGAGCGATCAGCGCAGCGAGACGCCCGGCGCACCACTTAAAGTTGTCCGCCAGCCCTTATCGTAAGTCCTGACAGCCCGTCTCCTGTCCTTTGCAGATGAAGGACGGAAATCGCAGACTCTAAGTGCCGATGCCAAATCTTATAGAAAATTAAAAAAAATTCAAGCAAACAAAAGCTTCCAAGCCGGCGAAACGCAAGACCGCACTCTTGAATTTAATTTGCAGAAGCAGTACCGGGTTCTACGTGAGTGACTCCGCCGCTTCAACGCGGAACCTGCATCGGAAACCATGCTCCCCACTGCGCATGGCGTATTATTATAGCATCATTCTGGGAGGCAATATTCTCGACTTAATGGGCCAAGAAGCTCCAGTGCAGCTACAAGGCATCCGAGATTTTATTTCGGGTACAGAGAAACTTAAAAGCTGCTTCTTTTTCCACTTAAAAGCTCTACCCGTCCTTTAGTTACGCCCCAAATTAGCATCTCTTGACAGGGCAATAATTGTCACCAACCTAAACGTAGGAACTGACCGTGAAGTAGAGTACACGAACAGGACTTGTCGGGCTAGTTGGTTGATCATAATGCAAAAAAAACGAACTGCGCAACAAGAACACGGACGAAAGGGAGGCAGACACACACTAACGCAGACTTACAACTTTACTAAAGGAAGGAATACAAGGCAAATATATATAGCGATCCCAACGCACTTCAAATCTGATCAATATGGCAGATTGTCACGTGCCATATTGATCAGATTTGAAGTGCGTTGGGATCGCTATATATATTTGCCTTGTATTCCTTCCTTTAGTAAAGTTGTAAGTCTGCGTTAGTGTGTGTCTGCCTCCCTTTCGTCCGTGTTCTTGTTGCGCAGTTCGTCTTTTTTGCAGGAGTACACGAAGAGTCCGAAAGGACATCGACATCACACGCGCACTCTAGTGCTCCTTCTGGAGGCTGCCGTTCGTAGGATTCCAAAGGTCCTTTATCGTGTCATTTAACCAGGATTAAAATGGCATTACTTTCTCTAATCATGTCAATATACACTTTTTCATTTCAGCTACGCGAACACGCATCTGTTCTGACACCCACTCTGCTGAGTTGAGAAAAGTTGAGGTGTTGAATGCTACAGGTGGACTTAGCATTGCTTATTCTTTCGGCAATTGCTCCACCGTAGCGTCCCTTCTATGTTAATAATGTCCTAAAACCTGTCGGATCTGCCACGCTATGCGCACAGTCTCCTATAATAGCACACATTCCTCTCCCGCACTCACCATCTAGACACACAATCACTCCACACAGTCCATATCACAGTCCACTCCAGAAGTCACCATCTGTGCCCATATTGAGTCACAGTAGAACATAGTTCATTGCAGTGTTACAATTCATACACACATTCACTCACAGTATAAGGTAGTCCACTCCGGAAGACACCATCTACGCACACGTTCAATCAGAGTAGACCATAGTCCGTTCCTGCTGTCACCATTTAAAAACAAGATCAGTGTCCTGCAGAAAAGTCAAAAGAAGGCGTGCAGCCTCCCTTCTGCATGTCTGGTTTCCACTCGCGTAGACAATGTCCTGAACTGTACTGTGACGGGTTCCTTCCTTTCTTGAAGGAGGCTAATATCACATACCTTTACGGGTTGTACTCTGGGCAGTGCATGATATAATGTTCGATATCCCCACACACACCACATAAAGAACATAGTGGAGACGATGCTATGCCCGTCTTATGTATTCAGGCTGGAGTGGGAGCAGAGGCCGTGCGAATTCGATGTAGTAGAGTCGCCCTCTTCTCTCTTAACATGATCCCTATCATTTTTCATTTCGCAGCTCTCGCCCCTGCCCACCATTTAATTTCAAGCAGCATTTGAACTCATTAAAACCAGCTAAATAAATACTATTGCCTTAGCGAGTTAATCGGTGCTCCATTATGCGAATAACATGAAAAAAAAAACATAACGAATGCAGAAAAGAGGAACGTGTTGTGCACTCGTGTTTGCATCTTGTCTGCTGACTTACGTACGCTTCACTCGCATCAGAGATAAGCACTGACAAATGTCCACAACACAACTGTTCATATTATTTCAGGTAATTGGAAATAAAACAAGTTGTTTCATGTTATCACAAAGCCTACCAAGCCTTCCTACAAATATACAAGGCCTAACTTTATATCTAAAAAGAATGAAGGCAAATTAATGCCTAGTGTGCACATGTGTTTAATTCTGCGTAATCTGTGCTGAAGTTCACGCTTTAAGGAGGCAAATGTTATACTTAAGAGGCACTGTGCGCAGTATTCGTTGGAAAGAAAATCTTGGTTGGATCCTCTAACATAATTTGTTTGTATTTTCTACAGGACGCCCGCGATTAATGAATGAATTGAGATGTATGCAAGTTAACAACTGGTGTTTGTAATTTGCATTGCTGCGAAACCTTGTAGTTGCAGCCTATACCAAACAAACTTTCTAGATGCCAGCAGCTGAAGAGTTGAGTGGATACGTTGCAAGGCCATAAAAGGCAAATGAAAAAAACAAAAAAAAACGGCGCACCTGTGGAGCAACGAGATCCTCCTAGATCAAAGAATCTCGCAGAGATCAAGCAGTGAACACCATGGATGTTCTATCAGTACACGAAATTGGAGCCGGATCATGCGAGATAGTGGAAAAGCAGCAACAGTCATCGGCAAGAATTCCGTACGAAAGACCAGGCTCTCGTACAATGAGCGAGCAAGCAATCTCGGTTAACAGCATCGAGGAATTGAGCTCGTTCAGAGCAACCCAATATGCCTGTCACAAGAAGTAGAGCAGAAAAGTACTCACTTCAAAGCGGTCTGCCGGGATCCCTTACTGAAAATCCAATACAATTTGTTTCTTACAGAAGGAAATCGAACACGCTCAGGTGGAAAGGGAAGAGTCTACGGTTACCACCAAAGCGATAGGGTTCTTTGAAAGAGTAGGCAGTGCATTTTTTGTGCATTATTCCTTTCTATAACCGACCATTTCACATCATTTCACATCCAATGTATGCACTTGTAAAGACACGCGAACAGCGTCACACTATAAGATCATAGAATTTCAAAAGACCCTGCTCTTGTTTAGTCCAAAACACATAAGCACACGGTACACTGTGCTGCGTTGCATGCGACGCACATCGTTCAAATCGTTTGAGTTTTGGGCAATACTAATATGGCTGTTTTCTCCACTTCGACGTCTCCAATCACCGCGCACTTTTGTGCAAGCTTTTCAGTAAGCTTTCCTCTTTCTGTTGCGGCTCACATCCTGCACTCCGTGAGGAACCTTTCTTCCAAAGTCGGCTTCTATAACAGGATGCAGCCTACCTTTTAAAACCATTTGGCTCTCGCCCTTGACCATAACTAGGCGAAATTGTTGACGAGTTTTAATTAACATTTTATTTCACTGTCCTCATTTTCTGCGAAAGACTCGGCGCTTCCATGATTGCTTCATTAGGTTTCGTGCCAGTCTATACTTAAACTTAAATTCGCAGCAGCCGGCAGTGCTTTTCTTGTCGTTTTCAATTTTCCTCCAAGAATATGCTACATGAAGCCCAAACAGTCCGCGGTTTAAAAATTTCCCGGGTAAATAAAGTGGATAAGTGTTTCAGCAGAGGAAAAGCCTTCTCTTTCAAAACGAGTAGCTACTCGTTATTATCCGCCTAACTTCTAGCAAACAGTCGGATCATATTTGATTGAAACTGTAAAATTGCTTTTAATATGAATGGAGCGCATAGAATTATATGTAGCGTGCTACCTAGGTTTTCTCAGGAGACCTAAATTCGTAAGGAAGCGGTACAGTTTTCTCGAAGAACCATGCAGTGATTTTGGGACTTTACATTGATTCTTCCCAAACAGTAATCTAAATGCGTATTATGCCGTCTTCTTTCACGTTAAATTTCGGGTGAAGTATTGCCTTGCTGAGAGTTTCGGCTGCTAGTTCAGTTTAATAGCCTTTCCTTTTCGACTTTGCTCTATTTTTTTGTCTTTAGACGTAGGACATGACTCGATTAGCCAAGGAAAAGTTCTGCATTCGGATCCTTGCCAGTTTCTTTTTTTGTATATATAAATTTGGAAAAAAACGTTCATATCTTGTTCTATTCGAAATAGGCTTAACAGAGCACCACCGGACAACACGGCCTTGCTGACTAAGATTTCACTTGTTCTCATCAACGTGCTCGCGAAGTTGGATGCGGCAATGTTTAGACGATACCACGTGTGCTTCTGTCGAAAGAGAAAGAGCTAATATCTTCCGTAAATTCTGCCTCCCATTTCGGTATTAATGTTACAGACGCCACAGTCGATGAAGAGATTGTCATCATTCCGAGATTGGTATTCTTTCCCCATTGTGGTGTAAATACGACGCAGAAGAGAAACATCTACGTTCTCAAGCCGCTTTGTTGAAACGTTCCGGCCAGCACCGGAGTTCAAGTTAATGAGAACGTCGTCCTGCTTCTATTAGTTCTATCACTTCTACAACGCCCAGAAAATGATGAGATTCTTTTGAAACACAATGCACATACCGCATGCTCATAATCCGGCTAATACCTCGGAACTCGGAATGAGAGAATCCAAGCTCGAGGATTGATTTTCCGCATCGCACACATGATCTGCGAACAGAAAGGTGACTATAAACACTCTAGAGAGAAAAATCTGCATTCTCGTTGCAGTTCGCGCACTTTGCAAGCAATGCCGGATCGGCATAGAAATAACTTTATTGGCAATCCCATTAGCATAATGACTTAACTTCGGCTGTTTATAAAAAACAACAACCACTGTGTCTTTCATTCGCGAGTTATAACGCCATGCTTAGGATATTGTCTCACCTTAATTTACATCTCTTTATTTACCAAGCTTACCTGGCAATTTTCCTGTAATTCATGCTGTAGGAATCTTACTAAATTATAAGAAAAAGGGTCTTCGCTTCCTAACGTGATGTACCTCGGTAGCTGCCCGGCTTCACACTAAGGAAAAAAAAGGCGTTAATACTGAAACCTCGCGTAACTTCAGTACTGAATAACGCCGACACGAAGATAAAACTACAGCAGTTGTCTTCCTCGTGTCATCTCTTCAACATTAGCAAAGTTGCGGAGTTCGAACTTCTATTCGCTTTTCGTTCCTGACAAATCGTGACCCATAGTTATGCGAAGGAATTAAGATTCAAAGAGGGTGCGGGGGTGTATTATGCTCGTTGCACAAACACGTTTAACTGTTTATATGGCCCGTCATCCTTTCTGAAGACCTCTTTTTTACGATTTCTGTTAAACAAAGTTTCAGCGAGGACTTTTACAACAGTGCGGATCATCTTACCACTGCTTCTGTTTCTATACCATTCAGTGGTTCATGGAGGTGACACATTTTTAAAGGTTACCTTTTGTTCAGTAGCTGTGAGTAGATGAATCAGGACACTTTTTTTTGTACACCATGTCATAGAGAAATTTTAAGAGAAAAAAATGGCTGCGGTTTAGCTCTGGTTAAACCTCGAGTGACGCGATAGCTACATCTGGCCGAGTGGAGTTCCTTCTACATCTGGCGTTCCTGCTTCATCTTCGTCCCACTTGACACGGCGCATGCGCACAGCTGTTTCTTGCAGCTGTTGCGCGCCGCCCGGCCGGCAGCAGGAGCTCCTCCGCACCACGTGACCAACGGCCGCACCACGTGATCAACCCACGTGACCAACCACGTGACCAACGGTGCCGCCATGAACCTCAAGTGGTGCCGCAGAGCTGAAGTGGTGCTCCGGAGCTCAAGTGGTGCAACTCTGAAGGGTCGAAGAGGTGGCATGGTGTAGCTATCGCTATCAAAAAGAAACTTGAGCACCGTGCTTGATAGCCCCGAAATATGACCACTTGTTTCCAGCATCGCGTATATTAAGAAGGGACGCCATCTTTAGGGCCAAATTCAGTGAAAAATAATTGGTTTTTGTGGAAAGGAAATGGCGCGGTATCTATCTCATATATCGTTGGACACCTGAACCGCGCCGTAAGGGAAGGAATAAAGGAGGGAGTGAAAGAAGAAGGAAGGGAGAGGTGCCGTAGTGGAGGGCTCCGGAATAATTTCGACCACCTGGGAATTTTTAACGTGCACTGACAGCGCGCAGCACACGGGCGCCTTAGCGTTTCGCCTCCATAAAAACACAGCCGCCGCTGTCGGGTTCAAACCCGGGAACTCCGGATCAGTGGCCGAGCGCACTAGCCGCTGAGCCACAGCGGCGGGTTAGCGATTTATATTTTATGATAAATAAATGATGAAAGTTTCAATTCAACCGGGCAGTTTGCTGTAATAATGTTAACGACTTCGCATCTACAGCAGTTCTTAATTTAGAAAAATACTAAAAAAGAGAGGCCTCCAGAGAGGCCGAACAATCTGTTGGTGCCGAATTTCTCCAGACTGTGAGAACCCATGGCATGGTCAGGAGGTGCTTCATTTAGACGATGCTGACCGTAAGCAGACGCTCCTAATTCTGCTTACGCCATAGCTCCAGCCAAGCCGCGGACGGGTGAGAGCCAAGGTTAATAACCGCTTTAGTTAACTCCGCACCATCCCCCCCCCCCCCCTCTCCTATCCTTCAGAGTGCTTACATTCAGAAGGACATGAAAGTGCGTGGTTCAGGGCAACAAAGCGCGCAATAAAAATGCAGGAAATGCAACGTAAACGTGAAGAAAGAGACCATGCCTTGTGTTATCAAGCCGATGTTGTCACACGCAGCTCCGACAGCTCCGAGGGAGCTCAGATAGACATGAAGAATAAAAAAAACGTGAAACAAAATAGGGGAACCGAAATGGCGACATTGAGGAGCAGGCAATCGGAGAAGTGGCGTGCGGTGGTCGCTAAAGACGGCGGGCGTCTGGAAATTGAACGTGACGCGAGTCGCCGACGACCCCGCGGCGAGCACGGCAAACACGTCACGTTCGGTTTGCCTTAAAGCGCGTCAAGTGTCCACGCGCGACTGATTCTCTTTGTCTCGGGGAGGCCATCTTAGCAGGGTTGCGGTTAAGGACGCGCTCTGGGGGGCGCAGGAGCGCACACACGCACGCACACAGAACGCGCTCGCCAAACCGCGGCACTAGGAAAGCTGTCTAGCGCGGGTGTTTGCACGATTTTTTAACGGCCCAAATATACCAGTCATGACGTAGAGCGCTCGCGAAACCGCGACGTTTATGTGGACAGGTGCGTGCCGAGTTCGAAGAGACAGCTTGTCAAGCAAAACCTGCTCCTCGCACGCCTAGTGAAGAGCGCGATTTCGTGTCCGATGGGGAAAAAAAATAAAGAATATGAGTGCGAATATTGGGAATATCTTAGGGAAAGAACCAGGCCCATTCGCTGATCTCAAAAAGACGTCGGGCGTGAAACCGGCAATTTTCAGTCTGTGCATAAATTCCGGAGAAGTACACGACTTTTACGTCATTGCTAAGTAATGAGAACGAGGAAATACCAGCCTGTTTCTTATAGCAGGAGATTTTCCTCGGTTCAACGATAATTTGACTTGAAATTCACATTGTGAAATATATTCCGGAAGCTGAAATCTATTTCTTAAATAATTTTTTCCTTCAGAAATTTTTGGGGTGGTTCTTTGTGACAACGGCAGTTTTGAGCCAGACTAATCTCCGGTTGGCCAATATGCGTTTGGGTTAGTTTCTCGCATTAAGCATCAGATATTGATCGGCAGTGCTGTCTTAACTGGTATTTTGTTTTTGTTTTTGTGTCTTTGGAGACGTCGTGCTGCGATGCCTAATGTCGACTTGATATCTAGTGGTAATATTCAGCAGAATACAAAGCAGCCTTTCTCGATATCCTCAATCCTATTTCTATCATCTTTATGCGTTCTACCTTCCCTGCCATCTCACTGTCTTTCAAAAAATATTGTTAGCACACTAGGCGTGCTTCCAGCTTCAGCACAGAACAGTGATGGAGATTGTTGACACGAGAAGGCAGGTTATTCCCAATTTGTTAAGATGCAAAAGGAGCCGTGCGCTTTAGATGGTTTGTGCGGACAGTTGGTTGCAAAACATTTTTAGCCCTGGCAAATGTTTGCTGCTGAGCATTGATGAGGGCCTCACTGTTGATTACATTTGAGAGTAGGGCACTGTGAACAGTTTATAAAGTAGGCATGCGAGATTAGGGGTAATCATTGAAGCGATCGATAAAAAGTTGTGATCGAGAAAAGGGGCATTGCATCGAGGCGTAATGAACTCTAAGCTATTATCCGAATCGCTCCATGATATTGAAGATGTTGTAGTAGACTTTAAGTGCGATGGGTGTTTCCTCATCATGTGACGAAGTAAGTAAACTGACTTTGAACAAATGCGTAGTAAAGAGATATTAAGGTACCTTGAATGAAAAAGTATGCCTTTTTAGTAATGTTCTTATGCCAAAAGCACATTTTTTTTATGCTTGAAAAATGCTGAGTGTATTTAATGTTAGCGTCAAGAATGACATCAAGAAAGGTGCAATGGCCAAATGCTTGAATGGAATGAGAATTATAGAGAGCGACAAAATGTGTGCTGGAGCTTTACGACTGCAGCTAAATACCATTAATGTTTTCTTAGAAAGGTTAATTTGTAAGCAGTTGCGATGACACCAGAGTAAATTATTACTGAGGCCAGTAGTGAGCGATGTTGTTAATGCGTGAATTGATTTATCGGCATAGAGAATGAGTTCCAATTTAGTAACGCAGCTGGGCAGATCATTAATATAAATTAAGAACAGGAGTGGGGCCAGAATGCAACCTTGAGGTACACCTATGTTAATTGTATTCAAGTGAGAGAGCACATTAGAAATGAAGGAAACTTGCTCTCTGTCTGGTAAGCAACTTTTGATAAGTTTGAAAGGTTGCCCTATCATTCGTACAGCTTATACCTGTAGTCGCATCATTTTATTTACAAAATATAACGTGCTCACAAGTAGAAGCCGGTCAGGACTGGAGGAGTTGCTTTCAGGAGGGGCCCTTGACATCGGGGCGTCGAGCCCGCAACCTCTACCAGTGTCATGTAGCAGTTGGCGTTGGGAACTCGAGCCTAGACGGCATATCGAACAACAACACCGAGAAGCACTTGAAGCTGCGGCAGCAGAGAGAGGCGGGCGGAGCGAGAAGTCAGTTTCTTCACAAAAGCCACCAACGTGACGCACGAACTTCGTGCGGAGCAACTGCCGAGCAGCTATTGTAGAAGACGCGCCAATTTGTTTTCCTACGCCACTCCATAGTGCAATGGCCCTCCACACTTAGGGTGTAAATTAATAATAATAATTAATAATTGGTTTTTTGGGGAAAGGAAATGGCGCAGTATCTGTCTCATGTATCGTTGGACACCTGAACCGCGCCGTAAGGGAAGGGATAAAGGAGGGAGTGAATGAAGAAAGGAATGAGAGGTGCCGTAGTGGAGGGCTCCGGAATAATTTCGACCACCTGGGGATCTTTAACGTGCACTGACATCGCACGGCACACGGGCGCCTTAGCGTTTTGCCGCCATAAAAACGCAGCCGCCGCGGTCGGGTTCGAACCCGGGAACTCTGGATCTGTAGCCGAGTGCCCTAACCACTGAGCCACCGCGGCAGGTGAGGGTGTAAAGTCCAAAACTTAAATTAATGTTTCGAATGATTCCGCGCTATTTTATGCGAACATACGAAGTCTCCTACGACAGACCTTGACCGTCTCATTCTATGTAATAACTTCGCTTATTGATTAGGCTGGCTGCTTATAAAACGTAATCGTCACGCTAGAGCTAAAGGAAGCAAGTGTTTGTCTGGTGCCGTAAATATGCCAGCGAAATAGCTATCGAGCGTCGCGGCGTGAACACGAACCGCCGGAAGCTCGTCGTGACCTAAAAGCAACGGCCGTACGCTGCCCGTGGCTTCGAGTCGGTCACATCGACCAGACTTTGTGGGCGTGAGCGGCCCTTTTGCTTCCAGCCTGGCTTCGTATTCATCCCTGCAGGTCGCAGAAGCCCCGTACGTCGACGCGGAGAGCCTCCGCCCACTCGTGCATGCAGAACGCTACTTGGCACTTTGCACGCTAGCGCTCAAAATTCAATCAATTATTTCCGCCGAGCGCGCTGGGCCCGAAAGGGGACCCGGAGGAGGTGTGTTCCAGGGAAGAGGAAACAAAAAGGTGGCCGCCTGCTCTAAAGGCGAGAATTAGACAGAAAGCGAAAGAGAAATAATAAATACGAGAGGCGGTGGGTTCCCGCGTGCACAGCGCTCCACTTAGTCCGCCTTGAGCCACTAACCCTATTTGGGAAATTCCCGGTGTTAGGCCTTGTTACCCGCGACCGACGAAAGCCGCAAACGCTTTGCGAAGATGTGCGAAGGGGGGAGGGGGGAGAAAAGGATAAAATATACGTGGAGGCGAAAAGAGCACGCTGAAACGAGGGTGCGAGGAGAAATTGCATTGTCGCCAAACGACGTAAAGCGTTTTGCGACGAAACACGGTTTAATGGAGCGCCGTGGTCACGTATTAGAGGAGCCAAAACTGGCGCGGAGGATGATGTGCTACATCGCTCGCTTCCGAACCACCTGCGATGCTCGAATTCCAATTGGCAACAAAATTGTTCGAAGAACTTTGCGCGTCTTGAGAGACGTGACATTGGTCAAATCGGTACTTCTATTTCTTTTTCTTTTGCATTGCGCCTGTTTGGTGCTTTGCATAATTCAGCTGCCCCGCCGCGGTGGCTCAGTGGTTAGGGCGCTCGACTACTGATCCGGAGTTCCCGGGTTCGAACCCGACCGCGGCGGCGGCGTTTTTATGGAGGAAAAACGCTATGGCGCCCGTGTGCTGTGCGATGTCAGTGCACGTTAAAGATCCCCAGGTGGTCGATATTATTCCGGAGCCCTCCACTACGGCACCTCCTTCTTCCTTTCTTCTTTCACTGCCTCCTTTATCCCTTCCCTTACGGCGCGGTTCAGGTGTCCAACGATATATGAGACAGATACTGCGCCATTTCCTTTCCCCCAGAACCAATTATTATTATTCATAATTCAGCTAGCCGTGGAACTGTGTTTTTGAGCAGAAGGTGGCTAATGGGTCTTAAAATAACGGAAGGTATTGTAGCTTCTTGTTTAGAGGCTAGCGAAGATAACGATATACGTGCAGTGGATGGCGAGAAAAACTATGCGAGTGCTGTGACCGCCAATGAGAGCAAACAAGTTCAGCAACAAAATGGAAGGCGGCATGTAGAAGCGGATTTTAATTTCAAGGCTTTGCGTTCAGCTTCTATGCTGTTAAACGAAACACAGAAAGATAAAGAACCAAGGGTTCTGCTTTCTCTTTTTTGAGTAACCTTCGCAGGGTATACCGACCTCAGTCATAGGACCGCTGTTAATGTTAACCCCTTGCTTTGAAAAAAAAATTAGGTCATTATTTACTACCACAGTAAGTCCGCATTTTACGAGAGACTTGAGATAAAGCACGCCGACGTCCGTAAGCCCAATCCTCTAAAATTTATCGTCCATAACGCGCTGTTTGCTTAAGAAGAGCACAGAAGATATTAGGATCCATCTCGCGCTGTCGAGTGGAGCTCCCACCGATAACTGTTCTTTTTTTCGCTCAACTCTAGGCTGTCATAAAATGCTGCGCTCCAGCATTTTGAGCCAGTAAATCACGGCATATGCTTAGCTGCGCGCAGAGCTCTAGCAGGGCCTAGTTCTTCAGCGAGAGACAATTTGCAGGGCGTCCACGAGATTACCCGGGCTCTTGGTAAATAATGAATGGCTTGCAAAGCGTGAAGACAGCGCCTTTTGCTGCCGCTTCTGCCGGCGGACGCGCGCAACTACGAGCAGCCTTCACGGTTCCTTGTCTCCAAGATTTTCACAAAGTTTTCTCGCGGGCTCGCGAGAGCTTTCGCTAAATGAATTTTAAGCCCGCAGAAACAACGCTGTCTGCAGATCGCACTCGACTGTAACAAAACTTCTGACGCGTTATATCCCCAAATAAAAGAGACCTGCATAAAACGCTACCCACTTATAAAATAAAGAAGATATATGAAACGGGCTTCAGTTGCACACAATCCCCTGTCTTTCTTTACTAATCGCTTTTGAGCAGTGGTTTCAAAACCGCGTGCAGAGTATTCTTAAACATGGCACGAAATGACGCCTTGACGGATGTTTCAGCGGAAGCCACGAGTATGGCATGCATTTTGTCACGGCAGACTGTTTATCGTTTCTGGCCTTCGCGCGGCTACGCAGCTGAGAAGGTGTCTGGAGATGACTTCCCTCTATCTACAGCCTCTTCCTGCAGCCCTCGTTCTCACTACATAAATGGAGCAAAACCTTTGCTGCAGAGAGAACACAACGAACAACACTACACTTGTCGCGGCAAGTTTGTTCGCCGAATTCTCCGTCAGCCGCGAAAAAATTACGCAGGTTTTGTATCTTCCACGCTTTCACTAATGAATTGTCGTACTGTTGTCTACGTGAAATAATCTCGTTCCGTGCGGCCGAGGTGTCCAAGCACATAGAAATAACGGTCTGGCACTTCCGAATTCGCTGTGTCAGTGCCTATTTCTCTTATAAAAATGGTCTGTAGACAGTCGCTAGACTTCATATAGACTCTATTGCCTTCCTATAGATATTTCTGTTCGTCCATTCATAGCCTAAAGACAAAAGTCTGCTTAAAGTGTATGGTCATAATTCTATAGATGCTCCATAGACTGTCCATAGGATTTGTATTGTCTATAGACTGTTATCCAGAGACTGTCTATAGACGGTCTATAAACTTTATAGACACAAGTCTGTGCACAGTCTATGGGCTGTCTAAAGATATTTTTGTACAGCCTTCGGCTTGCCCACCAGCTCGGAAAGTAAGTCCTCGAGCTAAAACGAGGCGGCCCACGAATTAGCTCGAGGACTTACTTTCCGAGCTCGTGGGCTAGCCGAAGGCTTCACGGGGCGGGACCGCTTAGTGTGTTACAGAGAGATCACACAACACTACAGACTAGGGCGGGTTAAATATCCTCCGGCTGATATATCCTTAAACAAGAGCCAGGCCTCCACTTGGCGTCGCCTGCAAACCAACTCGTTTCCAAGCCCGGTGTCGTGCAGCCTCTACTACCCGGGTCAGTACTCCAGCCAGTGTAAGCTATGTAAAGCCAGGGCTGATCTTAATCACATTCTGTGGGAATGCCCACAGGCTCCCTCTGAGGGAAGCATAAAGTCTTTAGAACAATGGGAGACCTTATTACTCAGCTCCGATCCGGAGATTCAACTGAAGACCGTCCGACTGGCCGAAACCGCCGCTAGGTTCAAGGACTCCTGGCCGTCGTCTAGGTGGGAAGGCTTAAAGCCTTTCCTACATCTGTTGGACAAATAAAGTTTTACAATCCAATCCAATTCAATGTACAGTTTGCTTAACACAGAAGACAAGTGTGAGACACCTGTGAGGTCTCTCGAGTGCTAGCTAACCGGTTGTTCCTTCACCTCAGTGCCTTTAAATGCATCACGTTACAGTACATCCATGTTTTTCACGTACGTCTTCAATTCACGCTCCCTTGAGAGGCCTTCAACAAAAATCAGCAGAAGGAAGGGGGTAGATGGCGGGGGGACAGAGGCATAGCTATGTAGTCGCTGAATTTAAGTGGTTAGTATCCTTGCTGTGACGCGGCCGACACGACATCGCCGAGGCAAAGCTGGGAGGTTGTGGAGCTTTGCTGAATTATATGTTTTTGTGGAGCTTCTGGAGCTCGTTTCTGCTGCGGGAGGGGGTCTTTTGCTGACACATTTGCCATTTCCTCGACTTACACGCCGTTAGAAACACTAAAAGGTCTGGCAGGATATCTCCAGGAGTGCCCTAAACGCTGGTGGACATCAGCAGAAGTTGTTGGAAAGTACTTCTTTTTATCCAAGTCCTAATTTGGTGAGTTTTCATTGTTCGAGGGTGCACGCGAATTCATGGCCGCCTGCTAATCAGCCTTGAGATTAGCAGACTACTCCTCAGTGGCAAATACGTAATGTTCTTACCCCAAAGTCACTACTGGAAACAATACCCTTGGAGGCAAAACGCCCGTGTGTTGTGCGATGTCAGTGTACGGTAAAGATCCCCAGGTGGTCGAAATTATTCCGATGCCCTCCACTACGGCACCTCTTTCTTCTTTTTTCTTTCACTCCCTCCTTTATCCCTCCCCTTACGGCGTGGTTCAGGTGTCCAATGATATATGAGACAGATACTGCGCCATTTACTTTCCCCAAAAACCAATTATTAGTTAATTAAACAATACCCTTAACTTGTGAAAGTAATATGGCAGTATGGCAGTAAATTCATTATGTGTAGAGCTACGTATTAGAATTTGCCTTGTGAAGAGCCGTGAGAGATTCTGCACGTTCAGTACTGCCGATTTTGGGTTCTTTGCATTTCCAAAAGTTTTATATACTACGCTTTGTACTGCATGCGGCGCTTTGGCAAATGCGCCTGAGACACATCAGAGACTCTGATTTAGTCACCTCTGACTGATGACCGTAGTACAGGTGTGTGTTCTGTCCAATAAGGAAACTCGGTCATAGGAACTTACCTTGAAGTGGTCTTTCTTGGACCGCTGGGAGGACGAAAGGACTTAGGGGCGAGATTAGTGCACGGCAAGATTATCACTTTCCCATTTTCGCCGTACAGAATCACCTAAAGCCCTCGCGATTGTTTTTATTATGTTGCGTCATAATAAACCGAACAATGGAAAACTTGGCACCTATTATTTATGAGCTGTTTCCCACGCGTATTCTGTATACAGTTTAGGCTCGCCATTGTTCAAAATTGTCATTGCCAAGTTTATTTTATTTGGCGGGAACGTAACTAGTTTAGTAAGATACATTCCTTGACCATGAACAGTTCCAGGTATAGGAAATCTTCACTTGCACAGGTCTACGATGTCAAAAAAATACCGAATGGAGCAACCGCATTATGCATACTATGTCTATTCTTATGGTGTGATGTTGCGCACATCATGTGGGCATGGAGTTCGCAGTAGTAATCAGCAATGTTCTGTCGGAAGAATGCAGCGAATATCAACTGAAGGCCAACGTGGACAGAGTCGGCAGAGAGTGAAGAAGGCAAATGTAACTCTCAAATTTTTGAAAACACGGTGGTCGCCGCTGGGTCAGGTTTCGGCTAATAGACATCAGTGGAACGGCTTCTGACCTAATAATAATAATAATAATTGGTTTTGGGGGGAAAGGAAATGGCGCAGTATCTGTCTCATATATCGTTGGACACCTGAACCGAGCCGTAAGGGAAGGGATAAAGGAGGGAGTGAAAGAAGAAAGGAAGAAGAGGTGCCGTAGTGGAGGGCTCCGGAATAATTTCGACCACCTTCTGACCTGCCGTAAGCATATTCTGAACAAATGAGAATTATTGCAAAGTTTATTACTAAAATGATGATGATCAGCGTCTCGAAGGCATTGCACTGACACGGCGAAGGAGCGCAATATAGCGGCTGGAGTTCACGCGGAGACTGCGGTCACAGTTGAAAAAAAAAAGGCCGCCACCGTCTGGAAGACGTTGAAGTGACGAGCGTTAGCTTTATTGGTCATGCGTAAAACGAAAGTCTTTCCGCATCCAGCGGGGCCAGTGAAGAAAACCCAGAGCGGTTAGGAAAAGTAACATACACTTTTCCACCTAGCGCAGCGATTAGGGTGCCTCGATGCCAGCATCCGATGCCTGATGCTGGCATCGAGGCACCCTAGGAGCGATCTACGCCTAGTGCCATGTATCAGAGAAATTACGATGCACGTCTAGCCGTTGTCGAGTTAAACTCCCTAGATATACGTCCCAAACTGAATTTGCTTCGTTCGGGGGGACAAGGTGGGCCTAGGATTCGGCTTGCGGTGCGATATGGTAACGCTTCAATTGGTAATTGCGTGTATACAATGTTTGCCTATTATTTAATCGTGGTTTTATTTCTATACCGCAACTGATAGGGTTTAATTTGCCCATCAAATTCTGTGCAAAACTGTCTCCGGTATGAGAGCCCCTTGTTGTCGGTGTATATATAGCGGAACGGATGTACACATTGCAGATGGCGCTACAAGTCTCAATGCGAGATGTGCTGTTTTCTGGACACGCCATGTTCGCGCCCGGTCGACGAGCTTTTCTACACCCGGGATGTTCGGAAGAGATGTTTGTGCAACAGCTGTTGACGATTAAGCGCTTTGCTCAGCACAGGGATAGTTTTTCTTGAATTAAAGCCCACAATATGAGAAATTATGGCGCCACTAGAACTTGGTGCTTCAGGCTTTTATTGATTCGCCACTAGAAACTTGGTGCTTCAGGCTTTTATTGATTCGTTAAAACTTTCTGATAAAATCTTTTCGCCAGCGCCTACGGCCGTAAAATATGTTATAACAAAAGCATAGTAACAGTCGCTTGCCTCTACAAGAAAAATCAGTACAATATACAGCCGTTCGCTCTAGGTGATAGTAACGATCTATTTTTCTCTAGCAATATGGATCATGTTTTAAACCCTTCACAAAGTTCAGCAGTGAACTGCAATTTACGTGATTCACCGCGAGAATTTTAACAAGCTCTCAATATAAGCAAGCCGGCAAGGAGGAAAATTTTACAAATATAAATATTGGTAACGACCCTGGCTGGAGGTGGACTATGGGAGGTGGCTTGAATAGGTATTTATCTCACATTGCTTAGTTGATGGTGGCAGTGATGTTAATAATCACGATCGTTAGGAGGCGTACCCCACAGGGAGAAATACAGCGTCAAATGTTCGATTCTTGGAAAGACCTGAGTCTTCTTTGCGAATGAACATACATTCGGGGTTATCGGCCAAAATGGGCAAGTGCTAGATCGTAAAAGAATTGCAGCTATATTCGCTTTCGCTGGATCGCTGTGATGCATAATACATTTTACTTTGCCTATCAGTGTGTCGCTAGCAGATGCGCTTGATTTCTCGGTCGATTTCAATCTCCTCTTTATGCTTGATGTAACTTAATAGGAGCCGTCGTCACCATTGCGCTTCTTTGAATTACACAACCTGCCTGCGACATCGCAGACAAACTCACAGGTAACGCGCCTCATCTACGTTCTTAAAGCCCCTTAAGAAAAGTAAATTTGCGCCAATCTTAGATAAATTGCGCCTGTGCCTTTCTGTCTTCACCTGGCGCAAACTATAGCCTCGTTTCCTCTTACGTCGCACCTTCACATTGTACAAAATGGAGCGGGATAGATGTCGCCACCGTCGGAGTTTTTTTAATCAGCAAAAAAAAAAA
Source organism: Amblyomma americanum (assembly GCA_030143305.2). Lineage (NCBI taxonomy): Eukaryota > Metazoa > Arthropoda > Arachnida > Ixodida > Ixodidae > Amblyomma > Amblyomma americanum. Next base: position 506,569 of record JARKHS020026777.1, read on the forward strand.
AAACTCTGGTCTGATTGAGACGCAGGCTCGCGCTCTGCTTATCTCTTTCTCCACCGTCGGCAAGTGCGTCTTATCATTTCGCTATTACCACCGGGTCTAAATTACACAGAAAGTCATTCAAGTGTAACTTGCAACTTTAAGACCGCACCATTTGATGAAACTTTACGGTGATAACATTTATGACTTTAGATGTTCAATCATTCTTTCTTCTTTTGACTTCGAAGTGCACGCACTTACTGAAAAATTTGATATGAATCTTGCCGACAATAAACCTCACAAAGCAACCGTTAAATACTTTTCGCAATAAAGTAACATTTTAAATAGCATTCGCCCCCAAAAATAGAGGTACACGCATTGTCTCTAGATTGCACTTTTATTCTAAAGCTTGGGACCATCAGTGTGGAGCTGTGTGAAATAGATACACTCTACGGCAGACAGAAACCGTTCATATAAATATGCGAAGAAAAACGGTATCTTTGTTTAGTTTGTCGCTATACACACGACGTTATTGCAGCCTCCAGTAATGTTAATGCACTTAAGCATTGAACATACAAAACATCATTACACGTGGTAGAAAATAGTTAAAAGATATGCTGTGAATGAAAAAAAAAAATAGGTAGCCTGCGCTGTCGACGGACACATGAATTGGTCGAGCTCGGAGCGTTGGCTGCGCGGCGTTTACGATGAAGTTTCAAAGCAGAGGCCAATATCCTCTTAACCCCCGCTGTACTCAACGCCTCGACGAAAATTTAACCTAACCACCGGGGCGGTTGCGACATATCGCTCAGAAACCTAGGTGCCTGCCCTTGCTCCAAATTCAGGCACGAAGTGTGTCTGAAGCTAAATTGTCTAAAAATCTGACCGCAAGCATTTCCTTTTTAATGGATGAAATCCGACTATGTCTCGCTTGCTGACGTGGACATACGCATCTACACCCGTGTTTCTCCGGCTGCTGTTAATTATCGTCGGCTGTTAATTGTCAGGGGACTCTCCTTTTAAAGCAGTTCTGGGGACACTTTTGCACTCACTAAAGCTTCACTGATTGTTTTTGTAAAGACATGCAAACATCCCGCACTCCCAGGCATGATTTGTCTACTAATTTTTAGGCCTCGTCATGCCCTATCACCTTTTGCCAGTGTCCGCTTTCGTTCCCGAAATAATTAAATATCAACTTCAGTCTTTCTCAGCGTTTTTGTTAAGGACACTGCAGTTACGTATTACTTCTAGCAACACAACGTGAGCACTACGAGGTCAAGCCAGAATGCTTGATTATTTCAATATGTACACAGTCTTGGTCAGCTCGGTCAAACTCGACTGTAGCATCAAATCAGCGACGGGTCTCCTCTTCCCGGCAATGCTAATTCCCTTTGCAGTTGGTGGCATTGAATACATTTTGCGGAGAGCGCAAGTACAGAATGCGTTAAAAATTGAAGCCCCCGGGCAGTCCGCCTTTGATGTATTGAAAATTGCCGCCCCTACCGCATTATGTCCACTCATTGGACAAGGTTCCTTCTCCATTGCGCGTGGTGCGCTTCGGGATGGCGCCGAAAAAAGCTGTTTGCAAAGCGACATCTCGCGTTTTCGGCGTCTCTGCCCTTACGCAAACGCAAGTGCCACAGCCCAAAGTGCCGCCGAGCATCAAAAAGCACACTCCCACAGCTTTCCCTTTGAAGCAAACCGAGCTTGGGTCAATCTCTAAAAAGCGCCGGTTCGCCTTTCAGCTTGCTTAGTAGAGGACGGAGTTGAAGCGGGCGGTGGCGGTTGTTTGCTGTGCTACTAGCGGTAGAGGCTGCCGTATAGATGTATTTGCAGCATTGGAGTACGAGATAAGCGTAGTATAACTCCATATCTCCGGCTGTTCGTAGTGCGGCTCATCATTCTAGAAGCTGGTCAGTGGGAAACTTCAGACATAGTGAGTGTTGTGGCCACTCGTGTGATGACAGCAAACCGGTTCTTTCTGATTTGCTGCGACAAGAGGCAGCGAAGAAAGTAGATCTCATTTGGCTTGCTCAAGAACAATTGCATCAGCGCATCCTGACGTGGTCATAATGGAAAGAAAACATGGTCTGCTCTCTGGAAAGGGCCTGTTGTCAAATGGTGTTTAAATGAAGCTTTTATTGCAAGTCTGATTAAGAAGCAAACGTCAGATGCTGTTTAACGAGACTCAACACGCCGTGCTGACTCAGCGGCTAAAATATTCCACACCGGAACACAAGGCTGTGGTTGTGATTCCAGGCTACGTGGCTGCACTTTAAGGGGGACGAAATCCTATCATTCCAATGCTCTGACATTTCGATGTAGGTCTGAGAAGTCGAGTAGTAAAATAGAATCTCCAGCTCTTTTCGATGGCGTACCTCAAACGCAAGAAGTAGGATTTGCACCTCGAAATAGAACAAATCTAACAACATTTCGCCTCCCTAACTGATGAGGGAATCAACGCCTGGTACAACCAGCATAAAAAAATCGTTTCTTTCCACCAAACAGTTCTCGTAAAAATAACCTCAATAGTTTTTCTTGGTGCCAGTTTGCTTCAGCATATCTTTCTTTAGTTGTGAGCCCTGGTACTCAAGCCAAGATAAAAGGCGCACGAAACTAGACAACGTCTCTTCAACACCGAGCCATCTGCCTAGCATAGTGAAAAATAAAATCGAGGAGTGCATTTGCTATTAGCTAGATTGCCATGTCATCATATCTGTGGCTCGCGCTTGAGAACAGCCTAATACATCAAAATATTCTGGAGAATATTGTTTCTTTTCATGCGGCAAGAATATTAAACAGTACAGTACTTAACAAAACAATAGCACGGCACTTATTTTACTGCGACAGTTTCACTGGTTTGACGGAAGGTAACCAGTGCGTGGGAAAATCTAATTGACTTTATCTATCACCTTCGGTGCTATCCTTTCTACTAAAGTGGTGTTTTCGCTACTAGTACGTGATTTAACACACCCCTGCATGAACATGTTTGCACAGTGAAGACGTTGAAACGTCGTTTCTAATGAGTAGACGTGACTATAATAAATAACGGTCAAGTTAGATTGCGTCGGAAGTCAAAAGCATAAAGACATATGCTGCAGGTTTTCTGCGTCATAGCACTGAGTTAAAAACAGGCGTCACACGCTTTTATATACCACATACTCAAAGATACTTGTACAGTAAAACAAAGATCGTTTCTTGGTTTCCTCTTCAGTCATACATCACTTCAGCTGCATTATTCAAAAACAATTCTATCGCTTGGCTTTCCCAATGTTAGGAAGGAGAGAAAAGCGAATCAGCGTCGAGAAAAGCAATGGGAAGCCCCGTGATAATGATAATGGTTTTTCAAAGACACCGTTGCGTGTCTCGCATGAAGACATCTGAGTATTAAAGCAAGAGGCGAAACAAAGCACCAGACACAAAGTAACACCAGCTCCGACAAAAGGCGTTTTAGGTCACATTTAAGTATAGCTTTCAAGAAAAGTAGGTAGGATGAGTTATTCTCGTCATAACTCTTATTTCCTTGCCTCTCTGAGGTTATTGAGCATGCAGCCGATTTTCTTTTTAAGTTCTCAACTTCACCGCATAGATTCCGTCTCTTAATAAACCTCGCGTTTTTTTTTGTGTGTTTCTTTTTCTAGAGGGAGAGTGTGTGCCACACAAATTCAATTCATTAGAAAAGCAACACCGCAAGCTGAAATGGACTGGGCTTACACTGAAGGCATATATTTCTGTCTGACCACTAATTTCCTTCCGACTGCAACCTTTGCTTATGGTTCTAAAGCTACTGGTTGTGCAAGGGTCGCTGGGTTACAGGGCCTTCATTGTTACCCCTAATAACCGGTGATTTTTTGTCAAGTTTATACGATAATTTTGGAAGCCTCGGCTAAGATTTAGCTGTCCAAGTCTGGCTGTGTAATTTTTCCAGTTGTCAGAGGCGGCCAGCTCCACCGTTACCATCTCTCTTCTTGTGCACGCAACAGTGTAATTTTTATTATACTTCTTTAAGACGTTACCAAAGCGTGCAACGTGGGCTGCCGGCGTCAGATCAGGAATTCTGAGCCCGCCAATACGACTACCCACACGCATTCCGCCCGCAGGACAGTGAGGAGAATACAGGGTTGTCCATTCGGGGTAGGCGACCCCAAAAGAGTCATTTGCACCGGTGGAAGCGCTCTTTCAACGCCACAGGCTGGGTCCATTTGCTGAGCTTTTGCAGCAGTCTCTACCGAGCGTCGGGGGCCAAATGGCTCCGCTTTATGGCCCGGATAAAAAGAATTTACGGCGAGAGAAAGAAACAGAAGCAAAAAAGACACAGCTTTTCCACTTTTCTCTGCCCTGGCTGCGGTTACAGAATTAGGAAAGTAGCGACGTAAAAAGCACGGAATTACCTGATGCGCGAATACATAGCCCTAAGCTATGGGTACGCGGAACGAAAAAGAACAACTTGCGGTGCGATTTGCTTTCTTTAATTACATTGGTGAAATTCCGATACTATGCTCGAGTACCCTGATCATTAGTGCCACGGCCACTATTTCAGGGCTCCGTACGCATAGCGACTGTAAACCTCATAATATAGTGACCATAAACCGCATAATTGGGTTCTCGGCAAGTTAGAGAGTACAGTGCGGAGTAGCAGAGTTTCCGAAAGTACTCTTCAGTGACGAGTGGCAGCTGAATCGATAAATAAAAAGCATTGACACGCAATCAAGAAGCAACTGCTCTTGTATTGCCAGCGGTAATTGTGATTTAAGTGAAGGGCTCCATTTAGCAAAGGCTCTTCGCAAATGGACGCCACAGACTGAAGTTTGAAAAAAATAAACGTATATATATGTACACGACATTGTAAACACCACGGGGCACCGGCGCTGTTGTCTCGGTCGCAAAAGGTCAGGAAAGTTGAGAGCTGAGAGCACGCATGCTCTGAAAAAAAAAGGCAAAAGGATAAAAAGCGCAACTGAAATTTTAAAGGCAAGTGATGGCAGAACTTTCTTAATTCCAAGCACATTGAGCAAGGGTAGAATATGTACATTTTAAGCTTTATTTTTAGATTATTTACTCAGTTAGCAGCCCTACAGGAAGACGTTATTAATTCGAAAGCATTAGATGGCTCACTTCCTAGGTCATGTCCGGAAGAAACGGCCCCATGTGACGTCACAGAGTGAAGATTATGACGTCATATAATTAACACTATCAACGTAAAATAATTAACAATGCTAGTTAATGTTAATCAATGTAATTTGGTACCATCAAACCTAATATGTATAACTATTTAAGACATAATATGTGTGTGCCGTCATACATGGTCACGTGACTGCGGTGAAATGTGATGTCATGCAAAGTCCCCACATAGCCACTCCCTAATCTAGAAGGTGTATGCGAGATCCCAGCGATGGCATCATTGGCTGACCTCAGTGTGGTGGCAGCATTTCCGACGACATTCGCGCCAAAAGTTTGAACAACCGTTTGTCATACAGTGTTTCGGGTGGTGTCATAGCATTTCTCTTTGCATATAGCTTACATGTTTTAGTCAAGTTGGACGCTAGCTTGCGACAGGGGTTCTGAACGATTACATATGCACCTTCAGTTGCATGCTTTGAGGAGCTCTTTAAGTGTCCACCGAGATGCCGAGATGTGAGAGCGACTGCTCCTCTCCATTTCCTAAAAAAAACATGTCCTTTCCTCAGAACACATGATTTCGCCTTCTTCCACGCGAGCAGACTTAAGTGCCCTCACAATGTTCGGTCTGACGTAATCTACAATGAAGGAACAAAGAGCCTTTCTTTTTGACGACCTCAGATGTGAACGCAAAACTCAAAGTAAAAACAAAATAAATGTCTTGTTTACAGGCTTAAACAAGAACATGATTTTGTTGCACAACAGCGAAACATCTGCATTTGTTGGTGAAATTATGATTTCAAAGCGATCTCATGTTGACGCCAGTGGACGTACTACCGTCGAATCCCTGCGCCGTGTGTCGTGCGTAGAGAGTCTTACGCAAAGCGAGCTATTCACGAGTAGTGCGTTTTTTTTTTCACGCGGTACAGGCGGAGAAAAAACGAGAGGTGAGGGAGAGGGCACCAGCTTCGCGTTCATGCCAGTCGCAAGGCGCAGCGTCCTGTGGTCATTTGACTCGAGACACGCGAGGTCCGGTCAGTGCACCGATGTTTCTGTTGCGCTCATTCGAGTCTCGGTGCTCAGACACAATCAGAAAAGGTTGATTACAGGGGGTCGCTCTGATTTCAAGGGTTACAGGTCAAATCTATTTGCGGATGTGTCGTAGTACTCAAGAATGGGTAGTGAATGACACTATACGGTATTAGTTAAAATCGAGAGCGCAAGACAGGCGCTCATTTGAAAGGCGGCATGAGCCGATTTCACGACAGCTGCATTTGAAATGCAGACGGCTTTTTAGTTGAACACTATGCAGGCCCGAGTAGCCAAGTTAATTGGGGCCAATATTAGAGAAGGATGGTTTCACACCGGTTCTTCGTAGGGCCAGCATTTGCCAACACATTTCTAATATTGGCCCGATTACCTGTGACGCTCAGAGGTACAAAGTAGGGGTCGATTTCACGATACTGAATTCTAAATACAGACGGCATTTCAGTTGAAGACTACGCAGGTACTAGGACAGAAATGGATGAACTGTTTGTTGCAGGTGAGGCTCAACATATATCAGTTTCTTTTTTTTTATTGGCGTATTGATTCGCACATCTCCTTCACAGAACCCAAACCTAGAGTTGAAGGTCGTGTTTACAGGCAATTAATACAGGTTTAAAAGCTTGCTGAATCATCGGTAACTTCTGAGCAACGAAGCCCAAGTGATTGAGAGGGCGTGCCACTGAACCTATGAGTGATCGTTGCGTGCTCCTTATGAGTAGCGACATCACTGATTCGGTCGTATCTCAGCTTTGCTGCACTTGAAACGCCTGTTTGAATTGCAAATTTTGTGCTGTGAACCCTAAAAAAAATTGTAATTCAAACAGACATTTTCAATTCCCTCCTTCTTTATTCGATGTGAATCCATGATGCCGAGTATGATCTGGGCATGGCTTGTCGGAACGTTTCCATTGGCGCTCTCTTCCATTTGGTAACACAGATACCGCTTACCAAAACTTTTGCCAGCACCGCAAGTGAAACTCGTCTCCACCCTCCCTATTCCAAGGTTAGGCAGTCCAGCAGATCAAAAGTGCTTTATCGCAATATAGACAAGGCTCGCGAGACTTAACGCAGCTTGCGCCACTAGAACAAATGAATACCAAGCGCCTATATCAGCTATGGATATCACTGAACGTGGAGCAATAATCTACAACTGCGCAGTGAAATACAGTAAGCCACCGGGAATAAGAAAAGCTAAACTTTGAAGGAGCCTAGCGAACATGATGTATAGCGAGTTTTCGCGTTAGCTGCATGGCTTTTGGAAGTTCGTCTTCGTAAAGAAATTCTCTGCTTTTTCATTACAGGGTTTCTCTCTCTCTCTCTTCGTAAAGAGGCAAAAAAGCTCAAAGAAACATAGACTGCACCACGTTGATTCCACTCAGTGACAGCTGATGCTGCTACTCTAGGTGCTGCGCAGGGCGGTGAACGACACGCTTAAGGCAACGAGCGGCAGACCGCGCAAGACAACCCCAACATCACACTCAAGCACACACAAACGCACAAACTACTTTCCCAACTTCGCTTTCGTGGGTGGCAGTGCACTCTCGCAGAGTACCGGTTACCGCACACACGGCGTGCAAATGCGATCACTGAAACTGTTCCGTAATGATCTCTCCTCTCTCTCAGCCCGGACACTCACACCGTCCAGGATTCGTCACCCATTAGGGGCGGGGGAGACCGGGCGGGAGAGGGGGAGGGAGAGAGAGAGAGGTGTCAGCGCGCGTGGGCCCGACAGGAGGGCGCGCCGCTGGCCCCATCTGGACCGGGCGCGGCAAGCACTCATCGAATCCCGCTCACCAGGTCGTTGTGCACGTCGGCCAAAGGACGGACAAGACGCGCGCGCTTGCCTCTTCACGTCATCCGCGCGTTGCCCAGCCTAAACACTCGATACGACGGCTAATTAAATCTCCCACGCCCCTTTTAATTGGGTTATGAACCTTTGCTGCGGCCCCTCAAGCGCGTCTGGACTCGTCTCACTTATCGGTGGGTGAGAAGATGCGCTGGGCATTAGCCTTTAAGAGTCTCCAGCATGCTTGTTTTTTTCCCCAATCGCTTAAGCTATAGGAGGTGTTGAAGTACTCAACACCAGCGGCAATCGAGACGGTCTCGTCGTGCTCAGTGCATGCTCACCTCTCGAGCGTCGAACGGTGCTTAGCGCCGGAGCAAAGATGCAAATGATCGCGGTGCCAGATTCTGCTTTACTGAATCCCTCCTATTTTTTTTTCTTTTGAGCGGGGCCTCGAGTCCGAGGTGCGGCGTAAATGAGTCGATGACTTGCGCTCGTTTTTCGGGTCGAACGCATCGATGGAGACCGCAGCAAAGGCGCTTTGCCTGCTTGCGGACCGCTCATAATCCCGTGCACGTTTGAGTAACTTATGGAAATGACATGCGACCGTAACTACTGTTCACGCGGCAACGGATTTGGTGAAAGGCTGAAGGCAGTAAAAGGATAAACAGGTTTGATGGGTGAACACCGACGTGATTTCGGGAACTTCTAGTCCCCGAAGTCACGTGGGCAAATTTGGTCGCACGAGCGAGCACTGCTGCTGGTGCTCGAAAACAAGAGAAAAATTTTTCGGAGAAGAGACTCATTTAACTTTTACGGCTATAATTTAGCTGAAGCGAACAAAACGCATGCATTAAGCAGCTTTGCGATTCAATGCCGCGCTCTGCAGGTTGCGAGGAAAAAATTTAAAGCCGAATGTTGAGATTAGAGATCTCAATATTTACGAAGGCCTGAAAAATGTCATAATTAGGCCAATAATACACTACGAGACATACTTGCGTTGGCCGCGTTGCGCAGAGGTTGGAAACGACATGGTAGAATTCACAATTCTTCATCTCTCTTTTCAAGCACGTTGAACACAATCGTTTTTGCGAAATATTAGTGGGAATGCCTTCGTGATTATGAATTAATGTTGAGATGATTAGCACATGGACAGGTAAGACAGTTATTAAAGTGGCTAGCTAAGGAGCTTAACGGTAAAAAATGGATGAAACACTAAATAACTCAAGGTTCTATTTTATTTTTGTCTTCTTTATTTCCAACGGCATGTACGGTTTTGCAGTCACTTTTGTGAAAATCTTTTATGAAGCAAGAACGTCGAACAAAGTTTTCATTTTTAACATATTTATTTCGCTCTTCCATTCATTTACTGCACTACTTTAGCTAAAGCAAAACACAGTGATCCCACTCCTGCTTTCTCTAACGTACAAACGTGTGGAAACTTCAGCGACTGAATGCTGCGCAAAATAGTCTCCTTAATTTTTGTTATCTCTGTGCTTAGAGAGATGAAGGTTCAGTAAAGAAAGGAAAAGCAACTCAGTAAGATTGGTACATTATTATTGTGGCCAATAATTTGGAGCCACTTAAGCCCTGACTACGCGAGTCTTTCTTTATTCGCACAGTAGTGCTCTGCTTTCTTTACTGCGCTGTTTCCGACTCGGTGCGTAGCACGGACTATGTGCGCGGTGTGGTCACGTGATCGGAACGCTCTTGCCTGGCTTCCGCTGAGCACGAGGGGAGGGGGGGGGGTTGCCTTTGAAAGCTGGCGAAGGGAAAATAAAGTAATCCACGGTATTAGCGTTAACTACGACCCTATACTTCATGCGAGCACGATGAAACGGGCAACACTCATAACACTGTGTGCACAAGAAATACAGATGGAACTGTATGAAAGAGGATTCAGAATATTTAAATTCTGGCATAGCTTTGGTAAGCATTGCGTTAACCACATAGAGCTTGGCTATGCCCAGATGAGGACTTACGCATGCTGTGGGAGTGTCGCATGCCGAAGCCCGCATCCTTTGCGCATTTTACCCACACCCGTGCATTTGATACGTGCAGACCGCTTCGTGCGTTGTGCTCCATGAAGAATGAGCTTCCAGGTTCCTCTAGGAGAAGGAGCCTGCGCACTATGCTTCCGTATCGGTCGATTTAATTAAATCCGTCTCTTCTCGGAATTAGAAACAGCCTCTTCAAATAGGCAGCGCTACAGTGAACCTAACCGGCATATTTCTGCGCGGAAAAAAAGCGCACCCCTAATATTTAAAGAGATGTTATGTTTGCTCAAAGCATTGTTAGATGAATGGGTTTGGACATCTGGACCGCAAACCAAATAGAGATGCCATATCTGTAATCAAAAGGATTTGAAGAGTGAGGTAATTATTTATCCATGACACCGGTGTTAGAACAATCTTTGTCGCACTCAGACCTTCCTGGCAACTTTCTTAACGGCGGAAGAACTTCAGCTGAAGCTTCACTTTTTTTTCTGGCAAAGTACTTATTCCTTTACAAGAGAAAGAGAGAACAATCTTGGAATGAATTATTCAGGAGGACGTCTTACTAGAGCAAACACAAAAGAGTGCAGAGCAGTTCGTTGAAAGGATCGTATGAAAAGTTGAACGCGTGATGTCATCATACGCTGCGTAAATATTGGCCTGAGATGATCCTTCTGCCCGACAGGGTCTCTCGTTTGCATTTTATTTTGCGTTCTACACGTTCTTCAATAAATGGTCTGGTAGGCAATCACGTTCGCTGAAGACAGAATGAAGAAGCAGTACCAGTTTAGCCGTTAGTAAACGGCATGACGAAATACGAGATACCCGAAGTCTGCTTGAACTGGGAGAGGAGGAAAGAGGGAGAGATAAACCATCAAATCATGTGCGCGACTACAGCATGCCTGCTTTCAATGCACGTTGTTTGTGCGATAATTACAAACATTATCTTGGTTCACCTTCAATATGCGCAGCGCGGTGCACCAGCAGCTTTATCTCTTCGGCACGTGGGCTGTAGACTATTATGTGTTTTAAGATGGGCCAAAAACTCAATTATGTATTAAACTCGCCTGAATAAAATAACTCTCACTTTGAGCGCTGCATTTTGGCCTCACAGCCCAAAACTTTGTGCCAGGGCGAGTAACCCTCTAGACTGAACAACCTGCCGGTGGCCCCGCAAATCCCGAGGTGTGCTCCGTTAGTCTAGTTCAGTGACTCCGGTCGGGTAAGTAGAGCGCGAACGCTACATTTCGCTCGACTCCACCGAACTGCCAGCGCCGCAGCTGCTGCCTTAAGTGGATCACTCGAAGCGAGTTCCTTTTATCGTCCGGGAACACGTCGGTTTCTCACAGGGGCCCCCGTTGAGTTCAACGCTCGCTAAAGGCAATCAATGGCGGCCCGAACAGCGGAAACTTCCGTTCGAAAAGCCTGCGCTTTCGCTGTTAGCTCGGCTTTAAAGAAAGATGCGCCCCCATATTTTGCCAGTGTAAGGTACACAAAGTCAAAATAAAAGTGCGTCAAGACAAAGCGCATCTACAAACTGACTAAATTCCTTCGCAGCATGAGAAACGTTCTAACGGCGACTCTCTCTCTGACGCGGAAGATTTGAACAAATGAGCGAGAGGTCATGGAGAACCGGAAGCACACTGATACGCTATAGAAGCGCACGGTGGGCCCGAGACAGCGGCAGTACTTTTACAGCGTTTAGCTGGAACCTGTGAAAAAAAGATTGCGCAGCTTTAAGACAAATTTACAGGTCACAGAAATATATATTAAAGCGCCCCAATTATTCATGCGCTACGACTGACCTTTTCGCCTGAATACGCGTGGGTCGTGAACGCAATTACCTCTTAAACGGGGGGCAAAGCAAAACGCAGTACTCAAAAGTATACTCAGAAGGGCTCCTCAGAAAGTCTCTAATTTAGAGAGGGGGTGAGGAAAAGCTGCGAAATTGAGGCGCAGCGTTAAAAAAGGCAAGACCAGAATGTGAAAACGCCCGCGTATGAGTTCAGAGAATAATTAATTGCAGCGGTACCGAAACGCACAGCAGGCGAGATACGGTAGCAGGAAATGTACGATATTTGCCGAGATATTGAATAAGAAGAATGATTAAAAAAATAAACGGCACTGGCGAATGGGGAAGCTTCTGGCTCTCTTGAGTGGATTAGCATATATAGCGGAGATTGCATGAGAGCCAAGCAGCAGCGTATGCTTTATATGAAAGGAAAGGAAAGCTGCGAATGTTTGAGCTGTACAAAACGCCGCGTAAAATCACGAATTACGGAAGCGTTCTATCTTTCGGGTTTGAAAGTTGCTGCTACAACTCTTCTTGGTATGCAAAGTGGCTTTTTCTTGTGTGTCTGTGAACGTTTCAAAGCAAATAATGTGCCTTGTGCGATATACTTGTTATTCACACTCCTTATTGGCGAGTGCAGTATACGTTGCTTCTGCTTTTTATAAGGCTTTTTAACCGCGTAATATTTTCAGAAGAAAAATGCTTATTTTTCACAGCCTTTTTTTCGTATTCTTTCTTTCAAGCATAAAAGCTCGGCGACGTATTATCGGCAGTTCAATTTACTCTGTTCTGAAACTAGTCTGGGTTTTCGAAGCGTTTTTATTAGGTCCTAAAAGGAACAGCTCTTATGAAGTGAAATTAGTTAACTACACACAACAGTCATAATGTCGATGCACTTGTGCATTAGGAAAAGCTTTCATGTATCAGAACTGTCCTTTAGAATTAATGCCTGCTTGTGAATGTTTAAGCGAGCTGCAACCGCTGGTTCCTCTCAAGGCGCTCTGCTTGCGGCTGCAATCGCTTGGGCTACTTACATGGAAGCAGCTTTCTTTAGAATAGCACTGATAGAGGGTCGCTGGCTGAAGATAATGGCTGACGTAAGTGAGTGTTTAAGTCTTCCCTAAAAACACCAAGTTGGGGCAATAAAAAGTACAGGGAGAGCAATGTCTTGTTGGTAGTGAGCTGCTGTGTCCGGTTAATATCAGCCAATGAACAAAAGATACCTTCCCAGCAACTAATTCTTTCACACAAGCCACGTGGCGTAAGCACGCTGTAGTTATTTTTTCAAAACTTGCTTGCTGTAACAATAGCGCAGTATTTCATTCCTTATCTCGCTGCTGACCACATTCACTCGCTCACTAAGCCGTTGTTTCATCACCACAAAACTACAGATTCATTCATTCATTCATTCATTCATTCATTCATTCATTCATTCATTCATTCATTCATTCATTCATTCATTCATTCATTCATTCATTCATTCATTCATTCATTAAAAAGAATGCTCCTTTTATCCTCAAACACGCTGATTGGGCTTCAGAGAAGAAAGAATGTTCAAAAATATGAATGAAAATCAAATATAGTTATGTAAGATTAAATAGCAATCTCAGATTTACCACCGAACATTAAATCAATCTTTTTGAACTGGAGGCAGCTAAAAGAAAATAACTTCTAAAAATGACATTACATTCGCCAAAGCCACTTGGCGGGCCCTTTCAGAAACTTAAATTCTGAATTCGTGCTGGACTGTGCTGCATCGTGTCCTTGGAAGTGTGGCAAAGCGGCGAAAAGAGTGCAGGTTAATTCTTTATAAACGTAGAGCTTGTATGAACGTGTCACGTCACAGGTGAACGAGAGTTATGCGCACATGTGCAGTAGAAGGAACTTACACTAGCCGTAACGAATCCCATCTCACAGTCTATCTGTTCCCGAGAACCCCACAATTAGTTCAAAACCAAAGCTTAAAAAATAAAAATTCGATTAGCCCCCCAAAATAAACCACGCATGCTGGTAAGCGGTCGGCTTAGCTTTGTGTCGCCTTAACGAAGACTGGAAAGAAATGTACCATCAGCGTCAAATGAAAAGCAAACAGGATAATTGAAACGTGAACACAGGAACGCAAAAATTTAGACCGTAGAGAAGGATTACAGGCTGGTTTCATTAAAACTTCCCTGGAATAGCCTTAGCACTATCCCAGTGAAAATCAAGTGCAAAAGTAACCGTTCTCCTTCATCGAAAGTCTTCTATTTTTTTTTCATTTACATTTTCATTCTCTTGTTCGCGCTTCATTTCAAACTGACTGCACAGCTCATTCTGAGGCATTTCAAACCAAAACTTCGCAGCGCAAGAGCTTTTGCTTTGTTTTTGGCTTCTTTTCGAAACCTCCTGCCCTTTTCTCAGCACGTACAATCACTTCCATTCGTACCGAAGCCTTCTTCGCTAAGAACATACGTAAGAGCAATGGCTTATTGCTAAGACGATTTTCTTGCCACCAAAGCCAAAAACAGTGCGCAGATATACATAAGTCGTAGCGTGCGCAACAGCCTTCAAGTGAGAACGGTTGTATTTTCGCGCATTTCTCAACCATGGCGAAATATTTGGAAAAGTGTAAAATATAGTTTTATCACAGTAGGGCCACACCGGATATCCGTTGTAATCGTATCCAGTTACCTTATTATTCGCATAGATTTGGTATCATTTTTCGCGTAATTTTTAAACTAATTCTTCCAGCTATCATCTGCTGCTAAGAAGCGAATATTGCAGACTAACCAGAAATCGGTGCAGAAAGGACAACTGCTGACCGCTCTATTCAACCACGCGTCTAAACCAGTCTTCTTCCGCGTGATAACCTTGGGCCTGCTCCGGGCATTGAGATATTAAGGAAAAATATAAATTAAGAACCAACCGTTAAGTAACGACCACCTGAGGCCCTAACCTGAGCGTTAACAGAGTGAGCTTAAAGAAGGTATTGAGAAATACGCAAAAGATTCAATCGAGAACGTCTGCCTCTTCCATACTTTCCGATAACGATTTCTCCTGATCCCCAAGGCAATGCGCACCTGTCACCTCCTCCTGCGGCACGAATTTAAAAAAAAGCACCACAGAGAGCAATTTACTTAGTTTTCCGCACAACTGCTGCATACAGTCAGTAAGCCTCCACAGACTCGTTGTTCCAGCAAAAACCCATCTCGCGTTCAATCAGTGTACCCACGCACTCCATCACTTCTTCGGCCTTGCCTTAAAGCCTATTTCGCTGCTAGAATTTTACCGTTTCTCGACCCCGAACGAAACAGACGCTGGCGGAGACTTGAGGGGGGGAAAATGATGAGAACACTGGAAACGGGACCCGAACAAATGACGGTCTGTGCGGACGTACGAGGTACACACAGACTCCATGGGGTGGCGCTCTGTAATTGGCGGGACAGCTGCGCAACGCTGACCCTACAGCACCCAAACCGCTCGGATTTAATAAAGGAACGCCGGCGGGGGTGTGCGGCCGTCTCTAAGCCACAAACATTGTGGGACGCGATAGCGCTCCCGGCACTCGCAACAGCTCTACTACTCCAAGCTCTTTTTGGGCCTTTGGGACGCAGAAGCTCGGCTGCTCAGTGTATGAGTCTGGAGACACTTTCCCGGCATCGAACTGCTAGTGAATGGAAACGTGTATCAGCGCAGTCCCGTGTGCGTACGTGTGTGTTTTGCTTGGATGAAAATAGTCAACGGGCAGCAGCAGCTGCAGCTCTGCGACCCGGTGGATCGAGTGAGCTTCTCCACTTAAGCCGGATTCTTTCTATATAGCTTTTCGAGGGGTGATAGAAAACGCATCGGACTGCTACATTGAAATGAGACTATAGCAATGCTTACAAAGTAGAGGAATGAGATTGTGAGCTGGTTGTGCGGCCTCGAGCCTTGTTTTCGTCATTTGCTATACAGCCCTAATTAGCTTTTTACGACTGGGCCACCACTGATAACCCACATAAGAACAGGAGAAAATGTCTTAATTTTCCATTAAAAAGGCCTCGCAATGTATAAAAAAAACATTCAGTTCTGCGGCCTTTCTTTCAAATTCATGACGCCTTTTACTCAATCCGTGATTTCCGTTGAAAGCCATTTGATGCTTCGACGTCCACTGTGAGAGAGAAAAAAGACATAATTGTTGACGCACAGAGATCAACTGGATCTCGTAGAGAAGGAAAGCCTCAATCCCCTGACCA
This sequence comes from Amblyomma americanum, assembly GCA_030143305.2. NCBI lineage: Eukaryota > Metazoa > Arthropoda > Arachnida > Ixodida > Ixodidae > Amblyomma > Amblyomma americanum. The sequence continues at coordinate 522,493 of JARKHS020026777.1, forward strand.
CCATGCTTAGCTACAAATGAGAGCAGCGAAATCTCATTACAGAGAAAACGGCAATACAACAAGAAACAATATTTACTAAGTAGAGATATGATGCGTTAAGGAAAATTAAAACATGAAAAACGAGCGCTGTCTTTGCCAGTGGGAGTGAAGCGTCCGCAAGGGATGCTGCAGGAGTAGCCTGCGCTAATTCTTCTCTCTCCCTTTCTCGCCCCTATGCACTTACGAGGTCACCCTCCCGTGGCTCAGTATTGATGAGCGGTAATTTCAGTCTCTATCACGCGTGGCGGGAGAGGAGAACGCACGAAAGAGGAGAAAGGGAAAGCTGGGAGTCAGAGCGCCGCCGCCCAGTACGGCGCGTGCCGGGCCCCTTGAAACTCAAGTGGAGCGGCGCGGACCGTAGCACAACCTCGCGCTCATTAAGCCTGGCAGGTTCAGATGGTCGGGAATATTGTTGTGAGAGAGGGGGTTCAAGTATTCGGCGCCGAAGCGGCCTGGTGGAGAGCGGTATGACGACGCCTCGTCGGCTTTCAGTGAGTGACGAGGCGGGGGAGTGCGGATCACAGACAGACGACGATCACAGTGGCTATAGCTTGACCAGACGCTCGATTCTCGGTTTGGAAACAAAATCTTTGCTCGCTTGTATGTGTGCGCGCAACAAGTGTCGTGAAAGCATGTAGGGTACGGTGAGGACATCGAAATGCAATCAACCTGGTAAATGCACGAAGGCAGTTTAGAAGGGCACTGTTTATAAGGAAGCTAGACATTTACATAAACTACCGACGCAAACCTAGGTATGAAGGAAGCAACAAGCGTCTTTCGAACATGACCGAGCGATAAGGCCGCGAGTTTGTTTGAGTTTAGTCGCATTAAGTCCGACTGTACGAGAATGAAAGCTTGACTTTGGCGTTTCCGTAGTTACGCCTGAAACTAAGTGATCTCAGAAAAGTTCAACGCAGGTTGTATCCTTCCATCTTAGGATAGGCGCGCAGCTGTGATGAACTTCGTACCCGCTTATCCCTGGCTATTTTCATTCCCTGAGGCGCCCCGGATAAATTCACGGAAGAAAGACAGTGTGACATATTAACTCCATTTAGGTTTCTCACGCGCTATTCTACACGTCGTGAATGCGCCGAAGTTAATGCGCACAGGAGAAGAGGGCGCCAGTCCAGAAGCGAAACGCGTACTTCCTGCGTACAGTTCTGACTACGTAGCGCCATGCGTGGTGACTCCAAATTAGGCCGGCGCCTTCCTTCCCGGTGTCTCCGTCCTCGACGGTCAGACAACTCGCACGGAGCGCAGCTTTACACTCGTGTCGCCGGGGCGAGCACCCACGTCCAGCATAGCGGCTCGGCCGGTTCCATCCCAGCGGATGCGCGTCGCAACAGTGTGTGTTGTGTGTTTGAACCAAGCGGGGTTTCGGAGGCCCGACGACTGCCCTCGGTGGTGGGTGTCATTTGCGCCTTCCACCCCCGCTGTCCTCTCTCGTCCTTACGTACTGCCTCCTGTTGCTGAAGGGGCCAGGCACGCCGTGATGAGGGACGATTACGCTAGGCGTCGCTTGTTTGTCACGACAGGTATGTCAGGGTGTTGAGGCTGTGTGGGGAATGAAACGGGGGCAAGGAATAGGAGTGGGGTGTTGATGACGCGAGGTGGAGTCGGGAATGCGTGCCAGACTCGAGATGGGTAATGTTCGCGACTGCGCGAGAAAAAGTGGGCTCCTTGCGTGGGATTCGCGACGACGTTGGACGCGGACGGGCCCGGGGAGCGTATGCGTGCGCTTGTATTCATACCCAATCACTAATACACTTTCCTAGTGTCGGCGCCATTGGGATGTATTTCTAGAGAGGAAACGACCACCATCAGTCTGCTTCTGAACAGCACGAGCAAGACGCATCTTGTTAGGAGCAAGCGCTAGGAATCCTACACGATATGAACGGGTTCATTCTTTGTGTTGCGCATTGACATTGTTTATTCGACCTGGTGGGCTCAATAAAACAGCATCAAGAGCGTACATCATTGGCACTACAGCATGCACTCAATAGGCTTCGTGGTCATTTTTTCTTTACTTGTGCCCTTTTTATGTTACTTGAACCCTTTTTATGTTGTGTTTCACTGTTATACATTTTTGTTGTTTGCAGAGCTGTAAAGGTGTTCAGCTTTTGATGGGGTGAATGACAAAGAAAACGTAAAGGGTTTCCTCGTAGATAATTAAAGAACCTGCAGTTGCTGATGCTAGAGCAGGCATGAGGCGATTGTTATAGCTTGTCTAAAATACTGTGTACATTTATAGATTGTACATTAGTTGGAGCGAAGAATAAATAAAAAGGCACCGCATGTAAGTGCTCTGCCTACTGCCATTGCATGTCGCATGCTGCGCTAACTGAATTACAGCCTGGTTATGTTCTGTTTGCAAAACTTCGTCACTTTTCTTCAGAAATTAAAATAAAACAGCTGCCTTGCGCTAACATTCGCAAAAATGACAGCTGAGGTTATAGTTTCTATGTTAAATGAGGTTATATTCTTCCCTGGGCATAAAATCTCCGCTAAGGAACAAGCATTGAAGCCGCAGAAAACTTCATTTTAGCCGAACACACGAAAGATACCAAATCCCAGAGAGCCAAGCAAAACAAATATGTGAAACTGCATGCCTCGTGTTCGATGGCCTCTATAGCAATGAATTGTTGCCCTCATTTGAGCCTTATAAAAAATTAAAATCTTCGAGTTACACAACGATAGAACTAAGAAAGGCTTCTTGGAGAATTTTGAAGGTGATAATTACTTTCCTTCTATCTATTTCGATAACGTTAGGTTTTTCGCAACGTGTTGTCAGGTACTCAGGCCGAATCAATGATAATCATTGTTTTCTACTTTTTCTGACAAGGTGGGCACAGAAGGTTTAAAAGCCAGGAATGGAACATTAACGTATCTTGATGTGATATGTTCTGGAACTGCTTTTTTTTTGTTGCGTCATAAATGCTCTGGCACTCAGAGGAGAATTTAACAGTTGTGAGCGTTGGGACTTGAAATCCCTATATGGTACGTAACGCTCTTTAATATCAAGTGCGACGGTTTTATTGAGTGAATGGCGTTACGTTACCAACTACTCTGTATTCTGAGGCCTTGACCATTTATTGCAGTACCTTCATGACATATCTACTGGCTTACATGCGCATCGACTGAACTACCGTACGTGGTAAAATACGCAAAGCATCATTACTCGCCCTTTCCACAACGGTGGATTTTTTACAAACAAACCAAACACCGTTATCACGCGCTGACAGCGCCTCTGGCGCGTATCTAAGAAAAATTGCTATAATCTAACCTATTCCGCTTCCCCACCTCCCCTTATACAGAGCCTAATTACGATACCTTTCATATCAGATAAATAAAATGAGAGCTCTTGGATGTACATATCAGAATAGACTTCACAGCCTTCGGAAAGAAGTGAGAAGAGGGAACGAAAAGGGAAGAAAGAGTGCTGATGAGAAGCAGGCTACGAGAAGCGATAGTGCAGAGTGTAACTGATGGTGCGGATAACTTGGGTCTTGCCGCGACACCTTTGAGAATTAACGAGACGCTTCCAATTTATCAGCTTTTCAGCACAGACTTTTGGGACTATGTTGTGCCCTGGTCTTTTTATTTTATCTTTTACACGGGAATTACAAGGAATGTGCACAAAAAACGAATGGAGCGCTTGCTTTTTCCACGCCCAGTAGGCACCCTTCATTGCTTCTTGGTTCTGGAGAACACGGCACAGAAAAACTAGTATCCAGAGTAGAACAGCCGCTGAGTCAGATAAGATAGCTGAAGAGTGTGACAGTAGAAGAAAAAAATTATAGCCAATAAATAAGCTCCGCAGGGTGCTGCTGAACCTTGCGCTTGTTTCCGCCGATAAGGGACTTCAAGTACCCGGGGTGCAAGGGCAAGGACTATTTATTTCGGCCAGATGGCGAGGACAGGGAAAGCCACCCCGGTGCATAAATGGGGGAGTCACAGCTTGGTGATTGCCCGGAGCACAAAACCCGAAGCATTAGAGTTCGTTAGTGTGATATCATTTTCCCAGCCTAAATTACGTCAGAGGTGCAGAGGCGATCAAAGGACTTCAGAAGCATTGCAGTTGGCGTGTTGTGCAAGATTCTGGCAACCTTATTTCGCGCGTGGGTGAGACTAGAGTACGATAGATTCAGTTTTCGTTTCTAGCTTTTCCTTTGCTTTCTAAGCTATCGGGGTTTTCTTGCCTGTATAATAAAACCTCCGTCAAGTTCCAATCATTTGGTGCAGGCGTAATATAGAAGCAATACAGAAACATCCAAAAATCCAATGAATATCATGAAGGCTTCAAATTCGGCTACTTGGCTGCAATTATGGTCCTTCACTGACTGGGAAATGCTTGAGCTTTGAATGCTTGAGCATTGAAGGTCAGTGCATTGTGACTCCACAGTAGTCTTTAAACGCTCTATTTCCTGCATGCAATGGAGCAGATGCAGCGCTCTTAAGCTCGCGTTATCTTGAGTACGGGGAGGCCTTTGTGTGCTTTCGCCGTAAGCGCTGCCCCACCTCGCGGCCCAATGGCCACCCGAAACATATCATTTGTTTTAGGCGAAAGCATAAGAGCCTCATTGCAGCGGAAAGTCGGCGTCGTGCGGTGACCGGTGTCACACCTGAGGAAGAAGCTAATGAAATATGAAGGTTCACAGCCGGGGAATGGGACTCGAACCCACGGAGGCGCGAACAGATCAGTTCCGATGGCCGGTACTTCAGACCACTACGCCATCACCGCAGCTTAACAGCCCAGGTGCTAAAACTGCCAGTCTCACGCACTGTGCTCAGAATGTCATCGTCTTTAGCAACTACCCGCGTTCACACGTGTTAAAATGACACTGTCTCGCGCTGTGGCTTGAAAGTTGCCGTCTTCATCATCTGGCATCCGTGCACGTGGAAGCGCCATGAGATGAGCATGCAGCATGCTACACGAAACGCTGGGAGATCACAAGCAGTGGAATTCAGATGAAAGATCTAACGCTATCGCAAATTAATCAGGAAGTGATAATGAAGCGTACTTCTACTTTATTCCCTTTTCTCTTTTTTCCCTCTTTTCTGACTTGTTTTCTTCAGCAAAAGAAGAAGAAAACAGGAATGAAGAAAGTGTTGCCGCTCTATATCTTTACATAATTTTTTAGTTAGCTGCAATAGAGAGAAAAAAACTTAGGAGACGCTTCAATATATTACGTGCTGAGAATGCGAAACATTAAAGACTGAAGTCCTGCTGACCTGCTGCTCCCTGCATACGCTGAACCTCTTTGTGCAGCAGCCAATACTCGGCCAAGTCGTATTTAGGGACGTCACTTCCGGTCTGGTGACACCACGTCTGGTCTGGTGGTGTCATTATGACGGCACACTTCCTCAACCAATCAGAGACATTTACGACACATGACGCTGCTTTTGTTTCTCCGATGGGGCTTTTAATGCAAGCACATTAAAAGAGCCGAAAACATACGCTCCACCTGATAATCGTTTTAAGAATGTGGCAGGCTTTACGACACTTTAAAATCATTTAACTCCTACCAAATCATCCTCCTCGATGTTTAATGGTTACAGCGTTCGGCTCCTGAGCAAGAGTGTACCTTCTTTCTGTGATTCAGGCCCTAGTTAAGGAACAGTAGGTGGTACGAATCAATTCGAAGCCCGTCTCAACGGCATGCCTCGAAGAGCACTGTGACTCATTGGTACATTGTAACCCATTAACCTTCTGGAATGGTATTTCAAAGAATGTAAAAATAAAATTAGTACTCCCTGGCACTCCTTCCCGCAAAGTGAAATACGCCCTCTCCAAAAACGCCGCAGCAGAATTTAATGAATGCCACATTCGAGGTCACCGCTTTAGCTGCCTACTACTTCCAGCAAAAATGGGTCGGCAGTAATCTAATCGACCACTGGAATATCTGAACAGGTGAGTGCAGCAATTGAATATGCATAAGCAAGTTTTATAAACTCCTCTGGAACGATGATTCACGGAGCCAGCGCTAAGTATAGATTTTCGCTGTTATCGATAATTTCACAAGGCGAAGGTGGCGACCGATGAGGAGCATACATATTTAATTAAAAAAAGAGCCTTAAGATCCTTCATATGTACTTTTCATTATTTCTTTTACTTTAGTTGAACAAGAAGCTTTCAAACGATTGTTGCACTTTCGTTCCTTGTTTCCACTCATCTCGAGGGAGCAAGGGCACTCCAAGCGCACAGGACTAGCTGCATGATGGGACAGTTCACAGATATAAATCATGTGATGATGTGGCTCGTTTTTTCTTGAGTTCGTTCTGGATGAAGGAGCAAGAGAAAGAAAAAAAATGCGTGTTTATTATAGATTCTAGGTGAGAAGCGTCGGCGACACAGAGAAAATTAGGAAAGCAACGAGTTTTGAATACATTTTTCCAGGCTGAAAACACAAGAAACTATCCCTAGAGCTTTCTGTACAGTTGGCTGAGCCAAGCTTGCAATCGATTTTTTTTTTGAATTCACGAAATCCAGTTTTGACATTAGCACCTAATTTCTATCATTTTGAAGCCTGTAGAGCAAGTTTCTGCACGCAAGTTTTTCTTCCAACCTGAGGCAATCGATGAACGAAAACTCATTTTCCAAAGCGATGCCACAATGCCATCCGCATAATAAATATATGTAGCTTTTATGCACCGCAATCAACCATCCTATTTTATCACCACCGAGCGTCGCTCGAGATGATTAAGGGGTAGTAGAGTGTCGCGCTAAAAAACTTCACGCCAAGCCTGGCACACAAATAGGAAAAGCGAGGCAAAGTCGCAGCGCTAATCGTTCAAGTCAACTGCCGCAGGGTCTGACACACAGCATTAGCAGAGCACAAGCACAACATGTTTGTCACGAGAAGGCCTAAGTAGAGGTAGAAGAAACAAAACCAGCCGACGTATTAACCACCGACAAACACAAAATTAATCAAGACAGCCTGCCCTCGCTTGTGGGCTCCCTTCATTAGCATCCGCTTCATAATAACGTGTATGCCGAATATGTTCTATTTTCTTTCGTATTTAGCAAATTATGCAGTCGTTATTTTCTTGCGAATGCTTTCTACAATAGACTGGAAGATAAATCGATGAGGGACCTCCTCAATCCTGTCGTTCTATCGGCAATGTTATTTAAAATGCGCATAAGCTGTAATCATCACAAAGTTGTTGTTCTGTAGTGGCTATGAAGCAGTCATGGTGTATAAAATCAGTACAACGCAAACGTGGTTGCCTTGCAGCGTGGTGCGAAACATTTAAACAATATGCAAAGAACAGCAACAATTTTGGTTTTATGGTAGTTCGGTGTTACACAGCGCCTCTGTTTCGCCCCCATAAAGACAGAAAACCACGTTATAACTTGCGTAAGTTTTTTTGCAAAAGATGCCTTGAAATAGAAATTTATCTGCTCCGTATTTCAAAGTACTGCAGTATGGGAGTACTGAAAGCAGTAGCACTAATTAAGAGGGCAAAACACGCGTTCACTCAGCCATCCGTATCCTTTTAATCGCAAGCAGTCCACCAAACAGGTATCTCCCAGGGAATGAGTTTGTGCAGCCGGGTCGGGAGCAATAATTAAACGCAAACATTAATGAGTAAACACTCTTAGATTATTTCGAGCCACTTCAAAGCACATATTTACTCTCTAAACTGTGCACCGGCACGTTCTGATTCTAACGTGATATCTGGGTATGTTTTTGAATTTCAATATTGCCCATCAGTGCAGGTCTCGTTGATTTTTCCACACACGGAATTTTGCTAAAGCATTATTACATTCAGCACAGAACTAAATCGTGAGTATTTGGGAAGGGCAAGTTTTCAAGCGAGCTCTTAATAAATGTTTGAGAAGACTGAGCTTCCTTGATTTCTCTTCTCGAGGAGGTGGATGAGAGTCGCGGCATTCTTCGTCTCCGCCCAGGCGGAATACAATGTGGCGCTGCGCCGGTGAAATCAGGCTAAAATTGGGATTTTGCGGCTGAGGCACAGGAGCAGAGTGAATTTAGTTTTGCTTACTGTGTTCACCTAAACTGCAAAGTAAAACACACAACACTTCAGCCACCCCTGTAAAGCAAACACAGGAAGCAAATCAAGCGCTTTCAAAACAGCAAGACAAGCAGCGACGGAGAAAGCAGATGCTTTGAACAGAAACACCCTGAGGCTGCGTAACATGACCAACTGTTGTCGATTACCAGCCCTTATTTTGCAGCCGCATTTTTGTTGAAACCCTCTCTTGTGTAACCAGTAACATGCTGGCAACGAGTAAACAGGCGGCAGTCAGTTTGAGACTCGCTGCTTGCTACTCGGTTGATTTTATTATCCTTCTGCAAAGGCAGTGCCGGAGGCTGTTTTAGCAATTATCGTACACCCAATTCGCCGAACACGGAGCTGACATGAAGAAAACAAGTAAAAATGCAAAAAAGAGAGAGCGTTTAAAAGAGAAAGAGCTAGTGAGCAAACGCCAAAAGAGCTCTGTGAGGAAGAGGAGGAACTGGCAATTCAGCTTAGTCGCGGAGCGAAAACTGCGTGAAACACTCCGAGGAACAGGTCGGGTGGATTTGATTCAAAAGCAAAAGTATTTGCCAAGTGTAAGTTTGCAGACCCGTTCTTCTTAGTCACGTTTAAAGAACATTATTAGCAATTGAAGGAACGATTTACAGCGCTTGCCGAGCGGAGTACGAAATATAGCTAGGGATGTTACCTGAAACACTTATTCAAAGTAGAAGAGTAGTTAATTCCCAATAGGCTTGCCTCATTAGAGTGCTTGAAGGAACAGCGCTATGCCATCATACAGTTCTGTCGTCGTTTTTGTTCACATTTGTCACAATTGCGCAGTTGTGGTCGCACAATAAACTTTATTCTGAATTCGACTCAAAATTATAAGTCTTGGCTGTATTTACCTAAAGCAGTGAAAGCAGGGCTGAACTAAAATGTCCAGTAATTTATTGTACTTAATGGCCGAATGATAACCAACAGCTGCCAGTTTCTGCCACGGAAACAGTAGGCGGTACCCGATGTGCACAGCTTTCGATACAATAACGTTCACTGACGATATGTAAAGTGGGCTTTGTGCTCAAGCTAACGAGCTTCACAGGCAAAACACGCTTTACAGGAGCCTAGGTTTGCGTTGAGCACATGGTTTCACTCCCACGCATAAATCGGGAGCGGAGCGAAACGCCGTTATACCCATGAGGCAGTTCTTTCACTGTGCAGAAAGCCTGCCAAGGTTTTCAAGGAAATTGAGTTTTTTTTTTACTTTTTGCAGAAAGAGTGCGTAGACACTGAACTTCACTGCAACTTTGTGCAGAGTCGTATGGCTTTGCAGCTCCGAAAGAGTCGTACAGGTTTTTCGTGCTTAGAGCTCCTCAGGAACATCAGCTACAACTCAAACGCGGCAAATACTGTTACTCGCTGCAAACGCCACGTATGTTGTTGACCCGCAGGCGCAAAATGACGTCGTTGTCTTCTTGTGGACTTCTGAAGATGCGAAATTTCGCTGCCCGAGATGCCAAGACTTTGGTGAAAAATGAAAGATATTTTGGTACCGCGTGATCATGAAGGTGAACATGCCGCACATATTGTGCCAGTTTTGGGGCAACAATAAATGTGTAAGAGTTAGGCCTTTGAATCTTGCAAAAACCAATGTGGTCACTTACGCATCCTCGACGTTGTGCAATTTTTAGACAGGTACAGGCAACAAAGTTGGCTTCCTGACGGTGCGCGCGTAAATTCATGCATTCATTTAGCCGGAAATTATAATCTACATTCATAGTGCTTATAGAAAACAAGAAATCTGAAAAGACCGCCTCTATACTTATTTATCTACCAGTTCATAGAAGCATTTCTTTTTGTAAGGTACAGAGTAGACTGCATAGGTCGAGGTTTCCAAGGTTTCCAAGAAGACTTTCCTGTTTCCAAACGCTCTCATGTTTTACAGACTAACTTTATTGTTCATACGCGCATTACAGCTCCAAGCTAGACTGAGCATTTAATATTTCTTCTGAACTGGGCAACAGTATTGCACTGCCAAAACTTTTTGATGATTTTCTGCGGTCGCATCACTCGATTTTCTTTTATTTTGGTGCGCGCCATGAAAGCAGAACTCCGCATTAAACTTATGCGCATGCAAGCTGGTACAATGAGTAATTTTGGGGCCCAAGACAAAAAATGTAATTATAAATCTGCATTTTATATCTCATACTCTTTTCGCGCAGCTTTGAATTCTTGGCTTTCAGCTACATGTAATCATTCACTATAATTTCATAATTCGTAATACTTTAAATGGTTCTGCTAACAGCAAAGAGGGAAAATAATAAAGACGCTATGGCCATTCCTGTGGTTGAGCATGTTTTTCTTCACTGTGAGTGACACCGCGCGCATCCGTGCTTGGTCGAAGGACCTGATCATTCAAACTATGAACAAAAAGCCGTGAATACAGGAAAGAAAGTTCCATTGTGCAAGAAAGATTTCGTAAGAAACAAGCGGAATTGTGTGCCTCAGACAGAGAAATCGCTGAAAACGGGAATAAAAAAGCAACCTCAAGCAACAAATCGTGGCTCTTAAAGATAAGAAAAAGATGAAGTGAACGTGCCCTTTCTAGCAGTGTCTCAGTAGTGACTGCAAGGGCGTAACTACCCAGGAGGCGTTGAGTGATCAGAAAAACGACAGGGCACGCACGAGTTGCGGGCTGAAGCACTGAAGCACTGAAACTGCCGTTTATGCATTTCCTTCCTCTAACCACGACTTTTTTTGTGGTTGTGGAACTTTATTTTTGGTGCACACGTGTTCTGCTTCGACTGCGGAGAAAACGCAGTGCATTTGCGAGCTCATAACGCTTCACACTCATTTTCCTTCGTCCCGAGTGCAGACAGTGTTGAAGGTATTAGCGGTGGGCGTCTTCGCGAAGTTGTTTTTCTGCGCGTCTCCTCTCCGATGCGACGCGGAGAAGTCGAACCATCTTTACGAAAAAAAAAAATATTTCTTGGAATCTCATCGGCCGCCAGCCCGCCATTTGAATTGGAAGAAGTTGCAACAAAAGCAGAGACGAGACGCGGCACGAAGAAACGCATTTCGGGAGCCGAGATTGCCCGGCAGTTTTGTTTTCTGTGCCCCAAAGAGAATGCAAGGAAGGGAGAGAGATTGGCGCGCAAAATAAAACAAGAATCCAGGTGTCGAAACCCGCAGTGGCGGGCATCCGAGCCGAAGTTAACGTGAATGAGACCCGGCGTTCCTGCCTGCGTGCGCGGGCTTTCTAGATGCCGTTTCTTCTAGGATATTCGGCGCGCGCAAATTTTCGTTCGCTTCGCAGCGAGTGGGTGGAGATGAGTACTGAAAAGGTTTCAACCAAAACGGCGATAAAAGAATGGGAAGGAGGGGGGGGGGGGACGAAACGACAAGCGAGGGCGGGTGAACAATGCTCCGCGTCCCCCAACTCCCCCCCCCCCCCCCCCCATACTCACGCGTTCTCGGTGGGCTCCCCTTTGCAAAGCACGCAGCGCTTATTAGAGGCTTATTGTTGTGCTCGATGTAAAGGCGAGCCAACAGCGCGCTTTGGAGGCACTTTGCCCGGCATTCTACTCCGAGGAGGAGAACGAGGGAGTCAGTCTGGGAGCGTTCTCGATCCACGAAACAGTTGTGCGTTCGTTCATTTCTTTTTCACTTTTTCATATCCTTCACGTTCCTTCGCGTTTCCGCTTCTTTCTTCGTTCGTTTCAGACTTGCTCGTTGCAAAAGGAAGATTTCGGCAAAGGAGCTAGCGTAGCCGAAGTCAGCTGTCTCTTTCTCTTTCAGAGATCTCCGCAGCAGGCAGCCTTCTTTGCTTCCGCAACCAACGAGCGTTTCATTTTTCAAGAAAACGAGAACAAATACGAGACCGTAAATCCTTTAATGTTCCCGATCAAAGCGCAGTGATTTTCTCTAACCCTTCGCCCGACCCTCTCTAATGCTATTCGTTCATAGTGCGCTCTTCCGCAGATTTCTTGCTCTCAGAACCAGGCACTAACCCCCCCCCCCCCCCTTTTTTTTTCTTCCGCATCTCCATCAGCCAGTGTCGCCGCAGACCACATTTGTTCCGACGACGCTGCATTGTCTCTCTCGCCTTGAGAAACTACGCGTTTCCCACCATTGCTGCTGCTCAACGGGAAACTGGAACAGTGAGGACTCCGAAGTTGGTGACGTTAAAGCGAAAACTAAAATACCAAGAGAAGCAACCCCGCCACCGCCGCCTCATGACGATCAAGGGAGTAATTTTTCTTCTCGACTCCGTGAAGACATCCATTTCTCTTTCTCATCGCTTTCTTCGGCTTTGCCTCTTTATAATTGCGACTCATGTACGTGCTGGCTGGAGGAGGAACGAAACGTTTAAGCATTTCTCGTTTAGCTTCCCCCTGCATTGATCTTTGTTTTCCTATTTCTCGATTGCTCTGCACTCGTGCTTTATCTCACGACGTCGCCTCGACACACTTTACGAGGACGCCCCTTTCTTAATAACGGGACGAGAAATACGCGATGAATTTTACTTTCGCACCAAAAGCGTCGCTAGGAAATTTTAAAACTCTAGGACGCCCCATGCACAAAGAGGGAAGATAGAAAGAGGAGATGAAAGCTCTGTGCAATTCTCTGCGTGCTCTGTCAGCCGTGTATTTGAAACACGCCATGTCAGTATTCAATTTTTCTCATGTCTGTGCTCTTACACTGAGCGTAAATTTGAAATGAGTGGGTTGAGTATATCGTGTAAAGCCATTAACTCTGACAGGCTGAGAAATCCCGAAATGTGGTGAGTACAGAGCAACAAGCGCTGACTATACTCCGTGCGTGAAACTTTTAACTTTGTTAACAGCAAATAAATTTACACGTATGACAAACGCAGGATTGCTGGAGAACTGCTAAGTGCAAGCCTTCTTCAAATATAAACCCAGAAGCGTAGATCCAACGTTGCTGGCAATTATCGGTGTTCTAAAGCCTTTCATCTTTTACCGCGGGCGGAAATGAGTATACTGGTTTCAACATCTCTTCAGAGTATGTTTAAGTATTGGTAGGATAGGGAGAGAAACATCTGGAGGTGAAAACTGCTAGAGGTAGGAAGACTGTAAGTTCGCTGTAAATTGCCTCTTAAAGAATTAGATTTCGACGAATCTACCACGGGCATTCCTGCCCGGAATATAACCTATGAAGCGCTCAACAGGAAAATAAAAAAACACGTAAATAAACGGCGCATTGCTGGATGGGACAATCTAGTCGACCCAGTAATGATTCCTTATCCTGGCTTCACAGTTGTGAGCAAAGTATTCCATCTACAGCAACGACACTTCTCGCCACCGGCACTGTAGGAGCGCGGCTTTAGACCGATGAGAGAAAGATGACAGCAATGAAACATCAAAATTTTGGCGCTGATAATTTTGTCTTGTGATGACGTTCTCGTTCAGAAAAAGAGTAAAGATTTCATGACGGAATATTTCGTTATCGCAGTGGTATTCTGTGCATTCTGTGTGACGGTCATGGACACAGCGATAATCTCAGCACCTTCAGCAGCTGTGAGTAGTTCACGCCAATTAAAGCCCGTTATGGTTGCACGCAAGATGGGAAATATAGATTACAGTAATACTCGCTTCGACTCCTCTTCAAAGGAACACTTTCCTCTAGAAGCTGTAACTATGCAACAATGCAAAATAAAACAAAAGCAACGAACCCAACAGGGAACAGAAAAGCAGGCACTTTCAACTTTTCGGCAGTTCTGAACATAGAATAAAATATTCCTTCACACGAACAAAGATATATGCGGGTTTCCAAAGAAACAGCATCTTTCGGGGTGCGTCAGCACCTGGTCACCGAAACGCTCACGCAAGATTTTTATAGCGGATGTTTGTAGCGTATTTTAGCACAGCCTCAGCGCAAAAGCCTGCATTCCAGGATTTCGCCGTCACGCTTGCGTTTGCGAATATCTCCGGCTAAACAATCGCAAGCGGACAGAGAATAGCGTTGCTTTTTTATTTTTTGAACAAGGAATGACAGAAAGGACCAAGTACCCTTGTTCCAAGCCAGGGCGACGCGAGCTAGGCCGATCGAATCGTCGGATGATTGCCGAACATCTAAACTTTGCGCCGCCAACAACTGACCCCTCCTCCTTCTCCTCTTTTTAAAAATTTTGGTGGATCCTGACGACATCCCCTAAGGTCCCTGGCTGCAACTAAAAAAGTTGGAAATCTTATCGTGCGAAGAGCTTCTCCAGTTGTGGCATCTGTTGCCTTATCGCTTCGAGTTGTGTCTGAGGTACGAGCATACTGCGAAGCTGCCGTGTAAGCTGCACGTCGAGAGGTCCTATGCAGCTGGCTTGGACTCAAATACTGCTGCTGACGACATGCGAAATCATGTGACGATGTTCCACAGTCCGGCACAGGTAACAACTTTGTTGCATTAAACACCCGCGCCTGCATAATAATATTAATCAAACTACGCTGTAACTGCGAATGCTTCAGTTCAGTCCTCCAAGAGTGTCAGGAGACCACTTTGGAAAGTTTTAAGCTACGCCTGCTATGAAAAAAATCAAGAAGTGGAAATCCGTGCATTATGAATGTAAGAAAATAAAACTTTCTGGCGGGGTTCCATTAACGTGTGTCCGCGTGATCTGTAACGATGTGCAAAATGATCTGCCAGCTCTCGGAATTGAACTGTTCTCAAGACTGAAGCTGAGTGGATTGATTTATACCCATCTAAGAAAAAGTGTAAACAAAGAGAGGGCAAGCCAGGGTGGTGTCGTTCCTTACTTTTGTCATAAGTTGTTCCGTAGTTTGCGCCTTTTATCACATACATTTCTCTGGGTTCACGTAGTACGCTGTTTGCAGCCTCTTTATTTTCGTCCAAGTAACCTCCTCGGAAATTCTTCGCAAACTTCATGAACCGACACGTATTACAAGTAATCCTTAAAGTAATTGGCTAGAGGCACAGATGTCGCCAATCCAGTTACTCTTCCCATCTACATAAATCCTTTCCAAACGCTTTCGCCTACTTTCAACCCGCGAGAAGAATATGTTCGATCCTCCGTACTTTGGAAATCCTTAAATATAAGTGCCAGACAGTGCCAGCGTAGCCTCAGTCGGACGGCACAAGCTCGCTAATTCGCTGCCTTAATTGCGTCCTCCTATTAAACGGCAGATTTTTTCAAATCGTAAGACGCATGTTTCACAGTTCGACGACAGGAGGCGATCCCAGAGCGACAGTATGTCTCCTCTGCAAACTGAGAGTTGAAAAAATCTTCATGCCCAAATGACGTATGAAGGTCGTTTTCGGTGTTTATGATATTCTTAACACGGAATGCGTTGTACACCTGGTTCTCCACAGTTTTTCGGACCTAGGGCAAACGACCATTGATTTAAAGTGGACGAGGTCGACAGAGAAGACTCCTGGGGATACAGCCATGGACAGAACATCTCTGAATATGCCCCACAACTGCAGCAAGAAGCACAAGAGTACAATAATGTTTTCCTCCTCCTCCTGCACATCGCGGAAATTTTACGCACAAGAAACGGGTCAAGACTTAGGAGAACGAAGTGAGCGTAGCATCGGCGTGGCACTTCCGACCACACTAGAGACACCAAGAACGCCTCCGTTCCATTTGAATGCATATTAATCGAGAGGCATCGGAACATGGCGCAACAATACAGATCGGTCGGCTCTGTCACGTCTTCGAGTTTTGACTTGTACGTACAGCACTGGTACAGTCGTCTATAAACCTGTCTTGAGCACTCGAGTGGCGCACTCTGTTGTGCCCTTATGCTTACCGCGGCTTCGTGCTAGACCCAATGTAGTATTTAAAGACATCGGGA
Organism: Amblyomma americanum; assembly: GCA_030143305.2. Taxonomy (NCBI): domain Eukaryota; kingdom Metazoa; phylum Arthropoda; class Arachnida; order Ixodida; family Ixodidae; genus Amblyomma; species Amblyomma americanum. Next base: position 538,344 of record JARKHS020026777.1, read on the forward strand.
GTTCGAAAAAGTATTTGGAGATGCGCATGCATGTAAAGTCTTGTTTCAAGATCCAGGATTCTCGTAAATAACGCAAATGTGCTCCCTGGTGCGCCATGCGAGCGCTTTAGGCAGGTGCATGGAGGTCTGCTTAGAAGGGCAGGCGAAGCGGCATCTCAGTATTGTCCTCGAGTAACGAGAAAACACAAATCTAAACTTTACATCTATAAGTGTTCGCACTAGTCTTGGCCGCCGCCCCGAATGTGCCCCAGCTGGTCGAAATTAAGTCGCAGCCCTCTCTTACACAATATCTGGCAGCCGTAGTGCTGCTTCGGGACGCGAAGACCTAGATAACACATCCACCACTGGGCAAACATCAAACGTGTTGGTTTGGTTTATGGTTTAAGGCGGCTTAACGTCCTAAAGTGACTCAGTCTATGAGAAACGCCGCAGTGAAGGGCTCCGGAAATTTCGACCACCTGGGGTTCCTTCACGTGCACTGACAGTACACGAGCCTCTACAATTTCGACAGAGGCGAAATTGGACCACCGCGGCCGGGATCGAACCTGCGTCTTGCCCTCTCCCCCCCCCCGTCCCCCCTCCCCCCCCCCCCTAAAAAAATATCTTTAGATGCTCTTAATGTAGAGACTTCTGCAAAATAGCATTTAATGCTCAATTCTGACAATTATCATGAGGTAGATTTGTGTGTGCACACATTATTCGTATGATATGACGCAAATAATATTTATTCCATATTAAAAAACATGCGACATATTATTCAAATTATTCATTTACTAAGTAGAAATCCAGTGAGCAAGCCAAGGTAACTCAATAAATGAATTCGCGCTCTTTGACCTAATTTCAAGTGAGAGTATACCGTGAGTGGAAAGGCGACAAAGCCGTGCGTGAGCCAGATTCACACAAAAATCGCCCAAACAGCAAAAATTGCGAGTTCACAAAGCACGCCTGCGTCACACGGCCCAAGCGGCTCACGGGGCATTACAGAACGAAAAAAAATAAAGACCAGACAGAGTGCGTAAAACAGAGACTCTGCGCGTAGCGGGCAAGGCTACCTCAAAAATATTAAACATTAAAGCTGTCCAGACACAAGCGGCTGACGTGCCAAAAGCGTGCGTCCCCAGGGAGCAAGAAATATGCTTCTTCTTGCGGACTGCTAAACAAACGTGTGCACTCTGAACAAGAACTCCCTCGAGGTGCCAGGCGCGGGAATTTGGATGAACACTGCGCGAGACGTTTTCTTTTTTGCTAGCTGTTTTCCACTACTGTGGAGCAAACTGATTAAAAAATTTAATCGCTGCCTTGGGACAGCCCGGCGAAAAAGGGCAACCCATCCGCGCTTCTACCTTCGTCTGTGCTTTTTTTTTAACTTAGTTGCACGCACTGTGGAACCGAAGGCGAGAGGCGGACTCTAGGCGTCTTAAAATAGAAACAAAAAAAGCTGTCCTTATCTCCGACCTTCCCAAGCCAGCCGGGTTGCGGAACGAAGCGAGGATTTCTGAAGGAAAGTTTCCCCGTAACAACAGCATCTCTCTGCACCAGACGGAAAAGGCTGCTTACCTTGGCCGATTCTGCAGGAGACTGAGAAGAAGCTACATTCTACAGCAATATGCCTTCGAATGTTCACCAGCTCATATATCCGCAGATGTTAAAACATTGTTTCACCTAATATAGAAGTGAGGAAAAAAAGCCACTTTCCAACAGCCGTGCAGAGTACACACTAGATGCTGCTACAGGCTGTAGAAGCTGCTCTGATGACGTTATCAAAGTCCAGTGTGTTAGGCTGACCGGTGTCGGCGGGACTTTTCTTTTGAATACATGCTGTGCATTATGCGCCTACATTTTCTCTTTTCCGAGTCCGTCCGTCGGTTCATCCATCTAAGCGCACATTTTGCCTCGTCGTCCGTCCTCGGACGGAAAGTTCACCTGTATCACAGTTAAGCTCATCTATATAAATAATACTTAGATCAGTACATAAATGGCCGAATAGGCTTGAGGGTACCTTACCTAGCTTGAAAAAGAAGATGAATTATTAAAAGATGAAAAAGGAGGCAGCCTAGGTAGAACACATGCTCCGGGAGAGAATGGAAACGTGAAGACAATACTTGGTGCGTATACTCATAACTGCATGGCACGGCGCAGCAGGCACCTAGGATGTCGAGAAGTTGAACTGAATAACCTGCAAGGTTTATAAACTGTATTAGCAGCACGAGCGACATTGCCTCGAAACGACGACGTCTGGTGAAGCCTGGACGAGTGAAGCCTCCACTTCTAGAAGCGCCACCTACACACCTTCAGAACTTGCAGGCAACGGCATGGGCTGGCGCGAAGCTGAAGCCGAGGCTGCAGCGTGGAGAAAAAAAAAGAGCCCACCTCCCACCAAGCTCCAGGAGCCCCTACCCACCAGAAACCCAGGCAGCAGCCGAAGGCGAAAGCGACGGCAAAATCGTATTTAAAGACGCAATGGGCAAGCGATTAATCTGAAAGCGAAATGCACAACCGAAAGTGCAAACGCAAATTTGTCGCTTAACATCGTGCGATCGCCCACCAGTTTCCTTTATTGCAATAGCATTGAGGCTGTCCTCATGCAGTTTCCTGCTTCTGCATAACGAAACTCCCAGGGTAATAAAATTTTTTAGACATAATCAAGGTAACGTGACCTCAGATGACCAATCAAAGAGCACCGCGAAATTTGAAATTAACCACGGAATTGTCTGACTGGTCGACAGCGGTCACGTGACATTTGAGACGTCATAACAACTTGCCCTCCTTAAAAAGTGACAACCTGCCCTGCCCAGCAGATTGTGGATGTAATTAGGAGAGACTTGATGCTGGTTATGACGATTATGATTATGGTGATCGTAGTGATTGGTGGTAGTGGTGGTGGTGGTGGATGTGTAGTGCGCAAGTGCAACAATAGCCAAAGAATTCCTTGAGTGCAATGTTAAAAGCCAACACAGGCATCCATTCAGAGAGTGCTATGTCCTGCAATAGACTGGACTGATTGCTACGACTACGAATATTGTGCCCCCAAAAAATCTTCCTCCTTTTCATTGGAATAAAAAGGAAAGCACTCGGCCTGATAGAAGCACACCCTAAAGTCGAATGCGGCTTTCGCGTGGCATTATAAATGAATGTTTCAAATGGAAGATTTTTCGGACCTTGCCTCAATCAAGGTCTCTACGTGCAAGACAGCAGCTAGCTTTTCAGCGAAGCTCCCAGTATTCATTTTTTCGTTGGTGCCCATTGTAAAAATCAACGTGAAATTGCTTTGTTCTTTAAGTGTTGACGCAGCGTCAGAGCAAAGCTAATTATTTCAAAGGCCCAGAATCTGATTCGAAGATTCTGGCTTGACCTCGCAAGAGACGCGTTATTAGCGTGCCGCAATTTATTATTTCTCACTACATCGTTTCAGCGAAGAGAGGAGTGGCATTGGTTTTGAAGCTTACAAGAGACATTTTGCCACAGCCGCACGAGACAAATGAACAGCTTAATTTGAGTGCGAGATCAAATTAGTAGAACGACACTTATAAAATCCCCGCGGAGGTCAATCATAAACAAAATGCTAAAAGCGCCCGCAGATAAGTTCACTATGACAAGACAGAGCTTACAATTAGTGCTGAATAAAGAAATTAACCGCGATAAGGTGCAGTTTTGCTACAACATGGAAGGAATGAATAAAAGCGGTCCGACACCAAGTTAGCCTGGCCTATTTACAGTGAGAAATGCTTGGATGTGGAATAACCTTGGCAGTGGAGAAATGAGAGTTTTCTTGAGTACTTTTACATAAGGGTTGGTGAAAGGAACAGTTCAACCTAAGGCAGGCGAGGATAGCAAAAATGGTTTGACAAAACAGATAACCATGTTTTTACGGCAAACGTATATGCACACATAACACTAATGTCTACTTTAAAGCTAAGCCTACTTTAGAAGTGAGCCCTATGCTGGCAGACTTGCATACACAAACTTTTCTGCTTTTGTATCACTGGCGAGCCACTGATTCGACTTAACGTCATGACGTTCTTGGTCTTGAGCATATTTTATTTTAAAACTCAGGGCCGCCAAAAACAAACGTAATTAAGGAACAGCGACTAATCAGGCACCGTAGTTCGAAACTCGCAAGCGCGAGGGAACACGCATCCAATCTAGATTAAGCCCAGCCGAAGGAAGCTCGTTTCTTGGGAGACTTTCGTCCAGGCCTCGTAATTCGACGCGTTAATCCGCGCCACAGGGAAGCCGCACACCGAAAATCTCAGCTAAAGGAAATAGCTTGCCTTCCTTGATGGAGTCATGTGCACGGTTAAACGCACGCTTCGCTGATCAACGCTCAGCCAACTTGTCGTTAGGGAGACGTTATGGTGCCTTGCTATGTACCCTCATTTTTTTATCTTGAGTTCATATCGCATTTTACTTTACTTTACGTCCTGTTAAAACACAGCAAGCAGCATGGCGTTGACAGTAGATTAGCGAGATACGGCTCATTTATCCGGATTTCTCGGCAAGTCCAAACAGAAAGCCCGGCTATATAGTTTGGCGGGTGGGTGGTGTTCTGCAAGAAATGGGAAGTAACGTCGCAAGCTCAAGGTCTAAAATGCGTCGAACAAGCCAAGCCTTCGTTATTTTGTCCGTGTTTTTGATGAAACGGCGACAGCGCGCTACGGTGCCCCGAAACTTCTCCAATGTCGTCGAGATTAAAGCGCTCCTGCGGTATTGAAAATCTATCGATCCAACGCTACATTTATTGGTGGCTCCGTTCCCTTCGACCGCGCGAGCACAGCAGCGACAGGTGCCAGCAATTGGCGAGCGAAGATGCGATTTGTTCAACGATCTCGTATAAATTGTACGCGCTCACGGGGACGAGAATAAATATTAAAACGACTGGGAACGAAAAGGAAACTGAAACAGTTTCTAGAGCTTAGAGCGGTACAACATACAGCACCATGGATCGCGTTCCAAAAATGACGCAACAACACAGCTGTCGGCAAATTCGTGGAAGTGGGCCACATTTAATATTCCGTTTACTTCTCAAGCAGGGACTGTTTCTTCAGCTGCTGTAAAGACATAGCCACGTCCCCTCGACGTGAAACGCGTATCACGGAAAACTGTAGGCGGATCTGAAGATCGAATCTGCCCTCTTTTTGATTAATCGTATGCTGGAAGGAAGACAGGAGCGCAGAAGGCGATGAAAGAGGATAAGAAGCTCTGCAGGAGCAGATTTCTGCTGTTTAAGCACTCAGCAGTGCAGAAATTAAAAGCAGGCAACCGCCCATATGATGAAGGCAGCCAGCAATGTTCCAAGCGAAAAGTGCACGAATAGCCTGGTTATCTTGTTCCCCAGAGCATTGCTCAATCTAGATGACACTTCATGAGAAATAAAAGAGGGATCATCCTTTACGATTTTTCATTTCTTTCTTTGCTCTCATAGGCTAAACGAACTCGAAGTTACGTTAATCTGCTTTTTACGTTCCAGGGGGGTTACGATACAGCCTTTGCCAAAGTGAAGGAGCCCAAAGAATTTAATTTCATGCAATGTATTGTTTTTTTAGCAGTGCAAAGAAGCCCGAATTTTCGGGGAGGGACAATGCGCGTTCCTCTTACTTTAATAGATTTATAACGCTGATGATGATAACGACCCACACAACATGTCCAGATTCAAGCCTCCCAGACTGCATAATTTTCACAAATGCTTTAATTCGATGGCGAATGCGCGTTCATGAATGAAATCTTTCTTCAAAGACGACGTTAAAGTAACGCCGACGCTGCAGCCATTGAATCCGGATACTAGCTGTCTTGGTTTTTGTCTATGGAGTTAATACTGCTCACAGAAAGCGCATATTTTTTTACTTGATCGATTTCAGGCGATTGGGTAAATTTTTGCATTGCAACGGTTTGGTCCCACCTGGCAGAAAAGCCCAGTAGCAGTTGATAGGCAAGTAGCAGCAAAATAAGATCCTCAGATACCATGCAGCAAGAGAAATTATGAAAACATCAGTCTACTGCACAAGATATTATGCAGGGTCTAATATCATGTAACCAAGAATTTACTTAGCTTGAAAAGGTGCGACTGCTTTTCTTTATAACACCTAGAGTTGGCAGTAAATGTTTACTGGATGCGGGAGTGCAAAACAAAAAAAAAACAGATTTATTTGGGTGAAGTTGCTCTGGTTTTTGGCCAAAGGCGCTGGCACATACGACGGTACATGCATGCTACATCCATTCAAATTAATACAAGGCGACTGAGGAATAAGGCAGCGCGATGGTCACTTAATTTAAGAGCACACGCATCTCGTAAATTTCTGAGTGAAATATTTGTAACAAGAAACAAACATATTTGTTGTTTTTTTCTTTTTCGTTATGAATACAATTCATTCATTGAAATACTTAATACTGGCAGCATCCATTTTCTGCTGCACTGTGAAGTGAAGCCACCTATGCACATCATGCGCGTCGTCGTCCTTAATCACCGAGTCCCAAAACAATGAAAACAAAACATTTAGAGCTCCCCGACAATTATGTTCCGATGCTCCGAAGCAGACACGTCAGGAGCAGTAACTAGGAGAGATATCCGCTTTTTACATGCCGATGCACTCTTCTTGTTTTATTAAAAGAGGTATACGCTTCTTCCCACTATCAGAAGCTTATACTCTATTGATTTTTCTCCTTGCTTTCCTCGTTAGAGTAGCCTATATTTTCGTCACATCACTTTCTCCACTGTGTGGTGATTCACTTAACTACTCGCTTTGTCAGGGTAGTAAAAGCTTTTTATACTTCAAGTTCACCGGATTCCCGGCGCCCGAGCCCATTGTTGCCAGAGCGCAGGCATTTCAAAAAACTCCGTGGCGTTCCATTCAAGAGGAACAATGACCAGACGTGAAGACTTGGGGACATATTCGGTAAAACAAAAACACGTATGAATATATTCCTCGCGCGTAAGGTTTACTGGTCACGCTAGTCCAACATCGCGTACTACTGCGATATAATGGCGAGAGATAGCGCAGCATGGCACCACAAGTGGGAGCCCTGGCAGGCGCATTATTTTCCTCTGCCCACGTTGCCTCGCGTGACAAAAAAAGTTTTGGAAACGCTTCGTGCCCCCTCGCGGGCATGCGCGATTCCAGGATCGAGACCGCCGGGCCGGCTTCTTTGTCTTTCCTAGAAATCAAGAAAGCGTGGACGCACCTGCGGTCTATCGCCAGCCCCTGCTGCGCGTTTTCTCAGCGTTGGTTGCGATGTTGCGGAAACGGATGACGCCTTGGGTGCTAGGCGAGGTTTCGTGACCAGCACGTACCCTCCAATAGGAAACCATATTCTTTTCTACCGTGTCTTCTCTTCTTTTCCTTCTTTCCACGCCTTCTTCATGCGTAAGGTTGCAATCCGGACATGACCCACGCTAACATCTCCGTCCTTCTCATATACCACAATTCTTTACATTCTTGTGCGCAGAGACACATAGCCGCCACGGTGGCTCAGTGTTTATTGCGCTCGGCTGCTGGTCCGAACGACGCGGTTTCGATCCCGGCCGCGGCGGTCGAATTTCGATGCGAGCGTAATTCCAGGGGCCCGTGTACTGTGCGATGTCAGTGAACATTAAAGAACCCCAGGTGGTCGAAATTTCCGGAGCCCTTCACTACGGCGTCCCTCATAGCCCGAGTCGCTTTGGGACGTTAAACCCCCATAAACCATAAACCAACCAGGAGAAATAAATAAATAAGTCCTACCTCTATCCTCTACGGCTAAGTAGTTTTTAAGACTCCTTGTACCGAGAAAAAGGCGACTTTAAATGTGCGTGCATTTTTAATGTTGCGGTTATTAGTGAACAAAGGAGCTGTTATTACAGAAATGTTTTACGCGGGCCTTGAATGTGCAGAGTAGTTTCAGTCAATTCGGTTATATGACCTGGAACCGTCTAACTAGCTCCGTTAGCAGCGGAGTATATATAAGGCGCTTGCCTTGCAACGTCTAAGTGCCTTTTTGTAAACTGTCCTCTCCACTCTAGCAGCTGTTGGTATTTAAATGAAGTGACTGCGCTCACAGAGGACAGGACTGAGGTTTTCATACGTGCTCATTACTACAGCGTTTATTCTGCGTTTGATGACAATTCATGAATACCAATCAACTATAATCGCTTGTGCATTTTTACAGAATTTATCGATTTTATCCTGCCCTTTACACCCCTCTTGACGTTGAGTCAGCTGACAGCTTGCCTCGAGGCTACTTAACATGTGTTTGCACCTTTCGAATAAACTTTGCTTGTAAGTAAGCGCCTGTGTTGTACGTTCCAATTATTTTCCAGTGTTTGCGCTGTTCTCTTTTAAACAGGCAGGTTAATAGGCTCCTTAAACGATAAACATGCCTGGGAAGTAGCGAGCATCAGTTTTCTCTGCGTTATCATGGTAATGAGAAAAATCAGAGAAATTAATGCGATCAGACGTTGGTAACCGCAGTCGCAGAGCAATGCAGCGGCGTGAGGCGTTACAGCTTGTCCATCCTAAACCGTTAGCCTACCGCGGGTCCAAACCGATTATCTCCTCTACGAAAATACATTCGCGTGATGATTGTGAAGGACGCTGTCAGTAGGCGCACTCCAGCACGTACCATATTCCCGAACGATAGATTTTACATGACAGTATCGCATCGAATAAAGTGAAATACGGTGCCCCCCGAATAGCGCAGTCAAGTAGTGCGAGGCTTAACACTTCGGTCATCGTGACGTGGTAGGTTACTGCTGGTCCGCAACGATTACCTCGTCTACGAAAATGCACTCGGTTGACTGTGACATATTCGGTCAACTTACGAAGTGCGGCGCATAACCTCATCTCGAACGCTATAGAGTCTGCATGAGAGAAATAAATCGAATAGGGTGAGACGTCGAAATCCCTCGTCATATTGCAATGGAGTAGTACGAGGTGTAACGCTCGGACCGTCGCAAAGTGGCAGGTTACTGTAGGTCCGTAACGATCTCCTCGTCTATGAAAATGCATTCGGATGATTCTGACGGGTTGAGTTAATGAACGCAGTGTGGCGCATAACATCTTCCTAAACACTAAAGTCTCCATGACAGTATTGAATCGAATGACCCCCGCCATAGCACAGTTAAGATGTCGCGGGGCGCACACTTCCTCGTCGTAAAGTGGTAGGTTACTGTGGGTTCTTAACGATTACCTCATCTACGAAAATGCATTCGCACGATTGCGACAGATGCGGTTCATTTTCGCGGCACAGCGTATAACCCATTCCTAACCGCTAGAATTTACATAAGAGCATGAAATGAGCAACCTGATTTTGTCGCTTTATTTTGGCCTCACGAGCGTTTTCCAGGCCCTCCCTTTGCTCCACTGAATGTTTTATGATTTGATCGCATCTGAGAAGCTTGTTGATATAATAAACCCGCTTACACACCTGGAGAACTTCACCAATGAGTAGTGTCAATTTATTGTTTACGCGGTTTGTCTCAGAGCAATTCCTTCAAGGACGTTACAATTTGAGTGAACGAAAACGAAGAAGTCCCATACATAAAGATGGAGAAAAATCAGGACATATAATTTTGTCAGCGCCACAAGAAACATTAATTGTTCTCTCAAGTTCTTTATCGAGCAAATCCATGTATTACTGCAAAGATTCACAGCTAAAGGGACTTCAGGAAGCTTATCATCGCTGTCAGAGGAATTATACCACCCTCCTATTGCAGGACAAATGTCTCTCCCAATGACGTGCAATTTTTCATCTTTTGCGGAACCCACGACTTCGTCATTTCAACGGATTTACTAAGCTCATAGCTTGATCTGACACTCTACGATTCTCAGTTATGACTGCGGCTAGTAATTCAAGAAAGCTGATCCATGAGAGAAAATGTCGTTAAGCACTGCTGTTTTTTTCTTTGGGCTGTGATGGCGGTGTTCTACAGTATGTTGCAGTATCAGGAGATTGACGGGTACAACAATTTTTACATGTCTACTGCGCTATCACAGTAGTCCTATTTTTCCCAAAATCCGTTGTTTGTGTGCGTGTGTGTGCGTTAAGCCTCCACCATTTGGAAGCGCCGTTCGGATGAAGCACCTACCTGTGGGTGGACTTCCGGCACCTACCGGTAAAATTGCATCCCTCATCTACGAGCCTACACCCACCCCTGCTTTCCACGTGCCTTAACCTTCCAGAACTTCCACGGTCACCCACAAACATTCTCTCTTCACACTCCAGAAGGCCCCCGCCCACCGCCACTCTCAGCTCATTTCCAGCACCCAGTAGCACCCTCCGATGGGTGAACCATCGGGCACCCGCCCAGAAAAGCATACCCAAGCTGCAAGCGTACGCCCGCCACCCAACCTTCATTCACCTGAACCTTGCAGATGGTCTCCGTCGCCCACAACTTTCGGAATCATCCTCCGAAGGTTGCACCTCCTAGTACCCACTGGTAAAAATGCATCTCCAACCTATTAGCTTCCTCCCTTCCCCCCCCCCCTCCCCCACCCACCTCCACTCGCCAGAAGCTGCATCCCCCGGCGCTCTCCAGAAGCCTCCAACTCCACAGCAGCGACGGCGAAGTCTAATTCAAGACACAGTGGGACGGTGATTAATGTTGAAGCGAAATGTACAGCATAACCTCATATGTGTGTGTGGGCATTTTTTTCGACATTATTTTACCGTTGGCCAATTAGGAATACACGGTGCATTTATTAACTTTTACATATTTTTTATTTTAAAACGTTTAGATGATAGGTCGGTACGATCCGTCGAGCTGGATTGCACAGCAAAGCGGACATTATGTACCTCATATAGATAAATGATAAGAGGATAAATTAATTAAATTGAGCAATAAACGTTAATATTTTTTATATTAAGGGGCAAGGTTATGTTGTGAAATTAACGGTCGCCAATATTGATGGTGAGTCCTTTTTAAATTTTCTTAATCAGCAATGTGGTTCGAAATATCGAACGTCAAAAATGCACAATCGAAAGCCTCTTGAGTTGACTTTCCCGCATTACTTATTTATAAAATAGCGTCGTTGCGCATGGTTGTTGTGTGTTGTTACCCTCACACCAACAACAGCAACCATGCGTATGGTGTCGTCGCTGAAATCAAGTTAACTTCCTCTACATCACCAAATACACAAACTGCGCGTGTAGTTAATGCCTAAGAAGTGCGAGAGACAAATTTTATAAATTTTCAGTGAGGGAACTCGAACTGAATGAGCTTTCAAGTGCGTATTTTTGACCATCCGTATTGCGAATTACATTTCCGATTAAGAAAATTTAAAAACGCAACTCACCTTCGTTGTCGACGGCCATCGATTTTGCAATATAACTAGCTTTCCCTACAATGAAAAATGAAAAGTTAATTAGTTAATTTCAGTTATTTAATCGTTTAAATATTGATTTATATGTAGTACATAATGCCCGTCATGCTGTAAAATCCAGCTCAGCAAAGTTTCTAAAATAAAATATAAGTGTTAAAAAATCACCCTCTACATTCTTGCTTTTTCTTCAATAAATGATTTTGCTAATAAATATAGCTGAAGCTATAGATGCTTCAAATTAGGCATATTTTTAATGATGCAACAGACTGGCATACCTCAACATGATGTTGCTTATGTGAAGCAAAGCTTACGGTCATAAATTGTTTTCTTTAGGTTTTTTGAAGCTTTCTAATATTAAGCAACTTTTGTGTTTACAGAAATGGACACAATTTTAATCCACGAAAGTCGGATGCCTAAGATGCGTAGCACATGGAAGGGAAGAAACAAGTCAGCATCAACGCATTCACATACCGCAAGCGGCTAGCGAAATCCTGGATACAGTAAAGAACAGCAAATAATAATACACTTAAGACAATAATGCATGAATCTGATTCATTTCACTGAGTTTTCGCCAAAGTTAGTCGAATTCAGGAGCAGGCGAAGTTGGGAGAAACTGTAACTATTCGGATGAATATTACTGCGGAAGGTGCTCCGAAGAATGCTGGAGCTCCGAAAGTAGCCGACCGCGGGCCGGCATGAAAGGCGGAACTCCAGGAATGCGCCTCACACAGCGAGAACAGAGCCAGCGTTGATTCCGAACATAGTGCGGAATGTCTTTCTTTGTGCCGTTTTCCGGTCGAAATGAATCGCAAGGAGCAACGCAATGTTGCCGCGCGATTACGCCTACTTCTGGTCGCAACGCAAGGGCGCACATTTTTTTCTCGTTCACTTTATGGTGCCTTAGGCCTAGACAGCAACTGTTAATGGCGAGTTTGGTGACCGAGAATAAGGGTTGGTTTTAAGGGGAAATATACAGAAGCGCTGATAAAAGAAGGCTCGCGGCACCAGCCGCCTACTTGCAAAGTATTGAGCTTTCGAGAGTTAGAATATGAGCCCGCCGATTTTAATTTGCGAGACAAGATTCTGTGCGCTTAATGAAGATGGCTTTCGCGCTTGTTATTTCTAAGAGACGAATGCTTTATCTCTCCTTGGTATCGTGCTTGTACTAATCACAACAACAAAACAGAGAACACGCTGGTTGTATGTGGAGACAATCGGTGTCAGGGATTTTTTAATTGAAGAAAAATGCGCGCATGATACGACGTGTACTGATCGAAACCAGTAAAATACAGGAGTCTCAGAGAGCTGTTGCGGGAACGAATAAGGTAACATGGATATATTCGTCAGAAACCAGGATTTAAAAACATGCCCTTCAATGCGTGTATTGATTGCCGTACAAAGGACGTTCATGAAAACAAAGAAGAACAGTTGTGTTTGATCACGCATGCACTTTGTTGAAGTTTTAATCCTTGGTTCTGCTGATACCTCATCTCGTTTATAGGGTGGATGATTTTGGAAACGACCTTTCAGCTTGTGCGAAAGGTTTTCGCACTAATATAAGGAACTCGTGCTCGATAAGATCCCCAGGTGGTCGAAATTATTCCGGAGCCCTCCACTACGGCACCTCTTTCTTCCTTTTTTCTTTCACACCCTCCTTTATTCCATCCCTTACGGCGCGGTTCAGGTGTCCGCCGATATATGAGACAGATACGGTGCCATTTCCTTCCCCAAAAAACCTATTATTATTATTATTATTATTATTATTGTTATTATTATTATTATTATTATTATTATTATTATTATTATTATTATTATTATTATTATTATTATTATTATTATTATTATTATTATTATTATTATTATTAACAAAGAGGAAGAGGCGCTTTTTAATCATCACGAGATATGTCATCCTGGTAATCTACTCGGCAGGCTACTTCGTATGAGGGCACCAAAGATTCAGCGAAACACACGCACACAAATCTCGCGCACATGCATACACATTTGGAGACGGGTTGACGCGCTATGATTAGGCGCCTTCTAGCCCACCGTTCATGGCGCTTTTATTGGCGAATATTATGAAACATTGGTCATGTTAGTCCTCTTATCATAACCAATGAGTCGTGCGGGTCTATTCTCCTCGTTATGTATTTCGCATAAGCTAATAGAATGAATAGGACTGGCTACCTAGGAGCTACTTGAAGGCTTTACAAATCTCAGAAATGCAGCCTGATGTATGCGTTTTCCTCAGGCTTGTGCAGTTGCCCGGCCTGTAAAAAGTGTTTACATTAAGCTTTAATTGTGCGTTAACGTACCTTTTAGATCTCACGGGACGGGTGTGCTTGGCTGTCAATTTTGTTCTTCAATCTACTTCGCCCCAACCCTTCTTTGGCAGGTTGTCATAACTATACTACATCTCAAATTGCTCTCAGTATTTGGCGTTACTAAGACAAGACACAGAACTCTATGCAGCGAAAGAGTGCTAACATTTTATTAGGATATTCAGCACGAGTCTTTCTATACTTACCTTCTTTTTGCTTTCAGCCAGCAGAAAAGGCAAAGAGAATTCCACCACCATGAAAATCATAGGCTTACATTTGTTTTTCTTTTTGTTATCAACAGGAAAGCCAGTAATGAACTAGAAATTTGTTCACTATTTGAATCGATGTTCCTGAACGTGTCCCTTCTGGCGCAAAACTTCCTATTGAATGCTTGTTTAGAACAACCGAGTCTGAAAATTATTTCTTTAGGAGTGATCTAAGCGCTATCTTACGTGGATGGCTCTTATTTGCTTTGTGGCGTAAGTAGCAAAATTTTCAGCTTTTAGGTGGTCTTTAGCGCAGCTACTTGAGGGCTTTACAGCATAACTTAGCCGGAGAAAATCTCGGACATTTCTCATTCCTGGCATTCAGCTGTTTTAAACAGTAAAGCACATCTCGAGGCCTTGATGAACACAGCTTTAAGCCTAGTAGCTTGCATTTCTAGTGGTTGCGCAACTGAACAAACGTTCTTTACTGCGTCCTGAAAAACACACCTTTATATAAGTGAAACTGCTGCTCCAAAAGCATGTACTCGAAACATATTTTTTCGTAAACTTTTTTGCGACTTTATTCAAATTTCTATGCCTTCGCTGTATTTCAGTGCCGGATCCCAGCAATTTGTAATGCTGCGTTTTTTTTCCTTCGGCTCAAGTGCAGTAGTACTGCTTGCATATTTTTTTTTTGTTGGCTGGCCCCAAATTCCAGGATTTCCGTAATGACTGCAATAAACTGGCACTAAAACACACAGCTAAATATTCGCGATTACCCTGAGACGTCGCAAAAATTGAAACCATCTCCAAGGCGCGCAAGGCGAGATACATGTGGTTCCCTTCGGAAGCTTGAGACCAAATTAGATACCGTGAACAGATTCTACTGTGACTAGCTTACCGAAAAGGGAAACTGAATACGTGGCGCCGAGGAAAAAATAGAGCAGCTTAAATTATAAATCTAGTCCAATTTAAGAGCAAGATATTGAGCAAATCAAGAGGAGGATACGGATATAAGTTATGCATTTAATATTGAGAGCAGATAACCGATGGTCCCCTATTGTAACGCAGTGGATCTCAAGGGATAGGAATCATAGCAAGAGGAGACAGTGCTTAAGGCATCGGCAGATAAGATTAGGAGTCAAGTTTGGGGGAAATGACGACAACGGATGGCGCGAGACAGGGCTATCGGAGATCGATTGGGTAGCCTTTCTTCTACCGTGGTATGCGGACTGACGATAATGATGAGAACGCTTGTGGGCGTATGTTCCTATTAAAGGCACGCCTCTCCAAATGGGCGTATTCGTGAAATTAGAGAAACATGCTTCACGTAAATGCCCCACTTGACTGGCAACAGCACGATTACTGGTACATCAGAGTTCGAGATTGTAACTCAGTAATAATAAAAATTATTAACAAAGTATTGCCTTCCGAAGGCATAAGCGATTGGGCATGCACTTGTAGCGGAATTAAGAACCAACGAAGTCTTTCCAAGAGCACAAAAGAGTGATTACGCAAGTGGTCTTGGTTTTCGCCCCCTTCACAATACGGCCACTATAAGGCTAAGTTAGATCCGCAACGTTAGTCTCAATAGCGGAACGCCGCTCACACTGGACGACTGTGGTGTGCAGACTTATCATAATTCCTCACAAGACATCGGACGGACAGTCCAGAAACATAGTTGCGAAGAACAAATTTAACCTATCTACTAGTCTTTTTTCATTTCGAGTGTATTGCGACATTTGTAGCCACACTAGCAGCTTCAGGCATCCCCCCGGAGCCTCTAACTTTCTCTTATTCCTGCAGCTGGAGCTCAAAATATCGCGAGAGCAACATAACTGCATGCTGGGAAATGACTCTGAAAAAAGTGACGAATAGAATTCATAAATAAAGACGAAGTAACAACGGTTCTCTGTGCTGGAAGTATCCGTGATCAAACAGGACAGCAAGCAGCGGGGCATCGGGTAATCGGCGGCCAGTTGGAAACTTGGCACCGCGGCATCAAAGGAGGACACGCGGGAGGCGACGGAAGTGCGTTGGACAGTCGCGCTAACAACGGCCGCTGACGTCCGCGTTGGCGACTCGCTCCGGGGCATACGAGCTGCATCGCCATAGAAACGGGCCTCGTCCGCTGCTGGTCGAGATCGGCGCATCCGCTCGAGCCGCTGGACAAGCTCGAATTTCCAGAGGCGTGGAGTGTTGTCGCGCTAAGCAAACTGTCCGTGGCAGAAGCGACCGAAAGTGCGTTCTCAGATTCCTTTTTTTCCGAGATCAGAGGAAGCACGAGGAGCGGTCAGAGAACGAAAATTGTCCCCAGTACCTCGCATTATTTTCTTTTTGGCGACCTCTATACCAGTTCTTTCTTGCCTGTTGCTATTGCTGACCACTGCAGAGAATGGAAAATTCTTTCTTGGCGCCTGTAGAGGCGCGCGCTTGTCCTGGACGAGTTTTCGGTTGTATTTCAAACTTGGAGTTGTCAGAAAAACTTGCGTGCTCAACCAAACAGTATTTACCTTATCCCCGCTACGTTCCGAAAGAGCCCAAAACTAACTAGGAATCCAAGGTGTGACGGCTCCGGGATGACATCAAATCCTTAAATAAAGGGTATTCTTATTAATCGCTGCTTTCTGAAAGCGAAGTATTTATTTATCAGCGTACCCACAGATTCAGTTTATGTCATTACAAATAGAAAGAGGGGAGTCGGAGAGCGATAAAAATTTAGTAGAGGTAAATGTGACAAAATAGAACAATGAGAATAAGCCATAATGATTTCAACAAACAGGCAACATATTCATTTGGCACGACATCAGCCACATAACGATCTGGCCTATTTAATTCCTGGTCAGTACAGGAAAAAAACTGCGTTTTCAGCAAATCTTTTCTGCAGTATTCTTCTTTGACCTTGTGCGCCCCTACAATAGATAAATTTCAAGCGAGCACTTTTTAGAAGTTTGCTGACACTGTTAGATCCTCTGATTAAAAAAAAAGTAACTCCATAATCAATGCTGTTGACACACGTGCATTGAGATGGCAACGTTAATTTCATCTTTGAGCAGAGATTCTCGACTTGTTTTGTATACTCGCTGGCTTACTGTACAACGTGCTTTACAAACATGAAGGATTCAGACGTCAGTACACGCGGAAAAAATGTGAAGGTGTCTGTGGCCGCGGAATAGTACATTTAGAAACAGTTTGTACGGCAATTTTATTAGCCTAGCATGCAAAGGTATCACTGGTAAAAGGCAATCATATCCCAAGTCCAAAGATGCTAGCTATTAAAATCTATGTTCCCTTAGTGTGACGCTTATATCGACTTTTTCAAAGATTCGTTGTACTAACGTTTCAAAATTGCTCCATATGGCATACAGTTTGAAGGCTAGAGTTCACTTGATGCTAACTCACTTGCTCCGTAGGCATGAAGAAAGGCCGCCACATGATCTCTCTTGTAGCACCAGGTTTATTTCGTAAAAAAAAAATCGAAAAAAACGAAAAAAATAATCAGAGTTGTATGCAAAAGTCCCGCCTTGATGCCAGGAGCAATGAGGTGTACTCTTTGCTGGCGCTCACATATCGCCATAGAAAGTACGAAGACAACAAGGGGCACCAAGTGCCGCATAGGTACAGGAAGAGACAACACAGACAATACTGTTAACGGTGACTGAAAATACAAATTTATTCAAAATGGCATTTCATTTTACGTGCAACCTTCAGCTTGAGTCACGACAAAGCATGAATGTGATAAAAGAAAACAGAATAAAAAACAGAAAATTTATCTCATGAACTGAAGTCGGCAGCTGCCGATAAAATATGGAGGTGTAATTTGAAACATCATTGCTGACAACTGCCCAAAACAGTTTAGTGCATATGCTTCAAGCTGTTCCGAAACACGTCCAGGGGCTGCTAAATAAACATTTTTCTGCTGGTGTGTAGTCAGGCGGAAGGTTCCAAAGTAAAATTTCTGGCGAGCAAGTACGCAGTGCAAGTAGACACTGTGTCAGCTTTTGGATTCGCTTCGCCGATGTTTCACAGTCTATCGTTTAACACTGTTCGTTATATATTACAAATACTCTAGCTTTATGTGTTCTTGAGATTGTAAAAAAAAAAATAACAGTTTTCAGCGATAACGATAACCCTTAAGCTACTGACAGCATTACTGGGAGTTCTACGTGGGAAGATGCTGAGGGCGTGAACAGATATGTGTCAGATCTATTTCGCAGGTAAAAGAAGCCTGAAACAATGTTTTGAAAGAGCAAAAATGCCCTTAGTTTCGACTCGAGCTATGATGGCACCCCTAATCTCCTCAGTTCAGTTTTGTAAATAGAGTTTCCACATCTGGCTGACGCTCATGTGGAGAGTAAATACCGAACGTCACGATTTCGTCGCATAAGTAATCTTCTTGTTCTTATCGTATAAACTCTAATTCGGCTGTCTGCATTCCAAGTCACGGGTTTTCTCGTAATGCGAATGCAGTTCAGAAGTACTTTCAAACTGGGACTGCGCTATTTTTAACAAAACAGTCGAAGTTGTGTTGTGTTAGGTTTAATGGAACATAGACAGCTAAGGTCCTCATGCGCCAAGTAGAACAAAACGGTCGAAGTAAAATGGTTATTCACATACGGAGAGGAAAAGGCATAGCATTCTCAGCGATGTAAGTACAGACAAGACGTGTTAACTAGCAGGCTAATTAACCAATACTGTATAGTTAACTTTTGTAAATATTATTGGTAGGCTCCCTAAATATTGAGAGGCGTGTAGTCCACAATAATTAATATCCATACCAGCATTTAGGATTTCCAAACTGCGGTTACGCTCAGCTCTGGCCCAACAAATTTTGGCTATTGCGAAGAGTTACGTGCGCTGGAGAGGTTGCTTTGCCTGCAAGCTTCTCGAAAGCGCATGTATTTTGGGGCGATGTTGCATAATTTGTTGGGCCACAGCGCCGAGGGTAACTGCGTTTTCGAAATTCTAAACACTGATATGGATACTAATTATGCTGGGCTGCACGCCTGTCAATAATTAGGGAGCCTAACAATACTAGTTGAAAAGTTGTCTATTCAATAATAGTTAACCAGCCTGCTAGTTAGCACGTCGTTGCTGTATTCTCGTGTACCGCACCGCTGACAATGCTAAGTCGAATAAAAGCGCTCTTCTAACTCAAACATGGTATTTTTAAAAATTATGTAAAATCTTAGGTGAAACACTATGTATAAATTACCGAACGTGCCTGCGTATATTGTCTATGTGAGACGCCATCCTTTTTGCATGACAGTCTATTTTCTCTTTCTCCTAGCGCATGACGTGTAAAAGAGTCACTACACTTTCTGCTTCTCTTGGGATGATCGGATGGTTTTCGCTATTATAATTTCTTATCTATAGGATTCCGCAAAAAACTTTCGAGGCGGAAATGAAGGCGCATCTCAATGCTCAAGTTCTGAAGTGAGCATCAAGCAGTGGCTCAGCGCACATTCTTTCGTGAAACGAAGACATAAAAGTCTCAGTAAAGAGGCCTTCCAAGGGAGTCCGTACAAGTGGTAGTCAAGTTCAACGCCAAATTCAAATTCGCTCTATGCAAATAGGATTTAGCGATAGTGAGTTCGGAATAAGGAGCACCTATGCAGACTCAAACTTGGAACGTTCCTGGCAGAGAAGTTAGGCTTAGCTCCTTGCGGAGCCAAGTTTACGACAGGCACCATTTTATTGTCGTAGCAGAGCGTCTAGCTCGTGGCGAATAAAAACAAAGAACCTTTGCCTTAGGATCTGTTATTTTTTTCTTTACGTGTCTGAGAGAAGACGTTGGCAATCTTGAGCAGAGCTGGCGGCTCATTCTCGCGTCAATAGGAATGGAAAGGAAGTGGTAAACACTACGCTGAAGGAAACCTTATTACGGAGATTGCTGGCAAATGTTGAAAACACAGCTACTGAACTAACTAAATGTTATTTTTGATTAAGTATCCATGTCTTCCCATGGTCTCCTTATTAGAACGGGTCGCGAAATTAAAGCGGCAATGCAAGAAAATAAAGGTACATTTCGTATCCATAATGCGCTGTTATCCAAACATCTGCTTTATGCTATTGAAAGAAAAATCATAAGAAATGTTTCGAACTCCACAGTGTTTTATAAAATGCGCACTTCCATACGTCTGCCTGCAATACCGTGCACATCAGCGCTTTCTATGAAACAGAAATTTTTGCTTGGAAGTTCTACATGATTCAAGCGCTCGTAGGCTGTGAATTCTTAGAGGCAGCCTAGATTACTATCTTCTTGTATTATCGTTTCTATCGGTCTTACAAAACTTTGCGAGATACGTTGCAGTGTTTAGCATTGTATGGTTACAAAGCACTATCGAAAAAGATATTGGTGAAAATATCAGTCTAGACTTCATACTTCCAGCCCTATCACATCAAGTTATGAGGAATGCAGTAATAATGCGCTATTTCAGATTTATTATGGCTATCAAAACGATCCGGAAATATAAGTTGCCAGCACACCAATTTGGAGCCACATAACTCCACAACTTTTTTGTTTCGTTCACTCAAACGTGCAAAGGCAGCCTATCGCAACTCTAGCTGTATAATGAATGCAGCCAACAATATTTAGCGAAAAAATAATTGCTTATTGGCTGCATCACATCACTTCTAGAGGAAACCATTCCTGAGAGAATCTAACCACAATTCTACTCATAGTCTTGTTCGATACGATTTCCTCTGTGTGCGCCAGCGGTGTCACCAGAGGCTTTTTACACCGTTGTCTTTTGGTGAACGAAGACTATTATACTGCAGCAGTAAAAATAACTCCATAGAATTGAAAATGTCTATCTTCGCAATCGTCATCGTGAGCTCTGCTGCGTCCACTGCAAGATGAGGAATTCCCCTTTTTATCCCAAATTAACAACGTCCAGTGCCAGCAGCAGCCCATTTAATCCCCCCTAATTACTTAAACTGATGACTTCGCCTGACTGAACCTGACTCCATGTCATACCCTCTAACGTTTCCCTTCCTTTCGAACTCCCCGCTAATGTAACGAAATATCAGTGATCAGTTCTTGGTATTATCAATTTTCTCTGCTTGATTTTAGCTAATGATATCACTAAAGCGCGTCTGTTACGTACCTTACCCATGCCACCTTCTTCTGGTCTCTGCAGTGCCCTAAAAACAATCAACTTGAATGGACTGTGAAGAGAATGCCATCGAATTTTCGTTCTTGGTACAAAACAATTTTTTGGCTCTTTTTAATTGTCTTGATATTTTCCCGGCAGAAAAAGGCGCATTTACTGCCGGTATAATAGGATTTAAATTTTTTTCTAGCCTCTTGGTTCAAACGTGGGACGTCTGTAGTGAAAAGGACTCCGTGATCTTCGTTTTAGAGGTGTTGCCTAGCCTCTGAGATCCGCGAAGGAATATTGTGCGGTCCTAACACAGTTCGGTTGCGAAAACGGCCCAAGTGGCGACACCTGCATTTCTGCTTTTGAACTATGCTAGCTTATAACAACTCCGCTTTCATGCGAAAGTACTCTATTTTTGATTTCAGCTCGGTAATATATTAATACAGGCCAAATTAATTTGTCCACATTTTCCTTGCAACCACGTCTTGCACACTCAAGCGTTTGAATTTGGGAATGACCGAAAATTCACTGACCGTCAAAATATATGTGCATAAACGGAGCCTATGACCGATTTTCTCAAGTTTCCCAGAGTGTCCAAGTAGAATTTAGGCAATTGAAATATATTTTTTTCTAGCACCTAGATAGTCATGTGATGTGACTGGAATTTTCATGTGTCTGCTTCTTCTGATAAATGCCTTTTATTTTTTTCTCCCAACAACTAAACCTGCCTGATACAAAGTTGTCTTTTCATAAACTCAATTACTTACATTTTACACGTGAGGGCACACAGCTCATGTCTGCTGCACAATAACAGCATGTGCGTCGTACGATCCGGCACGTCGTTGTACAAGGCTCCATGAACAACGAAAAAAAATACCACCAGAAAAACCACTCAAAGTGTTCTGATAAACCGAAAGTTACTGGTGTCCATCCAAAAGAATTCAAGGCCTGTGAGTGGGGAAGGCAGAACACTGTAGACTGGACAGTGAACGGCAAAGATATTAGACTCATTTAAGAAATTATATGCGCGCAGAAGCCGGAGACAATCGGTGAAATTTCTCCAATCCGTTGTTTGCCTCATTCAATATTCACTCATTTGGAGAAGTTTCCGCTGCTCCCTAAAAGCTTTAATAAAGAAAGTGAAAAAAGTTGGATACAATATTGGTTAAGCTAGAGAAAATAGGCTTGTACTGAGATAATTGTTAACTGGATTTACCCTATAAAGTGCTATTTCGAAACAATGGCTGTTCTTTCATTTGTGTGGGTAATCAAAGGGTCCATACACACTGATGTTACATATACACTTAAAGGCAAGAAAGAACACGACTTACAATTTTAACGTACTGCGAGTTGTAAAAAAAAGAACAATCGTTTTAAATTCCGTCCAAGAGGAATGTTACTCGATAGTGCAATGAAGCACAAAGATCAACAATTAATTTCAGGGACTAATTTCTGCTTTGTAGATTTTTTGCCTACCTAAGTCTATCTACCAGAAACAAAACCGTTCTTAAGACAGCACGCTTCCATGCCTCTGAAAGCACATCGCAAGTTGAAACAAGAGAACTCCCGCCAGAGAAAAATGAAACGGAGATTAGTTCATGTGCTGTCTGCGTTGCATTCGCATACATTTGAGCGACGGCGAAATTGAAACGAACCTTTCTCCTGAATTTCAGGAATGGCTAACAGTTATACGCCAGTGCCGTAGATAAGGAACGACGAAGTTAGCACAGGGCTTTCCCAGCGCACTGGAAAAAGAAGGCGCAGAAAAAATTTGCCCGCTATGGGGCCAGACTAGAGACATGCGATTCTCTTTGCTCTCAGATAGGCGCCCGTGAACTAAGAAATAGGATGGACACGGTGTTTAGTGGAACTGAAGGTCATAAGTAGGAGCCAGATGGCTGCCTCGTTGATATGGGCATTTCGGGTGTCAATGACAGCTGCGTCATAAGGCTTGAATGTCGCTTGCAAAACGACAGCAATTCGCGACCGCTGTGGTCTTCTCGCTAATGGTTCATTATGCAACAGCCACGCAGTCTCACGGTGGTCTGCGGTTTGCGCGTGATCTCGTAACGCCGCTGCTGACCTGCTGGGACTGTTTTCGGGGAACCGAAAGCTTCTTGGCGGTGGGCCTTTCTTTTTTGTTTTTGTTCTTGCTAATTACGTTCTTCAGTCGAGGTCAAGCAAGAACGTGTTTGCTTTGACGGCGGGATGGCCGGCTTAGGAGGCGTTTTCTTTTATTATCTAGGAGCGCTTCGGGCCAGCGGCACCTTAAATTGTCGTCATGCAATATACAGAAATGAATGCCTTTCTCTACAGTAACCTTGAATGTACTTGCGCGTGGATGCCTTTATGTGGGTTTCATGATTTAAATTCTTTGTATTTTCTTGCCTACGAAATCACTAGGTTCATCCGGCGCTTCTAATCACCAGCTTGAGAAGAACAGAAGTTCAAAAAAAAGCGATGCGTTAATAAAAAAAAAAGCCATTGCACTAAAGGCAATGTATATTTGAAATAAAAGGAGCTGAAAACAATAACCGATGAGAATAAATTTTATCTCATTCTTAGTTCGGTATCCGCAAATAATTTTTCATGAGTTAATTCCGCTTGCTTGTTGATGTTAATTTTGCAGTATTTCCAAATAAAAAGCCGGCGAGAAAGCAGCAATACCCGAGAAAGCTACGATCTCGGAAACAATTTCACTAAAAAACAAATCCCACTTCTGCGCTTTCTTTCCATACAAAAAGTCTCCAACAATGTCTCGTGCAGTATTCCGCTTACTGATTCGAAAACACAGGTTCTCCTGGCTTTTTGCCGTGCGATTCTATGGCAAAACGCTTTAACTGCCAAATATTAGATTTGGTTTATGGTTTATGGGGGTTTAACGTCCCAAAGCAACTCAGGCTATGAGATGCAAGAAAAAAGCGGCAAGCGTATCCTAAACTGAGTCACAGAAACCGGGTTTATTGAAAAGTTTTCAAACGACGTAGTCTTCACAACACATTATTTACGCCGAAGAAGAACACATATGCAGGAAGGAACGACAGGACGCAGGTTATAGCATGTACTTGTATTGTGTAATTGATTCTGTCTTACAGTAAGTTCAACAAAGAATAAGAACTTTTCCGGCAAGAATAAATGCATGTGGCGCTACAATCAAACTCGTTTGTGGTCGAAGTAACAAATAACAAAAAGTGACAACGGTAGAAGAAGAACGAGTTGCACGAGCTGGTATCGGTCCATTAAGAAAGAACAGATCGAATAAGGACGGGGACGAAAGTGAAGACGAAACAACGAGCGCTCGTTGTGTCGTTTCTCACTTTCGTCCCTGTCCTTATTCGCGCTGTTGTTTCATTATTGACAACAGTATTTTGTAGCATTCCTGTCTCATTACAAAGTCGGTGAAAAAAAAAAGTGCAACCCCAGTTGCTCAAGAAATTTGTTCTCTCAATCCATAAATAATTCGACACAATCACCACATTTGGTTCTCAGGTTCTCAGCTTATTGATATACCCACTGATTGTCTTAATAGGCCATGAGCAAATGCCTGTAACGGTCAGATGTCTTCTTCTCCGTGCCCGTACTTCACGATAAAAGTGTCATTACTCAACTAACGCCACATACACAATTCTTTTTTTTTGTTCTGTACTGATCCTAAAGGTACAAATTTTAATTGCCCGCGGGTGAACACCCAGCAGTCTTAAAAAATACAGAACCCGCCTAAATAAGACTACAGCGGGTGCAAACATTTCTCGCACGCGTGCCGAGAACGCAATTTCGCCCTCCGATTCACCGGTTATGGGCGCCCCAAAACTCGATACGCAAATGGGCGACGTTGCCAACCGTCGCCTTGCGAATTCTGGAATGTTTCTATCCTTATTCTCGGGTCTCACACGAGAAGGATGAAACTTGTTTTCCTTTTGTAATGCTCCAACAAAGACACCTCCAGCAAGCAGCGAACTAGGTCTTGTACGCGTATTGAACACATTGCTACTGCCGATAGGCGTCTGCGCTCTCAATGTTGTCGCCTAGCAAAACACATAGGGCCGTCTCCTTACCCGAATGATCAAAACAGATGCCTTATACGGAGGCACCCATATATTGCGAAAAGCGTTCAGTGGAAGACGGGGTGGTAAAAACATGAGCCACCCTGGGGAATGCGAGCGACGTTTCAAGAGGGAAGAAAATTCACGCTGGCGCTTGGAGAAGCGCACGGTGCCCAAATCGACCACTTGATACTCACTCTGCGGCGACGGAAAAAGCTATTGGTTTCTGGAGGGCAGGCCATTAATCTTGACGTTTCTTGATTAGTCACCTTGATTCCCGGGCAGAGGCGCAGAAATGCTGAAAATGGGAAACAAGCCATCACAATGACGCTTGTTGCAACGTACAACGTGAATTTTCCCAAAACAAAAAAAAACTGCACAACACCACAACCGTAAGGGTTCTTCTGTATGTAGCAGCAGCTCTTATCTGACAAAAAAATTTTCAGACATGTTTTTGAAAGAAGCGGCTGCGATGTTTTATGAGAGGTTATACGCACAGGAGGATTTGAGGAATGTTAGTATAAGGTGTGGGTGGAAGGAAAATTTTAAGAGAAAAGTTTTTTCACAAATTTTAGGTGCACTTGTTTTTAATATGCGGCAATGAGAACGGAGGCCTTGTGATGCGCGAATGTGTAATATATCGGAGGTTGATGTGAATGCGCCATATTGTATAAAGTTATTGTATTCGAGGTCGCTAAATATGCAGTGAATATTCGGTAAACACTGAGTATAGTTCGCATTTCCACAGAAGAAAACGAGAAGTTCTAACTGAGGGGTTCCAGATGTTCAAGGCATTCTTTAGGCCGCAACGCCAGCTCCGGCGCTCTACAGCATTGGCCAATAAACGTTCCCCACCAGCCAGTGGATTCTAGGAGCTGGTATCACTTCCACAGACTTTGTTATGGTAACGCCCATTGAGATCGAAATTTGTTTCGAGCACTTAATACACCTGCCCCTTTACAAAATGAGCCATCTTTAGTGGTCCGGGCGAAGTTCATCTTTCCAGGTGATGCTCTTCGCGTAGTTTCCAGAAAAAGCTTATCCTAGACTTCTATAAGCCCATATTGCCTTGTTTCCGTGCAACTACAGAATGCATGCCACTTAATATGGCAAAATACATTAATAATGCAAATATAGCTTTACTCTCAATAAACTTACCAGCGCGGATAAATGCGGACCACACTACGGCGTTCCTTACAAATGCACGGGTCACCAAGTACAAAAAGCGCCACGTATTTCGACTGCATTGGAGAAGCAATCCAGCACGCAAGGATATCAACGTATCATGGCTCCTCATGTCGGCTGGGAGTGGCGCGTATGCACAGAGCACCATGCGTAGAGTCGAGTTCACATTCTCTGTGCGCCTGAACCACCCTTCTGAAATCTCGGGTTCAGGGCACGTGAGACACCCCGCTCAGCTACACGGCGAGGCCATAGGCCACGTTCGTGAAGCGAAGGTTCTTTTTCTGATGAACCAACGTAGAACAGTTAACAGCCGAAGAGATTCTTGTCTCTCTAACGATGATCTTTTGGCCGTGAGGGGCTCCACTGTTTCTTGCGTACCACACTAAAT
Source organism: Amblyomma americanum (assembly GCA_030143305.2). Classification (NCBI taxonomy): domain Eukaryota; kingdom Metazoa; phylum Arthropoda; class Arachnida; order Ixodida; family Ixodidae; genus Amblyomma; species Amblyomma americanum. The sequence goes on from JARKHS020026777.1 coordinate 564,878, forward strand.
TACCTTTCAAATCACTTCATTAAACCTCAAAATAGCAACAACCAGAAAGGCAACCTCAACAGCAATGTTTCACGCTTATTTTCTATGGTGCCACGTTGCATTGTTAAAATATGAATTCGTTTATGGTTTATGGTTTATGGTTTATGGCGGTTTAACGTCACGGTAACACGGTGGTTTGGGCTAGTTGGTTGCTATTCATATTGGAGACAAGTTTCGCAGTATGAATAAAACGCACACAAAAGACAAGGAGCAAACAAGAGCACCACAGTCCTGTCTTGTTTGTTCCTTGCCTTCTGTGTGCGTTTTATTCATGCTGCGAAACTTGTCTCCATTATGAATTAACGTCGCAAAGAGACTCAGGCTATGAGGGACACCGTAGTGAAGGGCTCTGGGAATTTCGCCCACCTGGGGTTCTTTAACGTGCACGGACATCGCACAGTACACGGGCCTCTAGAATTTCGCCTCCATCGAAATTCGACCGCCACGGCCGGGATCGAACCCGCGTCTTTTGGGTCAGCAGCCGAGCGCCATAACCACAGAGCCACCCCGGCGGCTAAAAAAGTAAATAAGAATAAGAATTTGTAAGCAACGACTTCGTTGGAATATTGGATGCCTGAATGATTGTTCGTGCATAAAATTTGGTGGAACTTTGGTTGGCTCCGTACCGTGTTCCTGTAGGATATTTCTGTTTCTATCGCAATGTGCAGAAGCATTTGCCATCATTATTGTTGAACTATGCACCGCTAGCATTAGTAATTGATCTTCGGGGCGTTCTGCATCGTTCCTGTATGCCTTTCCTTGAAACAATGGGCTCGAATTCTCAAATATGAATTTTATTTAACTTCAATTTCGAGCCTCTTGCGTGATAACAAGGCATAACGAGGTCTACGAACTCGAATGTGAATTGTCACATATTTAAGAACAGCACAAAATGAAGATATGGCGCCCCCTAGGAGAACTTCTTAGAGGCTGCATATCCATAACTTGCCATATTTCCTTGGCATAAGCATTTTGAGTTCACCTTCTGATGGATGCCGCGGCACCCCTGGAAGAAACGGGGCGTTCACTACGGGTAGCCCAGGCGGCGCGGAAAACAGATGGCCAATTGCATATGGAGAGAGGCTAGACGAACTCGCCAAATGGTCGTATTCCAGCGCTCGGAGGTCGCCCCAAAACCAGCGTTGATGAACGGGTGCAGCTCGTATCGCCGCATACGAATGAACCTTCACGAACCATTCACTCTCGGCCCTGTAAGCAGTTCCTTTTTACCTCAGCAAGTAACAGAGATACCAGAAGCACCCAAAGATAGTATTTTTTGCGCTACCGTGGAATGTCTTGCTCCATCAATTCCTATCTTTTCATTCTTATTTTATCTGAGCCAGCGTAACGTGGTGGTTCACTGCAGTTTCTTAACTCTTGGAACCTCGCTCGAAATTACAATAACCGACGCAAAGCGGTTATACGCCTCTCGCGGCCGCTCTAGAAACTTAAGCATCCGCACTTTTGTACTCGTCCACCGCTCCGGAAAATGAATGATACAGCGTTTCGCGCATTGCGCGCAAACCTATACTTATCGGGCAGCTTATTCATTAGAAGGGGTCCCATGGCGCAAGGGCATTTTTCCGCGCATCACTGAAAGGAACCGCCGGTCGCCACGTGCATTGCGAGAAAGCCCCTGTGCGAAGAGGAAACGTGATAAGAAAGTTGAAGCCCTATTAGGCATAGCCATGTGCTCCAACAATTCACGCTCTCTTACGCGCTTAAGTTTTCAGACTAGCGCAATCACACTTTCGACATTTGCGGGAGCATTTTCTGTCTTTTTATTTACTGGTTTAAAATCGCGTCGCTCAGTAAAGAGCACGCCAAGATTTCTTTTCTTTTTTTGTGTGTGTCATATAAGAGCAGTAGCGTACACTCGAAGCTCTATTTATGAGTGTTATATGCCTAATATCGCTAGCAATTTGGAGAAGCTTCCTACTGCGCATATTTATTACATGCGAACGCAATATGTTGATTACAGGAATTTTGTGTTCCTTACAGTTACTGCGAATAAAATATAGGCAAGTTTAGATTTAAATGAGATGCAGATTTTTCTTCTGCCTGTAACGCGTGCGTCGTGGTAAAGCAAAAGATTTTCAAGGAATGACAGCAGCTGAGTGATCAAATCATTTTCTCGAGCTTCATTATGAGAGTGAAAACTGTCGAGCTCTGGAAGCCAGAAAAAGATCCTGGTTTATCTGGCTGCGTGTGTGGTATGAAAATTCACTGTAACTGTCTATTAGCTCGTCTTTAAAAACGAAGCGAGCTACATTTGAAATTAGCTATATTTCACGCCCTGCGATCATGCGTAAGCACTGTGCTTCCGAATTTGTTTTACGCAGCGTAACACATAACACTGTTCACGTATTTCGTTCTGATAAATTTGTCGCGTTTAATTGTAATGAATGTAGTTCTCCGTTTGTGCTGCCGCGCTATAAGCACTGTTGCTGCCTGCCCTTAATGAGACGCCGATTAATATGGTGAATGAGGAGCGCTATACCACACCTATCCATGTGAGCCGCAGAGATTGCAGCTTTCATCATAAATTTAGCGTCACTGCCTTTAAAAATCGCGCCCAATTAGAAGACTTCTCTTACCACCATAAACTAACACGACTAGCACTTTTGCATAAATTATATCACCATCCTTCGCTTTACCACGATTTTTTCCAATCACCATCAACCTTCTTTCCGCGCCTCGACCATCCGCACTAAGTTAAACGCATGGCGTGTCGTATCTGCATTTGCGAAGCCATTCATACTACGCCCTATCATAGAGTGGCACAATTTACCAGCGCACGTAGCCATTGAATCTAACACATCCACATTTCTTGCTCTCATCCGCAGCGGCGTTGGCATTTGAAATGTTTGAAATGTTCTGAATTTTTAATAATTTTTTCCTCAGTTGCTGTACTTCTGCGATTACTTCTTAGTTTTGTGCCTAATACGTACACTGTAGTATTTTTCATTTCCATTATGTCTAATTTTTTCTTTAAATCTATAGTTTTATTATATTGGTTTTATCGCCGGCTTTTTTATTTACTCTCTGGTGCTTAATTTTTTTCCACGTTATACCTAGCCTGTTTATTGTTCCTTTGCTTGCTAATGATTTTCCTTGTACATGTTTCATGTTTTTACACTGACGCCCCCCCCCCTCATGTAATAACCTCAAAGGAAGGCCTTTAGGGGTATGCTAAATATATATATATATATATATATATATATATATATATATATATATATATATATATATATATATATATATATATATTATATATATATATATATATATATATATATATATATTATATATATAAACGTTGTTTACTGGTCGCTGTCAGAAGCGCTTTGTTGCTTGGTGGTGGCGGAAACTTTATTACACACAAGGGAGTTTAGGACGCGAAGGTCCCGACGCGTAAGTGGAATGTCCGCGCACTTTTCGTGCCCTGTATGTGGCAACTGTCGCCCAAATACCAGCGTCAGGTGTTTTGCGCTTTCGTTTGTCTAGCGCTTTCGTGCACACCATAGGACATGCTGTATCAAGACATGCTGCTCACAGTGATTTTATCTTTATAAATTACAACAAAGTATGTTTACAACGTACTACAATGTATACGGTGAGAAATTACCAGTATTTGCTGGAATTTAGATTTGCATAACAAGGCCAACAAAATTAACACTGGGCAGAAATTTCTAAGCTTTCCTGTAAACAATTTTTTTATTATGTCAAGTTATGATGCATTGGTCGTCTCGTGTCTTGTCTTGTGCTTGTTTATAACTTGATGAAACATTGAGCAGCACATTCATTATGTGGCTGCCTAAATGCCTTTGTCTCAACTGAATAGGATACTAGCCTTGCAGCCTAAAGGACCGAGTATATTCAGTTTCATTGTTC